>CM053793.1:108328467-108795967 GCA_028749045.1 Cupressus sempervirens | reverse complement strand
GAAAAATATTTTCTACCCAACTATTTGTAACCATGTGGCTCACTCCCTCGTAGCTAAGAGATAAGCACAAGGACCCCACACAAACCATGCTAAAAAAATAAAAAAGAGTTTCATGTGGACATCCAAGGCATAACATAAGGAATCACAAGGGATATAATACATGTGAAAAAATGTATAAGATACCAACAAGGTACCATAAGATACATAATGACACACTAAAGGTACAAGAGATGAACCACAACAAAAGTTGAAGACAACTTTAAAATATATACCAAATATTTTCATTATATAGTTCCACACTATCTTGATTATGCCTCTCTAGAGCTCACCCCTCTCTAGAATTATAACCTTTCATAATGACAATGAAATCAATTTGAGATTGCAATTTATTATCATTTTATGTATATTAATATTTGAAATCTAATATAACTTCAAAATATTTGGCCAAAATATATGCAGCCCACATTATTTCTTTTCCCTTTGTATGCATGCTCGAGCTACCTCTAATAATTATTAACTCCCTTTGTGGCTGCTCCAATAAGTTTACTCTTTTTGTAGAACCTTCTTTGCAACACACAATCCTCAAATAAATTATTATGTGTTCAACATTATAGTTTCTACAATATATATCCACTCGAATGACATAGAAATATAGAATAATTTTTATGATCTATAATTTTAATATTTATTTTATTTTCTATAATTTATCCATTTAAAATTCCTTTTCTCTCCTTTCAAAAATATCATTCACAAAATGGTTGCAAGTAGAGTTATATTTACTAAGTTATTACATTGGTTTTAATAATCTTCTTTAGTAACCCATTTGTATGTTTAACTCAATTTTATTAGTGGGATTCTAAAGCCTTTCTCTTCTTAAGTACCTTTTCTATGAATTATTTTAGTACTCTATTGATAATTGAAACAAGAGTTATGTTGTAGTTGGAGTCCCTACCTAGGGGAAAAGGGGAACTATGTTCTACGACTTATGGTGAAAATATATCAATTATAATAAATATTAAATCTACCTCATACATTCTGATACCATTAAATATTTCTACATGCATACCTATTCTTACAACTTCATAGTCCTTTATAGCTCTCTAGGGGTTGACTCCTAAGAGTGAATAACAATATAAAATTCGCTTAATATAGATAACTAAACATCTCTTCCTATTTTAATTAATGTTTTGGTGTACCTAAAATGTTCTATTCTCTATAAGAAAGGTATAAGAAGAGATCTATACTTTCAAAGTTATCACGTCATGATAACTTGCACCTATGGTAAAACTATATATATATTATGAAATAGATAAGAAGGAACCAATCATTTTCCTAGGCAATTTAGCCTAGTTCACAACAAGAATATTAGTTGGTAATAACTATGAAACCCCACATAAATAAAGTCCAAAGTTCATTTATTTTTTAGTTACCACAAGATGTACTTGTCAAAGATATTTTCACTAGCATGATTTACCTTGGAATAGATGGCCACAAACAAATTTAGCCAACTAGATGGGCAGTCTATAGGAAATATTCCTAAAAAATAATAAATGTGTTGATAAGATAATAGTTAAGATATAGAAATAGAAGAAAAGTTTAACAAAAAGTCTTCATATATTCTTATGTGCTTTGTCAGGTGATGTGAATGCACTCATATCAATAGTTGGGATTACAATCTCCAACATTTCTCTTTAGTTACAATTATGATTTATAATTATTTCATTTGATTTCTTTCACTAATGTTTTGGCATATAAGGTTCTCAAGTTCTAGATATTGATCCTAAAAATATCCTATCTAATACTATTGGGATGTTTTAACTTCTATCCATGAACTTACAAGGCTAATGTAGATCTAGATAAGGTTCACATACTTCACTTGAGTTTTCATTAAAGACACCTAGTATCCTTGACGACAAGGTAATACTAACTTAACTTGTCCTATCCCCCAAGGTATTCAATGATCTGCTATAGCTTTCCTAGGGTCTTATCTTCACCCTACCACTAAGGGAATGCTTTTCCTATTCCCCTACTTCACCAATCGACTCCCACCAATTTGTCACTCTTCACTAACTCCATGGTTAGACTTCACACCTTATCTTGAATCACACCATAGGATGAACCAAGACATTCATTAGGATTTCATACAATGTATGGCTTTTATGAATTTGATAATTTTTATGGTGCTTGATGAGGTTTGAGTCATCAGTTTGTAGACAATATCAAGAATCCTTGTTTTGGAGGGCTACTAGGGCTAGTAGTAATTAGGCCTCCTCATTGAGTTTTAGGTGTCCAACTTCACAATCTTCCAAATAAACTTTAGGTTTAGATACTCATTTCAGAGTATTCCATGATTCATCTAGTTTTAGGTCACCAATGTGTTTGTACATTGCCAAACCAAAACACCCCTATTTTAAAGGGTTTGAAGGGTTTCTCATAGTAGTTCACTAGGGTCAACCAAAACCCCTTGAAGATGAAACTCCAAGACATTTCCCTTGGCCTTATGTGCTTAAATTGGTTTCTCCTTCTAACCAAATAACTATATTGATGATTTCAATTTGTCTACCCTACTTTTTATCTACTATTTTTCTAATCTTCACATATCTAGGTAGCCTTCTACTCATCTAGGGCTTTTCTTTAAAAATAAAAAAATAACTCCTAAACATTCCAAAATTCATATATACATAGTATGTACATTTATCCTCTTGATTCCAAAGGGCCATAGAGGTTTGATAGTTGGTACTCAATAAAGAGCCATTTTTCTTAGTCTCATTCAAATCAAGATGATGAACTATACAGTTAAAAAATGTTTTTCAAACACCTACCTAAATAAAAATTCAAGTCCATTTTGTATGCATTTTGACCATACTTGGCCAAGACCTTGCATGGTCCTATCCTCTTCATCTAAAGCTTACCTAGAACTCCCTTTTGCAATCTAGACTTGTTTAGGTGCACTAACACCCAATCTCCCACTTGAAATTGGATATATCTTCTTCCCTCATCTACCTTTCTTTTAAACTTTTAATTCCTATATGAGAGTCTTCTTGACCTGATCATGAATCTCTTGCATGGATTGATAAAATTCAACATTCCCATTGATTTTTCATTCTCCTTCAACTCTCTAAGTTTACAAACCCCCTTGGATGAATGCCATAGAAAATTTAGAATTGGCTCTTGCTTATGACTCTATTGGTACTATCTAATTATAAGAAAACTCAACCTATGGTATGACCTAATCCTATGGCTAACCATGGTTGATCATTTAAGTAAGTTCCCAAGCACTCTATTAATGACCTCAGTTTGACCATCAATTTGGGGATGGTATGCTAAACTATGAGCCAAATTAGTGCCTAATATCCTCCATAATGTTTTCCAAAAATGCCCCATGATCTTGGCATCCCTATCTGGTACAATGTAGATATGTAGAACATGAATTCTAGCCACTTTCTTGAAGAAAAGGTATGCTATGTAGCTAGCATCATGAGTTTTATTACATGGTATGAAGTTGCTCATTTCACTAAATCTGTCAACTACTACAAACACACTATCATAAACTAAATTTTTTCCTTGGTAAAAAAACTATGAAATCCATGCTTATGCATTCCCAAGGTCTATTAAGTGCTTGTAAGGGTTGGTAAGGGCTGAAGAGGCTCCTTTAGCCTTTCGAAAAATGACACATTTCTCAATATAGCTTCTGATATCCTTTTACATTTTTGGCCAGTAGTAGTGCTTACATACAAGCTCTAAGGTTTTATTCAAACTTGAGTGCCCACTCAAACTCCCATTATTCTTTTCTTTAATTAGGGTTTCCCTCATAGAACCTCTTAAAACACATAGTTGATTATCTCTAAATAATAAATTATTTTATAAGGTATAGCTAGAAAACTCACTATGAAAATGATTGTTAAATGATTAGCATAACTTTTAAGCTTTCAAAAAACCTTCATCCCCCTCATAGAGTTCCTTGAATCCTTATATTCCAATATTTTTCAATTTAATCTCTTCAATTGCTAAGAGCTTCCTACTCAATTCATTTGGAAACTTGCTAGTATTCCCCTTTTTGTGCTTAATAGTAAAGGAGTATGCTTATAAGAACTCCATCAACTTATTGTGTCTTGGACTTAGTTTCTCTTCTGTGTTAATAAAACTCAAGGCTTGATTATATGTATAGACTAAAAAATACTTGGGCATAAAGTAATGCCTCCACTTTCTAAGGGTCTGGACTAGTACACACAACTCTAAGTCATCAAAGGAGTACCTTGACTTAGTACCTTTCAATATTTCACTAAAAACTGCCATAGGTCTACTCTCTTGACTTAGGACTACTCCCACAACAATCTAACTTGCATCACACTCCACAATGAACAATTGGTCAAAACATGGAAAAAGTAGGATAGGTTGTGTAGGAACCTCTTTCTTCAACTTCTCAAACACTTCATCTGCTGCCTTAGTCTATAAAACTATGTTTTTGAATCCTCCCTTGATGGTATCTATTATGGTTGCACATATCTCACTAAATATTCTCACAAAATTTCTCTAGAATTGAGCCAATCCATAGATGCTTCTAACTTCTATTCCTATCTTAGGAGTGTACCAGTTTAGGATGGCTTCTACTTTTCTTGGATCTATTTTCAAATCACCTTGGGAGAAAACCTAGGTATACCAACTCTTTTTTCATGAACTCACTCTTCTAAAGATTAATGGTAAGTTTATCCTCTTGTAAACTTCTCAACACTATCTCAAGATGGTTCATTTGACCCTCTTCCATCTTGCTAAAGATGAGGATGTCATCTAGGTACACTACTATAAACTCACCTATATATTCCTTCAAGACTTAATTCATCAATCTCATAAATGTACATGGTGCATTTGTGAGACCAAAAGGTGTAACATGCTACTCATAAAGACACATTGTGGTTTTAAATTCAATTTTCAATTCAGCCCCTTCCGTCATCCTAATTTGGTGATAATCACTTTTAAGATCTATCTTAGAATAATACCTTGCACAACCTAGACAATCCATCAAGTCTCCTATTCTAGGAATAAGATACCTATATCTAATGGTGATCCTATTTATGACACTAGAATCAATAGAGATTCCCCTCTTACCTACTTTATTGGGTGCTAGAACTAATGGGACTGCACATGAGCTAATACTCTTTTTAATGAGGCCTTTTTCCAACATTTCTTGCACTTGTCTAGCTATCTCCTTATTTTGATCTAGAGTCATTTGTTAAGTATCTTTAGTAGGAAAAGATGCCCCTAGTAGAAAGTCAATCTGGTGACGTATGACTCATTTAAGTGAAAAGGTTGTTGGTGTTCTATCACATATGATGTCTTGGAAACCCTCAAGTAATAGCTTCACTTTATGAAGGATGGTGGACCGCTTTTTGTTTTCTTCCTCCTTGGGCTTCAACACAATGGCATTGTTAGCATGAATGTTGATGATACTACTTTGGGGGAGTCTCCTAAGCATTGGAGACTGTTGAAATATTGCATTCATGACTATTGTTGTCACTAATGTCAACATAGTATGGTTTCTATAAAGATTGGCTAAGTAATAGACAAAGATCTTAGTTGTATGAACAATGGTTTGATTGTATAGAGATGCATATTCTAGATTCAATTATGTGCCATATTTTTTCATCAAAATTTTGAATCACACTCTATGATCCATCATTAGGATGTGAAGAGCTAGAGGAGGAAAATGATGGATCACAGAGTGTGATTCAATATGTCGATGCAAAAATATGGCACACAATCGAATCTAGAATATGCATCTCTCTACTATGACTAATTATAGAAATTTGTTCATGTTAATGGTTTGATTGTCTAGTGATGTATAGTCATTGACATATTTGACAAAATATTATGATGAGTGCTTCAGTGTGTAGATTCTAAGTTGAAGACATACATAAGTTGTACTTAATTTATAGAGAACGGTTTAGAGATAGAGCATTAGGAAAAAAATTCCTAATGGTTCTTCGATATCTTTCATCTAAGATGTAATAAGAAGATGTGTAGTCAAGTAGTGATAGAGGATAGTCTATTGGTGATGTGAACAAGTGAGCAAGCCCTAGTATAACATGTGTGAAGTTTTGTTTAGATTGTGAGCAAACAATGCTATTGTAATTGTAATTAGTTAAATATCTTATTATAATTAATTGGGAAAGCCTTAACGCTGACTCAAGGAATTATTTTGAAGATATAGTATAAAGAAAAAATATGTTTTCCTTTTTTATAAACTATCCATTGAAGTGTGAATTGTGAAAAGAAGAAGAGTATATGCTAACTGTGAGTAAGCGATCCAAGGGATTATTGGATGCGAGATTTATGATCTGGTTACAAGATTAGAAGGAGCAAAGGTCCGGTTGAAAAGATAGAAGAAGAGGAAGGAAGTAAATTTACTTTCTATTATTTTGCAAGGAATAATACAAAGATCATTTGGACAATGGGTTCATTGGTCTTACCCTTGAAGCTATTTGGACAATGGGTTCAATTGTCTCCCACAACTCCTAACAGGGTTGCCATAACTCTTAATAGGGTTTCAAAGTCTCCTAACAAAGACTCATATGTACTAAATGCATTCATAAAGTACTAACAGGGTCCAACCTCTTACAAGGAATATTTATATTAGTACATCATCTTGTGGATACAATTCACACTAAGGTTTTCCCTTTGATCAAGGGTTTTCCTAGTTAACATATCTGGTGTTATAGTATATGAATATCTTGTTGTAGCTTGTGATTGTATTGATAATATGGTTAAAGTTTAATAAGGTATATAATTTTGATATTAGTTGGATAATTGATTCACCCCCCACCCCCCGCCCCTGCCTCTCATTTATATCGATGGTCTATATATTCTAATAATTGGTATGAGAGCATTAAGTCCTTGAAGGATAAGCTTAATATATTTGGGAGATCAATGGAGAATCTTTTTAGAAAGGATAGTCATAGATTTGATGGGAACAACTATAATAGTTAGAAGGAGATGATGAATACTCATTTTTTGTGCATGGGGCTAGGTTATTGGATCTTGACAAAGAGAGAAGACGATTGTGAAAGAAGATTAGCTTGAAGAATATAGAGAAATAGAGAGAGATCTATTTATGTACAACATGAGAACTAGAGAAGCTCTACTATCAACTCTTCTAGAGAATGAATACTATCAAGCAAAGTCACTTCAAACATCTCATGAAATTTGAAAAGAATTAGAATCTACTTTTAAAGGTGATACACATGCAAAATGAATTAGATTGTAGAATTGGATATGTGCATTTCAAGATGCTAAGATGATGAAAGATGAATCTATACAAAGATATATTGGTATAATATCACAAATTTTTGTAGGAATTTGGTCTCATAGTGGAACCAAGGAAGAAGATGAGTTTGTATGGAAGATATTGAAAATTTTGATGCCATCATTCAAGAAAGTAGCTCAAATGATTTAGTTATTGATACCTTGCACTAAGGATTTTACCAAAGAGACTTTTCTTAGAAGATTAGAAGCTTAAAAAGTAAATTTGAGATAGTCTGGAGAACTAGCTAGAGCCAAAACAACTTTTAGTAGCCTAAATATTTGACCTAATCTAACAAGGAGTACAAGCACACATGAAGATTTTGCTGGTAGAAGCTGATCTAATGAAGATAAGAAGATTGAGGAAGGTATAGCCCTTCTTGTGAGAAGAGAAAAAGATGGCAAGAAAATATTTAAATGTTGGACTTGTGATGAATTTGGTCATTATGCATCTAAATACCCTAAAATAGAGGGAAAGTTCAAGGCTAGAAGAGATAGAAATTGTTTCTATGCAAATGAAGATGAAGAATCAAATGAGAAAGGTCAAAGTGTAAGTGAAGATGAATTGGGATTTGTGGCTATCAAGGAAGATGATCTTGATAGACAAATTAGAGAAGAAAGAGCTCTAGTTTCCCAAGTGGAAAATAAATCTGATTAGATAATTGATAGTGGTTATTCATATCACATGATTAGTTATATGAATAGGTTTTTTAAGTTTAGGAATCATGATGGACATATTGTTAGAGTTGGTAACAATGTAGCCTATCATATAATGGGAATTGGATCCATTACTCTTTATGATAAAACTAACACTATTGATGTTTATTTTGTTAATGGATTGAAGCATAATTTATTGAGCATTGGACAATTGGTGGACAAGGGTTATCAATTGCAATTCACTGAGAAGACCTGTATTATCAAAGATAGAGATAGTAAGCTGATTGGAATAGGCACAAGATCTAGAGGTAATATATTTCACCTAAATCTTACTGAAGTTACATGTTTGGTAACTAAAGTGGACAAATGCTAGTTGTGGCATAGAAAATTCTATCACTTAAACTTTGATAATATTACAAAATTTAGTAGCACATTTACAATCAGAGACTTACCTAAGATAACTAATCCTATTAATGTTGTTTGCAAAGAATGTATTTTGGCTAAACAAAAGAAATTATCATTTCATAGCAAGAAGTTCACTACCTTAGAGAAGTTAGAGATCTTTCACATAGATCTGAATGGTCCTTCAAGAATAAGAGGATTCTATGGTGAAAGGTACTTTATGATTTTTGTTGATGGTTTCACTAGAATGATGTGGGTAGCATTTCTTACATAGAAATCTAAAGCTCTTAAGAAGTTTAAGATATTTAAGAATAGAGTTGAAAATGAATCTAGTGTTAAGATAAAGTGTTTGAGATTTGACAGAGGAGGAGAGTTCACCTTTAGAGAGTTTAACATATTTTGTCTAGACAATGGAATCAAAAGACAACTATCTTCACCTAGAACACCTAAGAAGAATGGGATTGCTAAAAGAAGAAATAAATTAGTACTAGAGGCAATAAGAGAAATGTTGTTTGAGAATGATGTTTCTAATTCATTTTGGAGAGAAGCAATCAATACATCAGTCTACACTCTAAACATAGTACATATTAGAAAAGGTATGAGAAAGACACCTTATTAATTATGGTATGGTCATTCACCATCAGTTAAGTATTTCACAATATTTAGGAGAAAGTGTTACATTAAGAGAGATGATGACATTGGAAAGTTTTATCTAAGAAGTTATTAAGGTATGTTTCTTAGCTATTCCTTGAAAAGAAAGGCATACAGATATTTTAAATATAGAACTAAGACAATAGTTGAATGTGAAAATGTAAGGATTGATGAAAAGTTTGAAACTAAGGAAAAGATGATATATTATAATTTAGATGAAGAAGAAGATCATTATGGAATGGTTAGAAAAAACGTAGAAGTTTTCCTTGAGACAAACAATGATTTACAAAATGATGTGTTAATTGTTGAGCAAAGAGGAGACCAAAGATCTAAACCTAGAGATGAATAAGAGTTGAGATGTAAACTCCTACCCTAAATAGAATCTAAAAAATAATCATCATCCTAAGAAGATAATTGAAAGAAAAGACAAAGGTGTGATGACAAGAAATAGAGTAAATGTGGAGATATGTTTGATATCTCAAGTTGAACCTAAGATTGTAGATGAAGCATGCAAATATGATCATTGGACTCAATCAATGAAAGAAGAATTAGATCATATTATGAAAAATGATACATGGTAGTTACTTCTTAGACCTAAAGACAAGAATTTGATAGGAACCAAATGGGTATTCACAAATAAGATGAATGGGAAAGTTGAAGTTTTGAGGAACAAGGCTAGACTTGTATGCAAGGGATATTCATAGAAAGAAGGAATAGAATGTGAGGAGAGATATGCACCTATATCTTGAATAGTAGTAAGGATGTTCTTAGCTTACACAAAAAATAAGAAGTTTGAGGTCTATCAGATGGATGTTAAATTAGCCTTCCTAGATGTAGAACTTGAAGAAGAGTTATATATTGAGTATCCTAAAGGTTTTCCTTTATTAGAAGATGAAGACATGGTATGAATAAGAAATAAATCTCTACATGGTCTTTAGAAAGCATCTATAATCTTGTATCCTAGGTTGGACAGTTATTTGGCTAAGCTTGGATTTGCTAAAGGTACTATAGATAGTAACTTGTATTTGAAATAAATTAAGAATGGCTTACTGATAATTGTAATATTTGTTGATGACATCATATTTTGATGTAATGATGAATCAAGTGATAATTTTTCTAAAGAAATGAAGGATAAGTTTTTAATGAGCATGATAGGAGAAATGAAGTTTTTCCTAGGATTACAGATTGTACCTAAGAATGATGGAATTTTTATTTCACAAGATAAGTACCTAAAAGACTTGTTGAAAAGGTTTGGAGTGCAAAGTTGTAAAACCATTAGTGCACCTATGATATATGGTCACAAGTTATCCAGTAAAGATGAGACACTAGAAGTAGAGTAGAAAATGTACATATCCATGATTGAAGGTTTGCAATATCTATCTCACCCTAGACCTAATATAGAAAATGTAGTTGGGATTGTAGCTAGATTTCAACTAATCCTAAGGAATATCATTTTGTATTAGTAAAGAGAATGTTTAGATCTTTAAAGGGAACATCTGATTATGGAATTTGGTATGATAAAATGAGTGATTTCACTCTATGCACATATATTAATGTGGATTGGGTAGGTAGTATGTATGATAGAAAGAGCACCAATGGTGGAGCATTCTTTCTTGGAGGAAGATTGCTTTTTTTAGTAACCAAGAAGCAATATTGTATTTTGTATAGTAAAGATAAGGCAAAGTATGTTGCAACAAAAAATAGCTATAATCAAATTATGTGGATGAAGCAAATATTGAAGGATATCAGATTTGAGTTTGAAGAACCTATTATCATTTACTATGATAACACAAGTATAGTGAACATGTTTATGAATATTCTATTGAATTCTAATACTAATTATATATCTATTAAGTAGTATGTGCTCAAAGAGAAAGCAATAGAAAAGGAGATTAGATTGGAGTATATAAGTACTAAAGATAAGATTGTAAATATCTTTATGATGCATTTTCCTAAAGATACATTTGAGTACTTGAGAGGTATGCTTGGGGTTATGCCCCTACCTTCTTTTGACTAGATGATGCAAAAAGTGCATTGGTCTACTGGTACAAAGCACTATTGTTAGACTAGACTAAATGTTGATGCTTCCCATATGGTGGAGTATTTGTGATTAGATGAGTCATTGAGGACTCTTGGTATTTAGTATGTAATAGTATCTTTGGACACTCAAGGTGGTTGAAGACTTCGAGAAATGTATTCACAATTGGTATTTAACAATTGGTATTTTGTAATATTGAGGCCTATGACATTGATGTCAATAGGGGAGAATATGCATGTAAAACATCTCATAAGAAATGGGGGAAAGGTATCTCTTTAGGGAGATTAAGAAAGATTCATGTGAGGAAGTAGGAGATATGCACCTATTGTGTTGAGAATTATTTATCATGTGAATAACTGAAGCTGGTCCTAGAATCAAAAGGATAATAACAATAATAGAGCATTATTTTGGTATTCTTTGAACTTAGATGATTTTTCATCTATGTGACCATCAATTCCAAAGGGGGAGATTGTTGCCATGAATTCTAATGATACTAATTTGGAGAAGTATCCTAAGTAATGGAGAGTATTGACATGTTGCATTCATGATTATTTTTGTCACTGATGTCAGCAAAGTATGGTTTCTATAAGGACCGGCTGAGTAGAAGACAAAGATCTTAGTTGTATGGAAAATGGTTTGATTTTCTAGTGATGCATGACTATAGACATGTTGGGCACCATATCCTGATGACGTGGTTTAGTACACAGAGTCTAAGTTGAAGACATATGGAAGTTGTACCTAATTTACAAAGAGTAGTTTAGAAATATAGCATGAGGAAAGTAGTTCTTGATGGTTGTTCAATATCTTTAATCTGAGCTATAATGAGATGATGTGCAATCAATCAACAATAGAGGATAGTCTATTGATGACATCAACAAGTGCACAAGCCATATTATTGTACATGTGAAGTTTTGTATAGACTATGAGTTGGCAGTGCTATTATAATTATAATCAATTACTTATCTTATTATAATTAACTGGGAAATCCTCAAGGATGGCTCAAGGAATTATTTTGAAGATATGGTATAAAGGAAAGATGTTTTCCTTATTTGTAAAGTATCCATTGAAGTGTGAAGTCTGAAAAGGAGTCGAGTATTTGGTAATGTGAGTAAGCAATCCAAGGGATTATTGGATGCAAGATTTGTGATCTGGTTACAAGATTAGAAGTAGAGGTCCAATTGATAAGACAAAAGAAGAGGAAGGAACTACATTTTATTTCTATTATTCTACAAGGAATAATACACAGATCATTTGAACAGTGGGTTCATTGGTCTTGTCCTTGAAGCTATTTGGATAGTGAATTTAGATGTCTTCCACAAATCCTAACAAGGTTTGCACAAGTCCTAATATGGTTGGAATCTCCTAACAAGGATTCAAAGTCTTCTAACAAGGACTCATATGTACTAAATATATTCATAGACTCCTAATAGGGCCCATATTCTAACAAGGTATATTTATATTAGTACATTATCTTGTGGGTACCATGCCCACTGAGGTTTTCCCTCTGATCAAGGGTTTCCCTAGTTGACATATTTGGTGTTATTGTGTATGAGTATCTTGTTGTGATTTATGATTATATTGCTCATATGGTTAAAGTTTAATAAGGTTGATAATTGTGATATTATTTTGATAACTAATTCATCCCCCTCTCTTAGTTATATTGGTGGACTATATATTCTAACAATGGCATACCCTACTCCCTTTTCATGTTTGATGTATTTCAAGAACTCTTTCCCACTTATTAACAAGTTAGGTACTATTTTTGTTGCTTCATCAGACTCCTCTTGAACTAAAGATTATATCTTGTAAGTTAAGTTCCACTCTTCTTGAAGGTGTATGCATTCTTTCTACCTTGATGGATAACTTATCCATCAAATTTCCATGGTCTACAAAACAAAAGGTGACAAGAATCATGGGAAACACATCACATAGTATTTGATCACTATACCCCCCAATGGAAAATTCCATCCAAGATTCTTCATTCACTAATACATTCTATCCCTTGTTTAACCAAGTTACCCTATAAGGATGAGTATGAGGTTCCTTTACATGTTGAAGCTTTCTCATTGCTTCCTTTGAGATAATTATCAGTAGACCCCAAGTCTATGATACCTTTACAACCTTTTCTAAGGATTATGCACTTGATCCTAAATAATGAACTTCTTTGTTTTGTTTCCTCTTTATTTTGTTCTTTGATTAGGACTCTCTTGAGGATTAGATTTTTTTCCCTTTTTTGAACTAGAAAGACTCACTTCTAATTTGTTGACATCATCTTCTTCTCCATGAGCATATGTTACCTTCTTCTCCCCTTGGGATGATGATGATGTTTTCTCAGGACATCTATATTGTGGGTGTCCTAATTTGTGATAGTTATAGCACTTTATGCTAGAAAAATGTGAATTCCTACCAAAACTACCAAATTTTCCTCTTCCTCGACTAGTAAAACCTCTTCCCCTACTATACCTACCTCTAATACTAGTATAACTACATTTTTCATTTAGTTTGGAGTCTCCTTGAGGTTTCGATTAATGATCTCTTCCATCATATCAACCTCTATGGATGCATCTTGAATCTTTACCTCTACCTCTACCCCTTGCATTAGAATCTTGCCTTTCCTTGTTCTTCTCTTCCACCTTAAGGGCCTACCAAAAATACTAGTGAACTATGTTGGGGGTCCATAGAATGAATTATTTTGGAATTTCCCATCTCAAGCCTCCTAGCTATCTAGAAACCTTCACACTTTCTTCTTCTAATTGAATCCTGGACCTTAAACATAGTTGTTTTAATGCCTTATTGTAAGAGGTGACAACCATATCCTTTTGTATTATGCTTTTTTTCCTATTACGGAATTGAATTTTATAGTCTTCAGGAAAATAATTTTCTCTAATTTTTGTTATCATAGCCTTCAAATTTGTTGCTACTTTCTTGTTTTTATTCTCCCTCCCTTCTTGGAGAAATTTACACCAAGTTAAGGCTGGTCCCCAAAATCTTTCCCTTGCAACTTTCACCTTTTGAGCCTTTGTGAATCCTTCACATTCAAAATGATTCTCCATGCCCTCTATCCATTCCATTACCAATTTTGAATCCATCTTACTTGTGGACAAGGTGATACATTCAATTGAATTTCAACTCATTTCTTTGAGGGCTTTGAGGAAGGGTTCTTCCATTGGAGGATCTACTTTAGGTTGTATGGGTAAAACTACAAAGTTGTGTCACCTTTTAGGATGACTTATCAAAATAACTAATTTTGAGTATTTCTATCTAAAATTCATTTATTTAAAAATATATGGTCTAGATAAATTCATTCTAGCTAAGTTATATGTGGTCTCACACTTTTCCAATTGGAAATGTCTATTAAATGCATGTTTTATACTAGTTTGTATACAATTACTAAAGAAATAAAATTTATTCAGAAAAGTGGCATTTCAATAACTCTTACTATTTTTTATGATTTTTTTAATAACACACAAAGACCATTTTATAGAGCTTAGAGTCAAGAATATTCTCATATAGAGTTTATAGTGTTTTAATTAGATATATTATATTGTAATTAAAAAATCTACAAGTATGTATTTTAACACTCAAAAAGATGTCAATTTTGAGAAAGAAAAAATAAAAATTCATATAAAAAAAATAAAAAATTATATGATGTTCTAGAGGAGTCATCTTTTAGAATGCCTAATTTTTCTCCTCATTAGAATAGATTTATTTTGGAAAATGTGGTGGGAGATGAAAACTATCCATTTTAGGTGAGTTAAAATTTGAATAATTATGAAAGAGAAAATATAGGTCTAGAGCCAATTCATATTTTTTATTGTTCTGGATAGATTGATTTGTGGTGGGAGCTACACCCCTAATTTTTAGCATTTTTTAGCACCTAAAAATTATCTATAAAAATTAGGAAAATATACCAATTCTTATTCCAAATAATCACTAAAAATTATAATCCTAAAATTCATCCATTTCTACAAATTTTATTAGTTTACTTCATTTCCAAATTGAAAATAATAATAGCAATTTTGTGTCATTGAAGGTGAATAGTTAAATGCTTTTGTTAGCCTTTTTCTTTACAAAAGGGTGACACAAGTGTTTTCTTTTACCTATACATCTTCTTCACTTATGGCTTTTCCCTTGTTTTCATTCTCTTTTAGCTTCTCTTTAACTTGATATGTTGTGTCTGCAACTTTTCCAAGTTTATTTTTCATGGCCTCTAAAGACTCTTCTAAAATCCTATTTCTCTCTCTTTTATCTATCAAATCTCTTTCTAGCTCTAGATTTTTACCATGGTGATCACACCTATGACTCACCTTCCAAGCCAAACATACACTTAGCCAAAATATTTCACTAGTTCTAATACCGATTTGATGAGAAGGGATTTCTAACTTGTCTTAGCCTATGCACAAAGTCACTCAAATCTCTTCTATAGCCTTTTGATGGTCTTATCTTCACCCTATCACCAAGGGAATGATTCTCCTATTCCCCTACTTAATAATTCTACTCCTGTCAATTTGTTACTCTTGACTAACTCCAAGGTTAAGTTTCACCCATTGTCTTGGATCCCACCATAGGATGAACAAAGAAATTCACTTGGATTCCATAGCATACATGACTTCCAATCTTATGCACTCAATTATTTTCAAGGTTCTTGCTAAGGTTTGACTCATCAATTTTTAGATGGTTTGAATAATCCTAGTTTAGAAGGGCTACTAGGAATAGTAGAAATTAGTCCTACTAATTAATTTTTAGGTCTCTAACTTCACAATAGTCTGAAGGAGTTTCCAAATAAACTTCACGTTTACATACCCTTTTCAAAGTATTCCATGACTCATCTAGTTTTAGGTTACCAAAGTATCCATACACTGCCAAACCCAAACACCCTTATTTTAAAGAGTTTTAAGGGTTTCTCACATCAGTTCACTAGGGTCAATTAAAACCCCTTCAAGATGAAAAGCCAAAGACTTTTCCCTTGGCATGGTTTTCTTTCATTGGTTTCTCCTTCTAACCAAACAATTGGATTGATCATTTCAATCCATCTACCATGATTTTTATCCAATTTTTTATTAATCGTCACCTAGAAAGGTAGTTTTTTACTTGCCTACTTTAAAAATGGAAAACCAACACATAAACACTCCAAAATGCATATATACATCGTATCTACATTTCTCTTCTTTATTCCAAAAGGACGATAGAGGTTTGACCATTGGAACTCAAGAAATAGCCATTTTTGTTAGTACCACTCAAATAAGGAAAATGAACTATATTGTTACAAAATGGTTTTCAAACACCTACCTAAACAAATATTCAAGCACTCCAATTAATAAAAAAGAAACTAAATTTAATTCTCTATCTAGAAATATAAAATTGAAAGCCTAATGAATCCATTAACATTTGAATTTTGAGTGTGCAAGATTATTGTGACACTAAAATGCACTGTATTTGCTATTTCTTCCAATTTGACTCTGTACATTCTCAACAAAAACCTTTCACATTGTGAATGATATTGTGTTTTATATATTTTTGGTGAATGTGGTACCTCCTATAGGGGAACAATAACTGAAAAACTTCAAGTTGCTTGGGTTTTCTATAATGTTGACAATATTGTCAAGTGCAACTTTTGCAAAATATAAAGTTAAATGGGAAAATTTCATAACTTTGCACTTTCACCATTTGTAGACCTCAATGTTGGAAATATAAGAGGAGTAACTAAGAGTGGAGGGGTGAATCAATTACTACAAAATAAATCCTTGATCCTTTAGATGTCAATAAAAATTAGAACATAAACTCAGATTAAACTATATTCTATTGTTACTTAGCAAACACATAGGAACTTGGTTTACACTAGAAAATATTGTAAGTCAAAGAGCATTGAGAATCAACTTTAACTTGGCAATAACTAAATATACTAATCTTAATGGGATTAACCTTAAATTTAACTTAGTTGCATACACATAAAAGAAATAGCATGAACACAAGTGACACCAAGATTTAACGTGGAAACCCAATTTGGGAAAAACCACCAATTACAGCTAGTCATTGAAATAGAAATATGACCTTGTTAGAGGATTTATGAATAGTTGTTAAGGAAACTCTATTAAGAGATTTAGATCACCACTAAAATGGTTACACAGTAATAATGAAATGAATTGATTATTAATGCACTTGAATTACTAATTACAAATCTCAATTTTCACTTGTATACTTGATCCTTCCTAATTGAATGTATCTTTACAACTCAACAAGGATATTCTACTTATCCTTCTAATTTACTTCCTGTAAGAATCTTGAAATCTTCTATAATGTTCCCCACATTCAATTCTTAACTTGACCTTATACTTATACTTACACATTTTTAAGTCAACTTAAATACAACTTAGAATACTTAATATTCATCTCCTCAGTTGTCTAGAACCAAAAATTAAATCAATTGAACTCAATATTCCAAACTAAGAAAATTCTTCGTTAGCCGATTCTGCTCGGTAGACACTATCTCAAAAATTATTTTCCTGTGTTATCTAGGCGAACTTAGTTAACACTGCATATTCAAAGAGTTCTTTTGGTAACTAAGTGAGCTCAATTAACACTAGTTCCATCCACCATTTCCTTCATTAACCAAGTGAACTTTGTTAATACACAACTTCTGTAAACTTTCCTTTGACACCTGAGTGAACTCGATAGACACTATCTTCTAAACTTAGCAAACTCTAAAATACTTGGTAGACATAGGAAACTATCTTCAATTCTCAAGTGAGCTTGACATAAAATGATTGGAAATGATATGAAATTTTTTGTAACATGAAAGATAAAACATAGTTAATCAATTTTTTTCAACAATCTCCCTCTTTGGCATTCATGGCAACACACCATGTCATAATACAATGAAATTTTTAGAGTAAGAATAAAGTAAGGAACGTATTTCTAGTTTCATTTTGATTATTATCCATGACAAATCCTTCTATTAGTGTGAACTCCCTCTACCTTTAGTTTCTCCCTCTATTAGCAAAAACTCTGTCTTCAACATCTTCTTTTGATAGAAAACTTTCAAATTAGACCAAGTTCTTCCTTTTTGACATCTTTGGAAGTAATAAAATTTCTATGAAATATATAATCTCCCTCTTTATTAAATTTCTATGAGATATAATAGAAAACTTCTCCCTATTTGACATCTCATGCCAAAGAAAATATTTAGTGAATATCAATGTACCCCATGTACTAATTCATTTGCAATGTGCCTTGTCAATACTGCATCAACTACCTGATCTTCAACATGCTCTAGTTGATGATCAGTAAACTGTATTTAGTGAACTTTAGATAGGGGTATGACCCCTAACTTACCTCTTAGATACAAAAATTTATCCTTAGGTAATGGCTTAGTGAATGTATCTACAATTTTTTCTTTAGTATTCACATATTCCAATCTTACCTCTTTATCTTGTACAAATTCTCTCAAAAAATGATATTTTATAGAAATGTGTTTGGTTGTGGTGTGCATCATAGGATTATTTGATATATTAATTGCACTAGTGCTATCACAAAAGATAACCACTAGATCCTTGATCTCTACCTTCATACTTGCCAATAATTTCTTGAACCAAACAACATTGGAAAAATTAACTACTGCTAGCACATATTCTACTTTTTCTGTGGACCAAGAAAGAATGCTACACCACTGGTGCTCTTTCTGTCATCAACACTTCCTACCCAATCAAAATCTTCAAATGTTTCAAATACAAATTGTCTCCTTTTTTATACCATAATCCATAGTCTTCAATAACTTTTAGATACCTCATGATCCTCTTGATTGCCATCATGTGATTATCTTTGGGATTTGTTGAGATTTTTTCCACCATGCCAACTGCTAATGCAATATCAAGTCTTTTGTGCATTGCAAATTACAATTTTCCAATAATTGATCTATATGTGGTTTGATCTACCTCTTTGGAATCATCATTTTTGGAAAGCTTATGTCTAGTAGACATAGGTGTTCCAACTAGTCTTGAATCTTCCATTCCAAACTTTTTTAGTATCTCCTTGATATATTTGGATTGAGAAATATAGATGCCATATTTCTTCTACTACATCTACAATCCAACAAAGAAATTTATTTCTCCCAAAATGGACATCTCAAATTCTTTACTCATCTCTTTTAAAAATTCCTTGCATAAGTCATCATTTCCTGTAAATAAAGTGTCATCCACAAAGATCTTTGCCAACATAATCTTCTTATCTAGTCCTTCTTCGATATATAGGCAGTTCTTATTATTTTTTCTTTGAAAACCAATCTCTATAAAGTATTTATGAAGTTTTTCATACCAAGCTCTAGGAGCTTGCTTGAGACCATGCAATGCTTTGTGTAATTTGCAAACCATATCTCTTTTTCTATGATCCACAAAACCTTCAAGTTGTTCTATGTAGAATTCCTCATCAAGAATTTCTAACAACTTCTAATATTGCAATAGGAGCAAAATTTTCACCATAATCAATATCTTCTTCTTGAGAATAAGCTTTACAAACTAACCTTTTTTTGTTTCTTGAATTTTTTCCATCTTTATTTAACTTATTTATGAAAGCCCACTTTGTGCCAATTACATTTTTATCCTTAGGTCTAGGAACAAGAGTCCAAGTCTTATTCCTTTCTATCTATTCTATTTATTAATACATAGCCTCATCCAACTTTCATTATCCAAAGAATCTTTAACATATCTAGGTTCAAATTTAGCAAGAAAACATGTACCTTTCAATTTTTTTCTTGTCATTGTTCTATCTAATTTGTCTCTAATAATCTGATCAAGTGCATGGTGCTCTTTGAAATATCTTGCTAACATAGGTACTTTAGATTTAGAACATCTCCCACTAACATTATCCAGAGCATCTTTAATATTTCTAGGTTCAAATTCAACAAGCAAACATGTACCTTTCAATTTGTTTCTTGTCATTATTCCATCTAATTTGTCTCCAATGATACGATTAGGTGCATGGTACCTCGTGATATATCTTGGTAACATAGGTACTTTGGATTTAGAACATGTTCTAGTAACCTCTTCATGATCTTCTATATCAAGCTTGGGTCCCACTATCTATGACTTAGGTCCATTAGACTCAGTTTGCCCTTCCAATAGCTCCATAGCTTCTAACTATGACTCGGCTCCTTCAGACTGTGGCTCAAGTTGTAAGCTCAGTAGCTTTTTGAGATTTTATTGACTCGAGAGGTGAGGTTCCCTAACTTCCAAATATATTTTTCCATGTGTCAAATCCATATTAAACAAACATTCTTTAGTCCTTGATTTCTTTGTTGTTTTCCTCTTCACTCTTTTCTACAAACTCACCAATTCTCACATGTGCACTTTCTATGATCTTATGAGTGGATAAATTCAAACATTTATATTCTTTACTTCTATAGGAGTATCCTAAGAATATGCCTTCATCACCTTTGACATCAAATTTACCTTTTCTAGATTCCTTCAAGATATAATATTTTCTACTAAATACTTTCAAGTAACTTACATTAGGTTTGTAGCCATACCATAGTTCATAAGTGGTTTAATTTAAGTCTTTCTTCACCTATACTTTGTTCAAGGTATGCACTATAGTATTGATTGCTTCCTTCCAATATTTGGTTGCAACATTCTTTTTTATCATCAAGGTTCTTGCACAATTCATGATGGATTTGTTTCTTCTTTTAGCTATACCATTCTTTTGTGGTGTACCAGGGGTTGATAGTTGCCTCTTAATTCCTCTTTCAATGTCAAATTAATTGAACTCATTGGAAATGAATTCACCACCTCTTTCTAATCTCAAACACTTAAACTTCTTTCTAATTTCTTTCTCTACTCTTGCCAAATACCACATCAATTTTTGAAAAGCTTCATATTTTTCATTTAGATAAATCATAGTCATCATTCTAAAATAGTCATCAACAAATAAAATAAAAAACTTGTCTCCATTGTATCTCTCTATTCCAATAGGTTCACAAAGGTCTATATGAATCAACTACAAGACTTCTTTTGAATGATAGTTCTTTCTTTTGAAACTAGCCTTTCCCATCTTTCCAAGTTGACACTTTTTGCATATTCCCATATTAGATTTTGTTAGACTAGAAATACCTCTTACTCTTTTATTCTTTCTTATCTTGAATAGATTATCAAATTTTACATGACATAACCTTTTATGCCACAACTAACTTTCTTCTACTTCATCAATAAAACTTGAACTTTCACTGAAATCTAGGTAGAATAGGTTACCTATTGTTTGTTTTCTAGACCTAGCCAAATTTATTTTTCCATCCAGTAGCTTGGCCTTCCTATTGATGCATTCTACCTTGAATCCTATATTATTCAACTATGCCACACTCAGTAGATTATGCTTTATTCCTTAAACCCAATAAGCATTATCACATCTAAGTTCATTGGTTAGTGAGATACAACATTTTCCCTTTATGCAATAAGGTTCATTGTTTCCAAATCTCACACTATCACCATCATAATGTTCCATGTGTTCAAATTTTTTTGATGACCAATCATATGATGTGAGAAGCCACTATGAATAATCCATGTATCATTCTTGCTAACATGAGAGATAAGTGCTAATTTATCTCCTTCATCATTAGATTCATCTTTTATAGCAATATATAGAATTTCATCCTCTTCACTACTATTTAAATCTTTAGTTATAAAATAAGATTTATTACCTTTGTTCTTGTAGTTCTTGAAATATTTGAAATCCTTCTTGCCTTTGTACATGTTTTGCTTCCTTGTATCTTTGTCTTCTTTGTTTGGGCACCTTGTAGCAATGTGTCCAACTTCTTCACAAGAGAAACATATTAAACGAATTTTATCTTTATACTTTCCTTTTCCTTTGGAACACCTTTTTGCAAGAAATGCTTCAATAGCATCAAGATCACTATTAGAACTATCTTCCTCTTCACTTTTAAATTTCTTTCTTTTAGATCTTTTAGCTTTCTTCTTAAGTGATACCTTGGCTTCAAATGCAAACTCAAGATTGCTAGAACTAGGAGTATAATAATCATAGTTATCTAGTTCAAATGTTGTCAATATTCCCGCTAGAACATCAAAATTTATCTTGTTATTTGGATCACATCTCATCTCTTGAATAGCATACACTTTGATTACATAGATAGGAAGAATGGTTTTGAGTACATTTCTTACCACTGTTACATCTTCAATTGTTCCTCGAGAGGCTTTGATAGCACTAACACTAGCTTTGATTCTCTCAACATATTTTGCAATGTTTTCATCCTCTCTCATTTTCATCTGATCAAACTAGCTTCTCAAGCTTACTACCTTGGTTCTCTTTACATTATCATCACCTCCATAGATAACCTTTAGTTTGTTCCACATGTTATGAGCAGTAGCACATCCTTTAATCTCATCAAATTTAGCATAGTTAAGAGCTAATGCTCTATCAATCATCATGATATTATGAATTTTCTTTCCATAAATTTCTTCTACAATCATTGTGCTAGTAGGAGCTTTGTAAGTAGTGTTTAAGTACTTCATAAGGGCTTGCTATGGTGTAAAGTTATCTTTGTTTATCTTGGGAATCTCTCTTCTGTAAGACATCCTAATCTTTAGCTTAAGTCCTTGAAACCTTCTATACAAGCACCAAAAGCTCTGATATGAATTGTTGGAAATATAAGAGGAGTAACTAAGAGGGGAGGGGTGAATCAGTTACTACAAAATAAATCCTAGATCCATTAGATGCCAATACAAATCAAAATATAAACTCTGAATAAACTGTATTCTACTATTACTTGGAAAAAACATAGGCACTTAGTTTACACTAGCAAATGTTGTAACTTGGAAAGCATTGAGAATCAACTTTAACTTGGAAATAACTAAATATACTGAGCTTAATGTGATTAACCTTATATTTAACTTAGTTTCACACACATAAAAGAAATAGCATGAACACAAGTGACACCAAGATTTAACATGGAAACCCAATTTGGGAAAAACCACTAATTGCAACTAGTTATTGGTTTTAACTCTTCTAAAGTGAGCCATATTAGGAGCCAACCATGTTAAAGGTCACAAAAAACACTTTTAGGTGTGACCCTATTAGAGGATTTGATCACCCTATTAGGAGTGGCCTTGTTAGATGTCTTTCAGACACTTCAAATAAAAATGTCACCTTGTTAGAGGATTTACAAATAGCTATTAAGCCAACTCTATTAAGAGATTTAGATCACTACTATAATGGTTAGAGAGTAATAATTAAATGACTTGATATTTGATGCAACTAAATTTATGATTACATATCTCAATTTTGGCTTGTATACATGATCCTTCCTGATCAAATGTATCTTTGCAGCTCAACAAGGATATTTTACCTATCCTTCTAATTCACTTCCTCTAAGAATCTTCAAATCTTCTGTTATGTTCTATACATTTAATTCTCAACTTGACCTTGTATCTTCATCATTGTCAAGTTAGCTTGAATACAACTTAGAATACTTAACATTCATCTCCCCAGTCAGCTAGAACCAACAATTAAATAAATTGAATTCAATATGCCAAATAAGAAAATCTTCTATTAGCCAACCTTGCTTAGTAGACACTATCTTAGAAATGATTTTTAGTATTAACCAAGTGAAGTCAATTAACACTACATATTCAAAAAGTTCCTTTGGTAACTGAGCAAGCTTGGTTAACACTAGTTCCATCCAACAGTTTCTTCATTAACGAAGTGAGATCCTTTAACACCCAATTTGTGCAAACTTTCCTTTAATTCCTGAGTAAACTTTGTAGGCACTATCTTCTAAACTTCACAAATTTTGGAATGCTCTATAGACATAGGAAATTGTCTTCATCACCTGAGTGAGCTCAAAATACACTGACTGGAAATGATATGACATTTTATGTAACATCAAAGACAATACACAATTAATCAATTGTTTTCAACACTCAAGACACATTGTTCATGCATCTCGTAAGGTCAAAAACTAACTTCTAACACCATTTCCCAACGTTGGAGTTTTGGTCAACCTTTGATCCACTTAACCAATTATAATCAATGTAACGCCCCGCCAAGGGATCCAAAAGAATCAACCTAAAGTTTCACTAAGTTTGCAAAACATTTTTTTTTTTTTAAAGGTAAGAAAGTATAACATACACATCAAACACATAGTAGCGGAAGCAATAACATGTAATCATCAACAAACATACATCACAAGTTACACCTTAAGGATCCCAAGACGTCGAGTCACATTTAAATTTAATTAATTCTAAGTTTAAAAACTACCACATACATAGGAAAGAATAATCAGAAAGTCCAATGTCCATAATATACATTTGTTTTGAATGCCTCTTGGCAATTTAATTCGGAATGCTCAATCATCCACTGTACATGTCACAGGGTATGAAAGGCTTATAAGAATATACATATGTAAAGATAAAGATACATCATCCTCAAATCCATGATACAAAGTATAGTAAAATAAATGAAACTAATAACATACCTGATACATCCATACATCCATAATGATAAAACATCTATCATAAAATCTAACCATCCATCATAGTAATCCAAGAACATAGTGAAGGTAAATGCCAACCAAGAAAGCTTCAGCCACAGTGACCACGGACGGATCTCAATGGTAAGAGTAAAAAGCACTACCACCCAACCGCGTGGAACCTAAATGGTCCACTCCCACCGCGCTGAGGAGATAGTCTCAAGTCCCAAACAAGGTATCAAACACAAAACACAAGTACTCTCTAAGTCTGGGAAATCCTAAAAGTATACTAACTCAAAGGTTTCAACATAGAAAGACATATAGACCCAAAGGCACCACAAAGACATGTAGGAAACCTGCTATGCAAGCGGGAAAGTGTCATCACAAAAGTCACGTAGAAGTTACCCAAGCAATCCTTTAGGAATCCCGGGTCCCTAGTGATTCCTGCGGCCACTAGTATCCTCTCGTACTGACGAGGCATACTGCAGAATGCAAGGTCGTAACCAAGCATTCTCTCTACCCCATCCTAGCCTGTACTAGCACTCATGGCATGGGAGAGAACATACAATTATCTTATTAGGTTCATTTAAGTTAGTATTAAGGTGAGATGTTTTCACTTGTTAAAACAACTTACAATGGGTTACTCCAGGCAGCCTCTTAGGGCCCCGATCCCCATTGCAAGCCACTTCCCGACACTACACATAGATAACCTACCCTAGGCTGATGAAATCACAAATCAAAGAATCATAATAAAATCACCTCAGTCCTATACAAGCAACTGAAAAACATCATAAATGATAAGCCACAAAAATTACATCAGTTCCTCATGAGCAACAGGTAAGCATCAAATAATAATCATATGATCACAACAGTTCTCTATCAGCGACTGAAGGCATCAATGATAAATCACAATATTGATCAAAGATTCCAAAATGGTCAAGTCAACACATAACATCATCAAGAACATAAAAAACACTTCAATCCTCTCAAGCGACCGAAAAGCAATCCAAGTATAACTGATCGAGACTCAAAAATGGTTATCAAATATAACTGATCGATGACTCAAAAATGGTTATCCAATATAACTGATCGATGACTCAAAAATGGTTAAGTCAGGTATCTTATATACATACACTTCAGCTTCACACCAGGAAACTGGAAGCAATAACAAATAATAAATACAATCATGTCATAGAGCACTCCATCACACTACCATGGTTGGGTTAAGAAAGATCGAGACCAAATCATCATAACATCACATTCACAACCCCGAGCCTCTGGTAACAACCTAAACTGGTCAATACTAGAACAAACCCCAAAACCTCAAAACATAGACAACAAAATAATCTTATAGAAAACAAGTCATCACATAATTGGATCTGAACGATAATATACTGTTGAGTTAAGGTAAGATTTAAGTTCCAGTTTAACATCTATTTCAAGTAACTAAGTTTTCGCAACTACCCCCTTACAATTAACCCATTTCTATAATAACCTCTATTAAATCAATAATCTAAATCTACAATTTAATCAAATAATATCTATTAATAATAACTTTAATTCAATTGATTCTAATTAAGTTAATAATTAAATTTTAAACGATATCAATAATATTTAATTAATTATTAATATATATTAATAAAATTTATTAACAATATGAATAATTAATAATTTTAATTCATTATAAACTAACTTTAATAGCATTACTAATTTTTCTAGAAATTAAATACAATTTATTAATAATACTATTTTTAATAAATTGTATTAATTATAATCTATTTTTAATAAATAAATTTTAAAAAAAAAAAATCATATTACAACAAAAAAACTAACCCCTAAAAGTCTTTTTTAAAAAAAAACGTATTATATAACAAAAAAAATGTTTTAGGCCCGCCGGCCAACGTTTTAGGCCCGTCGGCCGGCAGACTTCAATCTGCCGCAGCAAGGTACTGCTGCATCAGCAGTACCTGCTGCCACAGCAGTACTGCTGTCGCAACAGTACTTGCTGCGACGCGACATCAAAGGAAGGGGCGGCGGGGGGGTGATGGCCCCGCCTCCCCAAACAATTAATTAAATTTTTATTTTTTTTATTTTTTTATTTTTTTTTAAATTTAATTTTTTAATTTTTATTTTTTTAAAATTTAGATTTTACAATATATATATATATATATATATATTTGCTTAAACGATTTTGTTTTTATATATAAAAATTTTTGCTTAAAGATTAATATTAAATAAATTAAATAAAATTATATAATTATATATATATATATAATTATAATTATTATTATTATTATTATTATTATTATTTTTTTTTAAACATTAACAATTGCAATCTAATAGAGAAAATAATTCCAACCCTACGAATTTTCTTTTTAATCTCAAAACTCTCCCCAATTCAATTCTCTCTTTTCTCTATTCTAATACAATCCTAAATCCTGATTTAATTTTGTTGAAGGATGTTCCTGAACAATTTTTCAATCTAGATTTACAAATGAAATTGAATAGCAAAAGATCCAGAATGAAGAAATGATACATTCAAGAAGACAAGATTCTTACAATCACGAAGTAGACAGGACATATTAAATTTCTTAAATCATTTAGGGGTCAAAATACCAGACCCTACCTGAACCTGATGCTAATACGCAATCCCCAAAATCTGTAAGAGAACTCGCTCCTCTTCAATAACTTTCTTCTGAAAATCTTTCCTAGAATTCTCCTTCTGAAATTTGCTTCCAAAAACTCTCTCCAAAATTCCTGTCTCCAAAATTCACGGTCCAAATTCGTGTCCCCCAAAAATGAACCCCCAAAGTTGTGATAAGGAGTCTTCTCCTCAAATCGGGGCACTAATTGTGCGTTCACCCGAGAAGACTCTTTGCTCCACTGAGTTAACTCCAAAATTATCTTTTATTAATCTTTGCTTTATCTTTTTAATGCATATTAAATGAATCATTAAATAACTTTATTTAATATTCCACTTGACTTCTATTTTTAATCTTTATTACTTTTAATCCCATGCGCACTTTATGAGATTAAAATAATATTATAATTTCCTCTTATTTTATCTTTTTAATTAATTTCTTTATTTTCAACACATGCTCGCATCATGCAATCTTACAACTTTTAATAATTAATATATTTTCACTTTCAAATTTATTTTAGAATTTAATTGATAAAATATTTAATTAACTTAAATAACAATAATATTTAGCATTTATTTAAAAATGAACTCTAAATATATTATTATTAAATTAAATAAATATTATAATGTTCTAAATTATCCTTAAACTTTTATCTCCAAATTTAATTCTTTTTATTTAGTTAATTTCTCAATTAATTAAATATAATCAAATATTAAAATATCATAATAATCTTCTATTAAATTAAATCATTAATTAATCGTTTTAATTAATTTCTTTTATATTTAAACTCATGCTTAGATCATGCGATCTAGAAACCTTTAATAATTTAATATCTTTCCCACTTTTAATTTATTTAAGAAACTTTAATTAATAAAATATTTATTAATTCAATTAATAATAATATTTAGCATTTATTTAAAAATGAACTCTAAATATATATTATTATTAAATTAATTAAATATTATCACATTCTAAAATTATACTTAAAATTTTTATTTCCAAATTTAATTCTTTTTATTTAATTAATTTTTCAATTAATTAAATATAATTAAATATTAAAATATCATAATAATTTTCTATTAAATTAAATCATTAATTAATCCTTTTAATTAAACTTAATTAATAGAAAATACATCAAGAACTCATAAAGCAACATACGAAAACCCATCATAGAAAAAAATACATACTAAATCAAACAAAAAGGGTTATAATCATGAAATAACATCATTTGATGCATTCGGAGGGTACTTAACTCAGATACTTGCCCTAATTATCAATTAGGACAATTGGCTAAAGGGTTTAGGAATTGGACTTAAGAGTTTATCTCCCCTCTCTTACCATTGACATAATGCGATAGGGTACGCTCATCCTGGCAATTCAGGGAAGTTGATACCCGGTACCTGCAACCTGCATAAAATCCACGCATGTACAGACACAATATTTTAAGTTAAACAGACAATGGCAGGAAGTGGTGCATCGTGTAGATCCCGACTAGCAGGTGACTACGACTCCCTTCCTTAACCACATTAGAAACACCATACATAAAGAAAACAAACACGCACACCATACACATGCAGTATGGGGTAAGTATCCATAAGAAAGCACATGTGAGAATAAACCATCTAACTAATCATCATCGATAACTGAAAACATTGAATAATCATCATGCATGCATGAAATATAGAGTACCAAGTCATCTCATCATATAATAAATTGAGTGTAAAACAACATCTGATAATCTGAAAGTAATGCTACTAAACATCAAGTATAAAACTGGCCTAAAAGAGTTTGGCAATTAAAACAAAATGTGAACTAGGGGTAGGCACTACATCCACCCCCCCTAGACTTAAGCTTACTCCTGGAAGCGTACATGAATGATAAAACTAAGGGTCTCGCTGTGTGGGTCCAATGGAAACTTTTCCCCTGCAGGAGGATATGTCTCCACTGAGAACACTCTTTGGGATCTATCCATATCACCAACCGTAGGTTCTGAAGCTGCGGGTCTCTGATCCAAGGGTTGAGGTTTCTTTTGAGGACAATGAGACACCTTGTGTCCCCGTTGTCTACATATGAAACACTCTCCCTCGAAGCTCCTCTGAACTTTAGGTGCACTAGACTGCAAGAAACTACCCCCACTAGGATAAGGCTCAACACTCTGAGACTGTCGATCATGCTGGTTGGGCTTGTTGCGATGAACCTTGTGATAGTTCCTAGCATTGGAACCATCGCCACCACACTGTTCTGGAGGATAAGTACCTTCCTGCCGTTGGTTACCCCCAGAAGAAGGTTTCCTATTGCCACCTACACCTTGATTACCCAGATATGGCTGGTAACGCTGGTGGCGCTTATTACGCCATGCATTACGAGCTTGACGAGAGTTCATGCTCTTAGGTCTATGCTCAAGTCCTGCCCGAGGTGCTCTATCATGGTCATGAATAGGAGGTAGGCGATCAATGATGGTCTGCAACATTTGCCTCAGATCATCCTCCTCAGAGACAACTTGTTGCTCTCTACAGTACTCTTCCTGATGCTCCCTGACATGCTCTTCCCTATTCCCATCTTGGATAGGTTCTTCATGGATAGACTCATGGACACTGATAGCTCTATCTCGTCCATGGCTTTCACCATGGTCTGGGCTATGGCTTATAACAGAAGATCTCGCCCCAGATATCATCCTACAATAATATCCAGATACAAGATGGTATCATAAACATACATATATAACTTTAAATCACTTAGAGCAATATAATTCTGTTTTAATAATAAACCAAAAACCATATTGATCCAACATGCATCCTTCCTAACAAATATTGAAATCAATCACCTAAACTCTCTAAACATAATACTCCCAAGGATAATCAAAAGAACACTACTTTAAAACATAGACAACAGATACATGTTTTACAAACAAGCTAGTTTCAATTTTCAGTTTGTCTATAATTTTGGTTTAAGTATAATTTCAGTTTGAAGTCTAAGTGTTGAAGTATGAAAAATATGCAACTAACAATTTAAGTTATGTTTTAGTTCAACTAGCTTCAAGTTTCAGTTTGAAAGAGATACACATAATAGTTTAAAGTTTTCATTTTTGTTCAACTAGTTAACACTAGTGGCGTTCCAATATACCCAGAGCTCCCAATGTAGAACCAAGCTCTGATACCAGATGTAACACCCCGCCAAGGGATCCAAAAGAATCAACTTAAAGTTTCACTAAGTTTGCAAAACATTTTTTTTTTTTTTAAGGTAAGAAAGTATAACATACACATCAAACACATAGTAGCGGAAGCAATAACATGTAATCATCAACAAGCATACATCACAAGTTACACCTTAAGGATCCCAAGACGTCAAGTCACATTTAAATTTAATTAATTCTAAGTTTAAAAACTACCACATACATAGGAAAGAATAATCAGAAAGTCCAATGTCCATAATATACATTTGTTTTGAATGCCTCTTGGAAATTTAATTCGGAATGCTCAATCATCCACTGTACATGTCACAGGGTATGAAAGGCTTATAAGAATATACATATGTAAAGATAAAGATACATCATCCTCAAATCCATGATACAAAGTACAGTAAAATAAATGAAACTAATAACATACCTGATACATCCATACATCCATAATGATAAAACATCTATCATAAAATCTAACCATCCATCATAGTAATCCAAGAACATAGTGAAGGTAAATGCCAACCAAGAAAGCTTCAGCCACAGTGACCACGGACGGATCTCAATGGTAAGAGTAAAAAGCACTACCACCCGACCGCGTGGAACCTAAATGGTCCACTCCCACCGCGCTGAGGAGATAGTCTCAAGTCCCAAACAAGGTATCAAACACAAAACACAAGTACTCTCTAAGTCTGGGAAATCCTAAAAGTATACTAACTCAAAGGTTTCAACATAGAAAGACATCTAGACCCAAAGGCACCACAAAGACATGTAGGAAACCTGCTATGCAAGCGGGAAAGTGTCATCACAAAAGTCACGTAGAAGTTACCCAAGCAATCCCTTAGGAATCCCGGGTCCCTAGTGATTCCTGCGGCCACTAGTATCCTCTCGTACTGACGAGGCATACTGCAGAATGCAAGGTCATAACCAAGCGTTCTCTCTACCCCATCCTAGCCTGTACTAGCACTCATGGCATGGGAGAGAACATACAATTATCTTATTAGGTTCATTTAAGTTAGTATTAAGGTGAGATGTTTTCACTTGTTAAAACAACTTACAATGGGTTACTCCAGGCAGCCTCTTAGGGCCCCGATCCCCATTGCAAGCCACTTCCCGACACTACACATAGATAACCTACCCTAGGCTGATGAAATCACAAATCAAAGAATCATAATAAAATCACCTCAGTCCTATACAAGCAACTGAAAAACATCATAAAAGATAAGCCACAAAAATTACATTAGTTCCTCATGAGCAACAGGTAAGCATCAAATAATAATCATATGATCACAACAGTTCTCTATCAGTGACTGAAGGCATCAATGATAAATCACAATATTGATCAAAGATTCCAAAATGGTCAAGTCAACACATAACATCATCAAGAACATAAAAAACACTTCAATCCTCTCAAGCGACCGAAAAGCAATCCAAGTATAACTGATCGAGACTCAAAAATGGTTATCAAATATAACTGATCGATGACTCAAAAATGGTTATCCAATATAACTGATCGATGACTCAAAAATGGTTAAGTCAGGTATCTTATATACATACACTTCAGCTTCACACCAGGAAACTGGAAGCAATAACAAATAATAAATACAATCATGTCATAGAGCACTCCATCACACTACCATGGTTGGGTTAAGAAAGATCGAGACCAAATCATCATAACATCACATTCACAACCCCGAGCCTCTGGTAACAACCTAAACTGGTCAATACTAGAACAAACCCCAAAACCTCAAAACATAGACAACAAAATAATCTTATAGAAAACAAGTCATCACATAATTGGATCTGAACGATAATATACTGTTGAGTTAAGGTAAGATTTAAGTTCCAGTTTAACATCTATTTCAAGTAACTAAGTTTTCGCAACTACCCCCTTACAATTAACCCATTTCTATAATAACCTCTATTAAATCAATAATCTAAATCTACAATTTAATCAAATAATATCTATTAATAATAACTTTAATTCAATTGATTCTAATTAAGTTAATAATTAAATTTTAAACGATATCAATAATATTTAATTAATTATTAATATATATTAATAAAATTTATTAACAATATGAATAATTAATAATTTTAATTCATTATAAACTAACTTTAATAGCATTACTAATTTTTCTAGAAATTAAATACAATTTATTAATAATACTATTTTTAATAAATTGTATTAATTATAATCTATTTTTAATAAATAAATTAAAAAAAAAAAAAAATCATATTACAACAAAAAAACTAACCCCTAAAAGTCTTTTTAAAAAAAAAACGTATTATATAACAAAAAAAACGTTTTAGGCCCGTCGGCCGGCAGACTTCAGTCTGCCGCAGCAAGGTACTGCTGTCGCAACAGTACTTGCTGCGACGCGACATCAAAGGAAGGGGCGGTGGGGGGGTGATGGCCCCGCCTCCCCAAACAATTAATTAAATTTTTATTTTTTTTATTTTTTTATTTTTTTTTAAATTTAATTTTTTTATTTTTATTTTTTTAAAATTTAGATTTTACAATATATATATATATATATTTGCTTAAACGATTTTGTTTTTATATATAAAAATTTTTGCTTAAAGATTAATATTAAATAAATTAAATAAAATTATATAATTATATATATATATATATAATTATAATTATTATTATTATTATTATTATTTTTTTTTTTTTTTTTAAACATTAACAATTGCAATCTAATAGAGAAAATAATTCCAACCCTACGAATTTTCTTTTTAATATCAAAACTCTCCCCAATTCAATTCTCTCTTTTCTCTATTCTAATACAATCCTAAATCCTGATTTAATTTTGTTGAAGGATGTTCCTGAACAATTTTTCAATCTAGATTTACAAATGAAATTGAATAGCAAAAGATCCAGAATGAAGAAATGATACATTCAAGAAGACAAGATTCTTACAATCACGAAGTAGACAGAACATATTAAATTTCTTAAATCATTTAGGGGCCAAAATGCCAGACCCTACCTGAACCTGATGCTAATACGCAATCCCCAAAATCTGTAAGAGAACTCGCTCCTCTTCAATAACTCTCTTCTGAAAATCTTTCCTAGAATTCTCCTTCTGAAATTTGCTTCCAAAAACTCTCTCCAAAATTCCTGTCTCCAAAATTCACGGTCCAAATTCGTGTCCCCCAAAAATGAACCCCCAAAGTTGTGATAAGGAGTCTTCTCCTCAAATCGGGGCACTAATTGTGCGTTCACCCGAGAAGACTCTTTGCTCCACTGAGTTAACTCCAAAATTATCTTTTATTAATCTTTGCTTTATCTTTTTAATGCATATTAAATGAATCATTAAATAACTTTATTTAATATTCCACTTGACTTCTATTTTTAATCTTTATTACTTTTAATCCCATGCGCACTTTATGATATTAAAATAATATTATAATTTCCTCTTATTTTATCTTTTTAATTAATTTCTTTATTTTCAACACATGCTCGCATCATGCAATCTTACAACTTTTAATAATTAATATATTTTCACTTTCAAATTTATTTTAGAATTTAATTGATAAAATATTTAATTAACTTAAATAACAATAATATTTAGCATTTATTTAAAAATGAACTCTAAATATATTATTATTAAATTAAATAAATATTATAATGTTCTAAATTATCCTTAAACTTTTATCTCCAAATTTAATTCTTTTTATTTAGTTAATTTCTCAATTAATTAAATATAATCAAATATTAAAATATCATAATAATCTTCTATTAAATTAAATCATAATTAATCGTTTTAATTAATTTCTTTTATATTTAAACTCATGCTTAGATCATGCGATCTAGAAACCTTTAATAATTTAATATCTTTCCCACTTTTAATTTATTTAAGAAACTTTAATTAATAAAATATTTATTAATTCAATTAATAATAATATTTAGCATTTATTTAAAAATGAACTCTAAATATATATTATTATTAAATTAATTAAATATTATCACATTCTAAAATTATACTTAAAATTTTTATTTCCAAATTTAATTCTTTTTATTTAATTAATTTTTCAATTAATTAAATATAATTAAATATTAAAATATCATAATAATTTTCTATTAAATTAAATCATTAATTAATCCTTTTACTTAAACTTAATTAATAGAAAATACATCAAGGACTCATAAAGCAACATACGAAAACCCATCATAGAAAAAAAATACATACTAAATCAAACAAAAAGGGTTATAATCATGAAATAACATCATTTGATGCATTCGGAGGGTACTTAACTCAGATACTTGCCCTAATTATCAATTAGGACAATTGGCTAAAGGGTTTAGGAATTGGACTTAAGAGTTTATCTCCCCTCTCTTACCATTGACATAATGCGATAGGGTACGCTCATCCTGGCAATTCAGGGAAGTCGATACCCGGTACCTGCAACCTGCATAAAATCCACGCATGTACAGACACAATATTTTAAGCTAAACAGACAATGGCAGGAAGTGGTGCATCGTGTAGATCCCGACTAGCAGGTGACTACGACTCCCTTCCTTAACCACATTAGAAACACCATACATAAAGAAAACAAACACGCACACCATACACATGCAGTATGGGGTAAGTATCCATAAGAAAGCACATGTGAGAATAAACCATCTAACTAATCATCATCGATAACTGAAAACATTGAATAATCATCATGCATGCATGAAATATAGAGTACCAAGTCATCTCATCATATAATAAATTGAGTGTAAAACAACATCTGATAATCTGAAAGTAATGCTACTAAACATCAAGTATAAAACTGGCCTAAAAGAGTTTGGCAATTAAAACAAAATGTGAACTAGGGGTAGGCACTACATCCACCCCCCCTAGACTTAAGCTTACTCCTGGAAGCGTACATGAATGATAAAACTAAGGGTCTCGCTGTGTGGGTCCAATGGAAACTTTTCCCCTGCAGGAGGATATGTCTCCACTGAGAACACATAGTAGCGGAAGCAATAACATGTAATCATCAACAAACATACATCACAAGTTACACCTTAAGAATCCCAAGATGTCGAGTCACATTTAAATTTAATTAATTCTAAGTTTAAAAACTACCACATACATAGGAAAGAATAATCAGAAAGTCCAATGTCCATAATATACATTTGTTTTGAATGCCTCTTGGCAATTTAATTCGGAATGCTCAATCATCCACTGTACATGTCACAGGGTATGAAAGGCTTATAAGAATATACATATGTAAAGATAAAGATACATCATCCTCAAATCCATGATACAAAGTACAGTAAAATAAATGAAACTAATAACATACCTGATACATCCATACATCCATAATGATAAAACATCTATCATAAAATCTAACCATCCATCATAGTAATCCAAGAACATAGTGAAGGTAAATGCCAACCAAGAAAGCTTCAGCCACAGTGACCACGGATGGATCTCAATGGTAAGAGTAAAAAGCACTACCACCCGACCGCGTGGAACCTAAATGGTCCACTCCCACCGCGCTGAGGAGATAGTCTCAAGTCCCAAACAAGGTATCAAACACAAAACACAAGTACTCTCTAAGTCTGGGAAATCCTAAAAGTATACTAACTCAAAGGTTTCAACATAGAAAGACATCTAGACCCAAAGGCAACACAAAGACATGTAGGAAACCTGCTATGCAAGCGGGAAAGTGTCATCACAAAAGTCACGTAGAAGTTACCCAAGCAATCCCTTAGGAATCTCGGGTCCCTAGTGATTCCTGCGGCCACTAGTATCCTCTCGTACTGATGAGGCATACTGCAGAATGCAAGGTCGTAACCAAGCGTTCTCTCTACCCCATCCTAGCCTGTACTAGCACTCATGGCATGGGAGAGAACATACAATTATCTTATTAGGTTCATTTAAGTTAGTATTAAGGTGAGATGTTTTCACTTGTTAAAACAACTTACAATGGGTTACTCCAGGCAGCCTCTTAGGGCCCCGATCCCCATTGCAAGCCACTTCCTGACACTACACATAGATAACCTACCGTAGGCTGATGAAATCACAAATCAAAGAATCATAATAAAATCACCTCAGTCCTATACAAGCAACTGAAAAACATCATAAAAGATAAGCCACAAAAATTACATCAGTTCCTCATGAGCAACAGGTAAGCATCAAATAATAATCATATGATCACAACAGTTCTCTATCAGCGACTGAAGGCATCAATGATAAATCACAATATTGATCAAAGATTCCAAAATGGTCAAGTCAACACATAACATCATCAAGAACATAAAAAACACTTCAATCCTCTCAAGCGACCGAAAAGCAATCCAAGTATAACTGATCGAGACTCAAAAATGGTTATCAAATATAACTGATCGATGACTCAAAAATGGTTATCCAATATAACTGATCGATGACTCAAAAATGGTTAAGTCAGGTATCTTATATACATACACTTCAGCTTCACACCAGGAAACTGGAAGCAATAACAAATAATAAATACAATCATGTCATAGAGCACTCCATCACACTACCATGGTTGGGTTAAGAAAGATCGAGACCAAATCATCATAACATCACATTCACAACCCCGAGCCTCTGGTAACAACCTAAACTGGTCAATACTAGAACAAACCCCAAAACCTCAAAACATAGACAACAAAATAATCTTATAGAAAACAAGTCATCACATAATTGGATCTGAACGATAATATACTGTTGAGTTAAGGTAAGATTTAATTTCCAGTTTAACATCTATTTCAAGTAACTAAGTTTTCGCAACTACCCCCTTACAATTAACCCAGTTCTATAATAACCTCTATTAAATCAATAATCTAAATCTACAATTTAATCAAATAATATCTATTAATAATAACTTTAATTCAATTGATTCTAATTAAGTTAATAATTAAATTTTAAACATTATCAATAATATTTAATTAATTATTAATATATATTAATAAAATTTATTAACAATATGAATAATTAATAATTTTAATTCATTATAAACTAACTTTAATAGCATTACTAATTTTTCTAGAAATTAAATACAATTTATTAATAATACTATTTTTAATAAATTGTATTAATTATAATCTATTTTTAATAAATAAATAAATAAATAAAAAAATCATATTAAAACAAAAAAACTAACCCCTAAAAGTCTTTTTAAAAAAAAACGTATTATATAACAAAAAAAACGTTTTAGGCCCGCTGGCCAACGTTTTAGGCCCGTCGGCCGGCAGACTTCAGTCTGCCGCAGCAAGGTACTGCTGCGTCAGCAGTACCTGCTGCCACAGCAGTACTGCTGTCGCAACAGTACTTGCTGCGACACGACATCAAAGGAAGGGGCGGTGGGGGGGTGATGGCCCCGCCTCCCCAAACAATTAATTAAATTTTTATTTTTTTTATTTTTTTATTTTTTTTTAAATTTAATTTTTTTATTTTTATTTTTTTAAAATTTAGATTTTACAATATATATATATATATATATATATATATATATTTGCTTAAACGATTTTGTTTTTATATATAAAAATTTTTGCTTAAAGATTAATATTAAATAAATTAAATAAAATTATATAATTATATATATATATATATAATTATAATAATAATAATAATAATTATTATTATTATTATTATTTTTAAACATTAACAATTGCAATCTAATAGAGAAAATAATTCCAACCCTACGAATTTTCTTTTTAATATCAAAACTCTCCCCAATTCAATTCTCTCTTTTCTCTATTCTAATACAATCCTAAATCCTGATTTAATTTTGTTGAAGGATGTTCCTGAACAATTTTTCAATCTAGATTTACAAATGAAATTGAATAGCAAAAGATCCAGAATGAAGAAATGATACATTCAAGAAGACAAGATTCTTACAATCACGAAGTAGACAGAACATATTAAATTTCTTAAATCATTTAGGGGTCAAAATACCAGACCCTACCTGAACCTGATGCTAATACGCAATCCCCAAAATCTGTAAGAGAACTCGCTCCTCTTCAATAACTCTCTTCTGAAAATCTTTCCTAGAATTCTCCTTCTGAAATTTGCTTCCAAAAACTCTCTCCAAAATTCCTGTCTCCAAAATTCACGGTCCAAATTCGTGTCCCCCAAAAATGAACCCCCAAAGTTGTGATAAGGAGTCTTCTCCTCAAATCGGGGCACTAATTGTGCGTTCACCCGAGAAGACTCTTTGCTCCACTGAGTTAACTCCAAAATTATCTTTTATTAATCTTTGCTTTATCTTTTTAATGCATATTAAATGAATCATTAAATAACTTTATTTAATATTCCACTTGACTTCTATTTTTAATCTTTATTAATTTTAATCCCATGCGCACTTTATGAGATTAAAATAATATTATAATTTCCTCTTATTTTATCTTTTTAATTAATTTCTTTATTTTCAACACATGCTCGCATCATGCAATCTTACAACTTTTAATAATTAATATATTTTCACTTTTAAATTTATTTTAGAATTTAATTGATAAAATATTTAATTAACTTAAATAACAATAATATTTAGCATTTATTTAAAAATGAACTCTAAATATATTATTATTAAATTAAATAAATATTATAATGTTCTAAATTATCCTTAAACTTTTATCTCCAAATTTAATTCTTTTTATTTAGTTAATTTCTCAATTAATTAAATATAATCAAATATTAAAATATCATAATAATCTTCTATTAAATTAAATCATTAATTAATCATTTTAATTAATTTCTTTTATATTTAAACTCATGCTTAGATCATGCGATCTAGAAACCTTTAATAATTTAATATCTTTCCCACTTTTAATTTATTTAAGAAACTTTAATTAATAAAATATTTATTAATTCAATTAATAATAATATTTAGCATTTATTTAAAAATGAACTCTAAATATATATTATTATTAAATTAATTAAATATTATCACATTCTAAAATTATACTTAAAATTTTTATTTCCAAATTTAATTCTTTTTATTTAATTAATTTTTCAATTAATTAAATATAATTAAATATTAAAATATCATAATAATTTTCTATTAAATTAAATCATTAATTAATCCTTTTAATTAAACTTAATTAATAGAAAATACATCAAGGACTCATAAAGCAACATACGAAAACCCATCATAGAAAAAAAATACATACTAAATCAAACAAAAAGGGTTATAATCATGAAATAACATCATTTGATGCATTCGGAGGGTACTTAACTCAGATACTTGCCCTAATTATCAATTAGGACAATTGGCTAAAGGGTTTAGGAATTGGACTTAAGAGTTTATCTCCCCTCTCTTACCATTGACATAATGCGATAGGGTACGCTCATCCTGGCAATTCAGGGAAGTCGATACCCGGTACCTGCAACCTGCATAAAATCCATGCATGTACAGACACAATATTTTAAGCTAAACAGACAATGGCAGGAAGTGGTGCATCGTGTAGATCCGGACTAGCAGGTGACTACGACTCCCTTCCTTAACCACATCAGAAACACCATACATAAAGAAAACAAACACGCACACCATACACATGCAGTATGGGGTAAGTATCCATAAGAAAGCACATGTGAGAATAAACCATCTAACTAATCATCATCGATAACTGAAAACATTGAATAATCATCATGCATGCATGAAATATAGAGTACCAAGTCATCTCATCATATAATAAATTGAGTGTAAAACAACATCTGATAATCTGAAAGTAATGCTACTAAACATCAAGTATAAAACTGGCCTAAAAGAGTTTGGCAATTAAAACAAAATGTGAACTAGGGGTAAGCACTACAATCAACTTGGGCATTTTAGTGACACTTCTTGAATCCTAACTTTCTAAAATTCACCTTCCTATGTGCATGACTATAATAACACCCTTGGCACTTTGTACTTAGCCCTTATTATCTAATGGTTGGCTAAAACCATGTACAAGTTGAAACCATTTAGGACCTCATCTATTATCCTAGCTACTTCTGTACCAATCCTCCTATAATGTTATATGTAATCATTGAAAATTCATAATATAAAAATAAAAGAACACCAAATATTTCCTCTTAAAGATACAATTAAATATAAATGATCTATTCCTCCTTTGATCCAATATTAAGATCAAAATTTACCCTAGTCTTGAGGAGAAAGAGAATGATAAGGTCAATGGGAAAGTGATGTTTCTTCATAAAGATAAATTGAAAGAGGCCATTTTTGGTACAGGGTTAGCATCCCTCACAGGATTTGGGACATGGCTTAATTGCCTCTATAAGACTATTGGTTCTAATGGGCATTAACATGTTGATTTTTTGGTGCAATGAGAACTCTAGCTTTTCTTACAATTGGTATCAGAGCTTGGTCATAGGTTTGAATCCTGCAAGCCATAGTTAGTGACATTGGAAGGAGAATTTTTGGAAGTGGATCAACATCGCTCCTAGGATTTGTAACATGGCTTAACCACCTCATGTGGTTCTGTAAGACTATTGGTTGTACAAGCATTAAAAAATTGATCTTTTGGTGCAACAAAAACTATGACCTTTCTAACAAATATCTACCTTCAGGTTGACTCTTGGTTGTATAATGAGATTGTTTCTCTAAAAAAAAATGTTAGAGAGTCATAGGGAAACCTTGAAAATTAAAAAATTAAAAGAATGGAGCTGGAAGGCACAGTTAAAAATATCCCTAGTAAGATCATGGCATCAAAGATGAATTAAGAAAACTAGTCAAAGACAATAGTCAAAAAATGGACATCGTGACTTTGAGTCTATGTGTGGTCATGGTGAGTATTGTCAAAAGAAGCAAGAAAATGAGGCAAAGGACAAAAAGGGTCATTGAAGTTTATCTTGGTTTGAATATGAAAGACCTAATTCAGCATACAACTAACATTGGAAAGAAACATTCCAAGTTAATTTTTATGGTCTTGGTTTTTGGCTCTAGCTTTTGCTAGTGGTCTTGTATCAGTTTTAAATCATGTTTTGTAGTTCTATGTTTGGTTGCAATTAGGTTCTAGGTTCTTTTGAAACCTGATATTTTGGGTTTTTAATTTGTAACTATAGGTTCTAATTCCTTGTAAGACCTAGTTGCACTTTCATTTTTGTGATCACAATTTAATTTTGGCTTTCTTTTATGGGTTTTTAGGTCCCTTGAAAACCTATTTTTACTGTAATCCAAAAGAATTCATTTTTTATTTAATTTGTATGAACAATTTTTATCATTTATTTTGAAAATCATACTCTATGATCTATCATTAGGAAAAAAATTATAATTCTTACCTATTGGAAAAAAAAAGATCTGAATTCATAACTTCAATAGTCCCTTCAAATTTATCTAGCTCACAAATTTTTTAACTAAGAATTATTCTTATCAAATCTTAGTTGACTGCTACAAGAAAATTTGTAGCTCAAAAGTATTCCAACATGGTTCTCTAATGAACACCCTTTAGCTTTACAACCAAATTTTTATTTATTTATTGAGATCACTTAACTTTACTTTTTACACCCCACTCACTTGGATCTAATCAACTCTAGAATCCCTTTAGACTCTGATAAAAATTGTACAAAAATGATGGAACAAAAACAAATGAAACCAAAGACACTAATTTATTTTGATAATAGAAACATTAGATCTAGTGAGTGATCATAAATTCATACATTCAAACACTGGTACAAGGTAATACAAACCTGTGTCACCCTTTTATAAAAGAAAAGGCTAATAAAAGTATAACTATTTAACTTCAATGACATAAAAGTGGTATCACTACTTATAATTTAAAAATGAAGTAGACTAATAAAATGTGTTGAAATGGATGAAGTTTAGGAATATAAATTTTTATGATTATTCATAATAAGAATTTATATATTATTTTTAATTTTTAATTTTAATTTTTTAGTCTCTATTAAACATTGAAAATTAGGGGTCTAGTTCCCACTAAAAAACTATCTGAAAATAAATCTTTTTCCCTGTGATATCAGATTATGTTATAGATGACATGTGTAGTTAGATCAATAAAAACTAAAAATTGCATTTCGACCTATATTTTCTCTTTTATAAGAATTCAAATTTCAACTAACCTAAAATTGGTGGTTTTCATTTCCCACCAGCTTTTTCAATAGAAATATATTCTAACCAAAAATATATATACATTTTGGAAGAGGACTCTCTCCTCTAGAGTTACATATGCTTTTTAAAAAAATTTGATACAATTCACTATTTTTTTCTTTCTCAAAATCAAAATCTTCTAGAGTGTTAAAATACATACTTGTAGTATTTTTTAATTGCAATATATTATATCTAATTAAAACACTATAAACTTTATGTAACAATATTCTTGACTTTGATCTCTACAAAATGGTATAAATTATGTTATGAAAATAATATCATTAAAAAGAGTAAGAGTTATTGAAACATCACTTTTCTATAATAATTGTATTTCTTTAGTAAATGGACACAAAAGCTATGGTTAATAAAAAATCTTAAAATATTCAATCTTTCACCAAGCTCTTTATCATGTGATGTGAATTCATTCACATTAGTGGTTGAGATTACAATCTCCAATTGGTATAAAAGGGGCTGTACAACTATGGACTTGACATATTTTAAACCAATATAGAAAATCTCCTATGGTTATAAAAAGGGTTGTACAAATATGGACCTTTAAAGTGATATAAAAATTAATGGCCATACTAGAGTATAAATTCTTGATCTATTAGTCAAAATATTTTTAGTTTTCTAAGGACTGGTCTTAACTACTTGGTGAAGTGCTTGTTCTTGGTACTCTAGAATAATTTTGTGCTTTCTATTTTAACTGTAACCTTTAAATTACCAATAACTTTTCAACAAAAATAATTATGTTTGTTTATAGGGAATAGTTTTCTATATGGCAGAAATGAAGTGAATGTTGGGAAACTAAAACAAGTTACTGACATGCAGCATTTATAAAAATAATGATCAAAATAGTTTAATGACATTAATATGAAACCATTATAGAATTAAATATACACTTTAGAAAAAATAATTTTCTCAAATAACATATTTAGATTGACCATTTTCAACTATCATCATGATATAAGAGAAAATGGTTTAAAAGATAAATTTAATAGAGAAAACAAATATATTAGTTTACCATGGGTAAATTTGTGAAGGAAAAGAAAGAGTGGAAATGGAGAAAATGGATCATATTTTCTAACTTTCCAAACACATTTCCTATTTCATACTTTAGCCAAACAATGTGGCTTGAGAGACTCCACAATACGATTTTATCTACCTCTCTTGTTGTAATCCATTTGACAAGACCTTTCATAGGAGGTAGTGTTGAGGGGAAAGTTTAGTAGAGCCTTGGCTTGTTTAAAATTTTAAGCAACAGGGTTACTATTTCAAATTTACCAATACAAATATGGGATCTTGAAGTAGATTTTTGGAGTCCTTAATCTCAACCATGAATTTTTTACAAGGTCTTTGATGCACTCTTCTCTAGTTCCTCTTAGTATTAGGTGAGAAACTAAAAGTCTATGTATTTTGAAGACAAATGATCTCTATCAACAGACAATGTGACTCTTTCTAAAATATTTCAGGTTTAGGAAAGTAAAGGGAGTATGCGCATGGAGTCATTGTAGGGAAGATTAAGTGTGATTAGTTGCAAAGTTGTATAATAATGGTATTTAGTAATTTTAACATAATTTTCTAAGAGATTCTTTTGGATATATAATTATTTATAGAATGGGAATACTACATAGTTTGTAGGTAGAAGAAGAAGATATTTAAAAACAAGTGAACAAAACATTAAAAATAGAATGGTGAAATGAACTATCTACAAATATATAAGCTAAATGCATTAAGAAATGCCAACAAAATTTTGAATAGAAAGAAAAAGAACCTTATAAGGAAATGACCATAAATTAGGCTTGAAGATTTTCTTCATCTTTGGGTGGAGGATGTATGAACAATTAAAATAAAATATAAATTATCAAAGAGAATTTTTTTGAGAAAAAGTAAAATGATCTTCAAAACTAATAAGTCAAATAGGATTACATATATTCTTGTGTTCTAATTAGAAGTGTATTGTTGTTGTGGTTTCTGAAATGCAATGCAGAAATGAAAGTGGCACTTTTATTGATTATAAATAGGATATTTTAAATTTACATGTGAACCATTTTGTACAATGCCACATATCTATAAGCCAATACATACATAGAAAAGAAAAGAAAATATATTATAACAAAGATAAGCCAATATGTTACAACAAGAATAAGCCAACACATCCGTAGTAAAAGATGTTAAAAAACCAACCCACATTTATTTGCAAATATTTTAATTAAAAAATATAAGACTGCTTGGAAAAATATCCACAACCAAAGGAAAAAAAAAAATTTAAATTTTGTGTTTCACTTTAATAGATATATTCATTCATACCATACCTTAAAAAGTTATCACATAATTTTCAAGAAATAAATCAATATTAGAAGCGTGACAAATAGTAGGGACTAATAAATTAGTGTATGTTGGGTGATGTAACATGCTATTTGAATGAGGGCTATTGTGTGTGTGTGTGTGTGTGTGTGTGTGTGTGTGTGTGTTCCAAACTATATTCTTATGTAGAAAGGGAAGGAATCATATCTAGTAGTGTATGTAAGTTGTCTCTCTCATAGAGTTAGACATACAAAACACTTGCATAATACCTACTTTTCCTTCTTGATAAGTGAATATTTATTATTTTAATTATATAAAGATAATTTAGATTAGGTTAATTGGGGTAATATCCCTTAATATTTTATTCTCACAAAGCTTAATATCCCTTAAATTCATATGCTGACAAATCTTACTTCGCTTTGTCTTCTAGGAATTTGGATTGGTGAGAAGCTTGTCAATTATATGTTTTTTCTTTAAATACTTCCTTATTCTGTGGAGGAATTAATTTAGTGATCAAATTCTATTAACATAAAGTAATGCAATATTTTTTACATACTAAATGTTTCCTTAAGTAAATTGAGTGAAATCTACTCTTATCATTTGAAGCATTAGAATTTCTTATTGACCTCAACTTAGCCAATGAAAATAAATTTAACAATAGTATTTCTCATAGGTATTTCCATTCTTTATATATATATATATATATATATATATATATATATATATATATATATATATATATATATATATATATATATATATATATATATATATATATATATATATATATATATATATATATATATATATATATATATATATATATATATATATATATATATATATATATATATATATATATATATATATATATATATATATATTCTTAGCTTCTCTAAGTAATAAGATTTAAAAAAATTGAGTGATCTTTCAGTAACCTTGCACATTTAAAGGATATTTATTCATCCAATTGTAAACTAAATATCACTACATTCTACATTTTCAATTTCTAGTTGTCTTAGTTACAACTAGTACCATGAAAGGTATAAAATTAAGTTATACCATGGATTTTATATTAGTTATCATTGGAGACCTATAAATAATTTCAAAATGATCAAATTAGAGAAATTTCCTATTGGCTATGAGATTTTTTCAACTTCTTTATTGCAATTTTTTTTTCACAAAGTTTCTCCCAAACCATCTGAATTGTATGATGTTAATAAAAATATGTATTTTTCTCATCTATACCAATTATTGTTTAAATTTCCATACCATTATTATTAATATATATATTTTTAAAAACAATTTAGACACGTGATTGAAAAAAACAATTAGTCTAAATCAAAGAAAAGTTGAAACAAGTGTGTAGACCAAAACACTAGATGTTGTTGATCATGGTCTTACCCTTAGATTTTTTATTGAAAAAGTATCAAATGTCTATGGAGCTGAGAACTTTGGTCCCATTATTGACTTTCAAAATTTATTTCAGACAATACCATGGGGAATACTGTACAATATAATGTAGGAATTGGGATTTTGAAGTATTGCAAGCATGATTTTCCATTAACCATGACTAATTTGAGGATCAAATCGAAACTAGAAGAAGGGAATGACAAAGCACTTATCCAATCACATTGGCATCAAAAAAGGTTTTATCCTTATTTATACTTTTTCTTATATATGTCAGTAAGCTAGATGAGTGGATAAACAAGATTAGTGTGAAAAAAATTAACTAGCTAAGTGCATGATAAACTCGCTTACATGCAAATGATCTCAGTTTTCTAAAACAATTAATAGCTTGAAAAAATACTTTATTTCTTGTAGAAATTTTAGTTAGTAGATCATAATTCAAGTAAGAACTAGTAAACAAAATAGGAAAAAAATATTTTTGTTTAATGATTATATGTTAGAAATTATAGAAGAAAACAAATATTTTGGCCTTGATTTCATTAAAAAAATCATTTGGTACATATGATGAGAAATAATAGTTTGAGGAAAGTGAAAAAACTTATACTCCATACAAAATATATGTAGAAATGTAGAGCTATGGGATTAAAAACCCACATAACTCTTTATATCCTACTTTTTGCTCTAGTGAACATTAATGGATACAAAATTTAGGGCATCATTATGCTTAATTAAATGTGGTGACTAGTTTAACATATTTTTTGAAAGATTTCAACCCTGCCACTACTTTGGCCTAATGAATGTTATAAAACCCATTCATTCATTTTGCTCAAACCCACCACTGCTTTAGTCTAATGAATGCTATTAATCTCATTCATTCAAATACTTCAACTATTATATTGCATACTCCTTGCATGAGGCATATATGATGATAAAAATGAGGTGTATATACCCTACCACCAATGGAATTTGAACTTGTGACCTCTTTTCCAAGAGTACATATGGTCCACCACTAGACCAACTCAAACATGCACTAAGATAACTCACACATACACTAAAATTACCATACTACACTTTGATAGTGAGAAGCCCACTTAGCAGTAAATTCACCTACAATCTAACATCTTTCTCATTGGATTTATTAAGCTGACATGTATTAGGTTGGATAAAAGCACAAATCTACATCGCCCTTTTGTAAAGGAAAAGGCTAACAAAAGTATAACTGTTCACCTTCAATGACATAAAACTAGTATTATTATATAGAATTTGACAATGAAGTAAACTAATGAAATGTGTAGAAATGGATGAAGTTTAGGATAAAATTTTTTAAAAATTATTTGGAATAAGAATTGATATATTTTTCAATTTTTTATAGATAATATTTTAGTTGCTAAAAAATGTTGAAAATTAGGGGTTTAGTTCCCACCACAAAACTATATGGAAATAAACTTGTTATCATTTGAGCTCGAACTATGTCATAGATAACATATATAGCTAGAACAATCAAAACTTAAAATTGACTTCAGACTTATATTTTCTCTCTTATGATGATTCACATTTCAACTTGCATGAAATCGATAGGTTTCATCTCCCACCACATTTTTCTAAAAAAAGTCTATTCTAACCAAAAGAAAAATTATACATTATAAAAGAGGACTCTCTCCTCTAGAATGTCATATAATTTTTAATTTTTTTTTATATGATTTAATATTTTTTTCTTTATCAAAATTGATATATTTTTTAGTGTTAAAATGCATGCTTGTAGAATTTTTTAATTACAATATATTATATGTAATTAAAACACTATAAATTCTATATGAGAATATTCTTGACTTTCAGCTCTATAAAATGATGTTTATAAGTTACATAAAAAATTTCATAAAAAATAGTAAGAGTTATTGAAACATCAATTTTCTGAAATAATTTTATTTCTTTAGTAATTGGATGCAAACTAGTTTAAAACATGCATTTAATAAACATTTCAAATTGGAAAAGTGTGAGACCATATATAACTTAGCTAGAATGAATTTATCTAGATCATATGTTTGATCAAAATAGTTTTTTCAATAGAAATACTTAAATTCAGTCATTCTGATAAGTTATCCTAAAAGGTGACACAAATTTGTACTTTTACCTAGTTACATAATTTTACTATTGGCATAAAAAATAGCTAGGTAGAGAAATTATCACATGATCATTAGAGTGATACTACAATCCCAAATATAAGGATGGGAAACATCTATATTATGATAAGACTATACCATTAACAATATTTTCAATAAATTAAATGTTAAATTTCATCTCTTGGCACCATCTTCACTAGCATTGAGTAATTTTTCTACATCGTGATATCTAGGAGAGGAGTGTTTAACTTTTGAATTCTTCCAACTAAGCATCAATCGATCTTTATATGATCTATGGTAGGGTACCCAATCACTCAATCAATAGTTTCCTTTGTTATCTTAATTGGCCCATTATCCAGCCACATCTTAAGGTCTTGAATTCTTCTCAACATGGGTTTTATCCATTAAACCTTGAAAACCTTGGGAAATGCTAGGGCATGGGTGAGCATTTTCTTAACAACAATTCTGTTTTCTTCTTTCAAGATTCCATTCTCATAAAACTTCTCATAAGAATTCCTTAGGTCAAAGTCACCAATTTCTCCAATTTTACACATATAGCATAAATGCACATCATTTACCATGATGAATATAGGAGGGATAGTTGATAACACACCAGATGCATCTATAAACATTACAACTTCTAGATATGCCTTTAATTTTGGTGGGGGACATGTATCATTCTTCACAATCTATGCATTCCTATCTTTCAAAGCTTCCTCCCCACTTCCAGATATAGGTGATTCCATTTTGAACTATTGTACTAAAAGTTTACAATAAATTCACAAAAAAATTAATCTTGTTTCGCAACTTTACTTCTTCTTATAATTTCTAGTTAACACATTGTTGAATCACATAAATTTTTGCACAAATCCCTTTGTGAATTTCCTTTGAATTGATCTATAGGTTCTTTGATCATTGGGGAAGTAAAAATTATCTTCAAAAATTGATATATAGTTTCAAATGGTCAAATTAGGTATTCACTAAATGCTTCTTATAATGGTAGGTGCAATACAATTGGCTTGGCCTTAACATAAAACATGGTTCACACAATACTCAGTCAAGACCACCACTTGGTCATCATTACCATTTCCATGCTTGGCTTGGTCAACATATCAAATAGTTCTTTCTAGGAACCTGATTGACATAGCAATACTCGGTCAGTATATAAAGTCATGCTGATACTCAGTATCAATTATGCATATGAACTCTTTGCTTCATTCTTGCTTCAGCTATGTCCTAAGGCATCTTGATTTATGCAGATATGGAATTTTAACACATCTTATGTTAGGAACTGGTATATAATGCAACATTCAAATGTACAATTCCTTGCATAAATTTATTTCCTTAGTTAGAAGCAGTATGATCACATGATCCATTAGATTGGGTGTCATTGACTTCATTCATTCGATTAAGTTGGTTACTTCTTCCTTCTTTCTCTAGGCTTGATTCATCTCATTCCTTGTTCTACATCAACTATTCATTTTCCTTTTTTTTGTTCATTGTTAGGTGTTGGTACTGAGGTCCTAAATTTTTTACTCGAATCTCCAATCTTGTGACAATTATAAAAAACCAAACTTCCCTTCATCCAACTCTTAGATTTGTCTATAAAATGTATCCTAATGCAACGTTTTATAATGTGACCACATCAACCACAATAATGACAATTATGTCTTGTGTTTTAATCCCAATTATGGTAACTACCTTGTTTAGTTTCCTTTCCTTTATTCTTGGTTGGGACAACTAGGTTTTTCCCTAGATCTACATTCTTGAGCTCTATGTCCATAATTTTTACAATTATAGAAATGACCCTTAGATATAGGTTCAATAGGTGAATTACTAGCCTCTAACCTATGTTCATATGCTTAGTGTCTTTACTTCTTGCAACTAAAAAAATTACCTAGGAATTTGGGCTTGAGGTTTTTCTTACCAATCTTGCTTCTAAAAATGTTTGTTGTATGGCCTATCTTACCACATTAATAGCATTTAGGTTTATTCTTTGTCTTTGCATTTCTTCTCTCTCCACTCTTTGATGATTCTCCTTCCTCAAATAGGTGCTCAATATAGCCTAGACCAGATGTGTCATTAGGTTTCCTTTATGATCTCATCATCTCTTCATAATATCTTATAGCTTCTTTAGGTTTATTCAACCTTTCGATGAATTCATTTTCATGTTTTAGTTTATTTTTTAGATGTTTATTTTCAAATTTCAAATTAGCAATCTCCATAACCTTTGTATTGAACTCTTGAGTTTTAAAGAGCAGCCTATTAGTCATATCAAAATCATATTGAGTAATCCCTTTCACTTCATTGGTTTTTTCATTAAGACTTGTAGATATATGATCTTTATCCTCTTCAACTTTCTTTTTTTGTTCAGTCACTTTACAAAATCTTACTTAGTGAATTTTATGGTCTCTCTTTAGTGTTCTTCCCTACTCATTCAATGTGTTGTTTCTCTTTGATAGAACTATCATTTTTGTATCACTTTCACTAAAAATTTCATCATAAAGTAGTCCTTAAGTGTCTTCTTCTTGATATAGAGTTTCATTCTATTGGATAGCCAATTCCTTTCTTCTCTTCAAGGATTTCCTCAACTCCTCTCTTACTATTTCATGTTGTTATAGTAATATCTGTATATCAAGCTTCTTTTACTCAATGATCTTTCCCAACTTATAAGCCTCCATCTCCAAGGTCTCAAATCTTGAGTTGTTAGACTTCTTCTAATATGTCAAAGCTCTAATACCAATTGTTGGAAGTCTATTGGGAAAGTAAGATACTAAGAGGGGGCAAGAGTGAATGAAGATCTATAAAAAAAATTCTACTTGAAATAAATCAAATACATTCACCTTTAACACATCTCATCCCAACATCATATCACCATATAAGCATAAACTGAAATAGATCTACTATCCATCACACACACAGACATGAAAGTGATGTGAACACATAACAAAAAATATTTAGTTACCCATAAACCCTCCAAGCTAAAGGTAAAACTAGGATGGGGATGAAACCTACAAATCTTCACTACTATAACAATAAAGTGTGTCTATTAGGGATACAATATTTGATCACTTATAGTTATCTATCCTTTGAGGGATCTACCCTACTAAGAGCTTATAAAATTTATTCATTCTACCTTGATTAAAGGATTTAAAATTACAAATAAATAAGAACTCTACTAGAATATTTGAATAGGCCTATTAGGAAAACTCTATTAAGATATTTACCCTAATTCACTTGCTTGAACTTATCAATACTTGATCCTTCAGTTAGCACTTTGATGCTATATTACAGATCTCCTCTTTCCAATTCTGATATGGTCTCCTTATCTGATAAGTTATGTTTTTTCCTTCACTGCTCAGTTTCTATGTCTCATCTTTGCTTGTAATAATTAAACATATCCTTCTTCACACATACACTTGTCTTCACTCTCTCTTGACCCTTCTCACTAACATTCTTTTAATTTAGGGTTTTGATCCTCAAATAACCATCTAGAGAAGGCTCTAGAGCATAATGAGTGATCTTGATTTCTCCCTTTTGCCACTTAGTCCTTCAATTTTTCTAATTGGCTATACTTCCTTCATAGGGATTGATGACTTCTAAAAAATGCGTAAAAGAATCCTTAGTTGTCTCTACAATCATTAAATTATGTGCCATTACAAATTTACATATACCAAAATTTGTTTACTTGGCACTTGAACACCCTGATGCTTGCTCATAAGTAATACTCATATTGTCCTTCAACTTCTATATGATTAGCACTAAATATATGACTTGACATGAACCATCTCTATTTATCATGCAATTTTCTAACTTCTATTTTTACTTGGCATAAATTGGGAATTGTATATACTTGGGTGCTTGACAACCTAAAACTTGGTCGGCTCAAATTGAAATGTAAACAAGTTCAAAATCATTCAACCTTTAGTGGGTAGCTTAGTCATCGTGATGAGAGACCAACTCTAACTACAAAATGACTAAGTGTATGGTAATAATAGAAAACTCAACATGGAGATCAACAAGTGCTTCATCTATAGATCACAATATAAGTAAATAGAAATGTAATTATTGTGGAAAAATAAATCATAAGGAAAATGAACATTTCAAGAAGAAAAGAGATAGAGAGAAGAAGATAAATAATTCTCCAAAATTTGGTGTTTCCAAAAGATATACATTTTGTGTTTCACTTAAACAAAATAATACTTTCAAAGATGATAAGGTTATTGATTCTAGTGCTACACAACACATGTCTCATAATGAGAGACAATATGAATCAATAAGTGTAAATAATAAATAATAAATACATTTGGGAGATAACAGTTCTTTAGAACTTAAGAGAAATGTGATGTGAAGGTTGATAATGGTTTGTTCAAAAATGTGAAGTTAGTCCTTGGATTAATGACAAATTCACTGTCAGTGTCTCAAATTGTAAGTCAAGGATATAAATATAATTCTATGATGATAAGTTCTTAATTGAAGATGTCAACAATAATTATAGTTATTGTAATCAGTAAAAAGGAGAATGGATTACATAATTTTCAATAATTTACTTGTCAATTTGACGATAAACATGTATGCTATTGTCCAATCTGACAATATGAGTAAGTTATGGCATGAGTGTTTGGGGCATGTCGATTTTCATTATCTCAATCTTGTGGAGAGATTACAAAAGGTGCATGGGATTCCAATTATATTATCAAATAAAAAGGTATGTGAAGGATGTGCAATGGAAAAAAAACATGTGGAAAGTTTCCCACAAGGTAAATCGTGGAGAGAAAAACTCCTCTATTTCTAGTTCATAGTGATGTAATGGGTCCTTTTAAAAAAGATTCAATTGGAGGATTAAGGTAAGCCCTCACCTTTATAGATGATTATAGTAGAAGAATTTGGGTGTATTTTTTACAAAAGAAGGATCAAATGTTTAAAAAAATGAAAGAGTTTAAAGCTTTGACTAAAAAAAAAGAGTGGAAAGTGTTTAAATATAATAAAAACTGATAGAGGGACTAGATATATGAATAACATATTTCTAGATTTTTGTAAAGAACATGGCATAAATAAAGAATCAATTGACTCTTATTCACCCCCAAAAAATGGGGTTGTTGAAAGAAAAAATAGAACTATAATAGAAAAGGCTAGGTGGATGCTTCACTTTAGAAATCTGGAAGCTAATTTTTTTTGTTGGAGTGGTCCATACTACCATATATATCTTGAATAGAACACCTATTGAGGTGGTTTTGAACATTACACCAGAAGATGTATGCATTGGAAGAAATCCTACAATATGTCACTTTAGAATTTTTGGTTATAATACATATTCTCACATTCCTAATGATAAAAGAAGAAAACTTGAAAGGAAAAGTGTGAAGTGGATAATGGTTGGGTATAGTGAGGAATGAAAAGGATATAGGTTATAAAATCCCAAAACAAATGTAATTCATATCAAAAGAAATGTATTCTTTATGAAGATGTTAAGAATGGTACCTCCCCAACAATATATTTCTTTCCAAATTTTATTGATGAAGAAATGTCTACCTCTACCAAAAGTCAAAGTCAAGGTGTCCAATCCTCTATAGGAAAAAAAACACAAGTTGAAGAATAAAGTAAAAGTGATAATGAAAATCCAAGGATATTTAGAAGCATCCAAGAAACCTATCAAGAAGGTCTTGGAAACATATTTGATAACTATGCTCTTACCAATAAGGTAACATAGGTTGAGACTCCAAGCACATATGAATAAGAAAATAGAAAAGATGAATGGGTAATGGCTATGCAATAATAATACAACTATTTGATAAAGAATAAAATGTGGGAATTAACAAGACTTCAAGAAAGAAAAAATATGGTTAATTGCAATTGGAACTATAGAAAAAGTTTCACATAAGATGGAGTTATTGAAGAATACAATGCATTGTTACTGTCTAAAGCTTACTCTCAAAAAAAAGGTAAAAGAAGGTATAGACAATACTAAAACTTTTTCTCTAGTATCTAAGATGATTTTCATTAGTAAAATAGTTTCTTTAGCTACAAAGTTTGGTTGGAAATTTTTTCAAATGGATGTAAAATGTGCATTCTTACATAGTTATTTAAAGGGAGAAATTTACATGCAAAAACGACCAAGATTTATTAAATATGGTAAAAAAATTGGTGTATAGATTAAGAAAATCAATCAATGATCTTAAACAAGCACCAAGGGCATGGCACTTCAAAATAAATAAGTACTTTCTACATGAAAAATTTAAAAGATGTAAATTTGATCCATTTATGTAAAATATAGTGATGATAAAGTTGTTCTCATTGTATTGTATGTGGATGACTTAAATATTATAGGAGATCACACACATAACAAATTGAGATAACAAAGTAAGTAGGATTAAAGTTGAGTGCTAACTCTACTCAAAAGAAGGTGGATGGGAAATTATCTAGGAAGCTTGTTGGAAATCTTTTGTATCTTACAATAACTAGACCAAATATTGCATATGTTCTTGGTATTGTATCTAGGTATACAATAGATCCACACATTGAAAATTGGAAAGAAGACCAAAGAATATTAAGATACATTAAGGGTACGTACCAGCTTGGCATTAAATATAAATTAGAAGGAGAGCCCGTTCTAGTTTGATATATAGATTCTGATTATGTGGGTGATAATTATGATAGAAAATCAACTTTAATGTATATCTTTCATCTTGGATCAAGAAAAATGTCTTGGAGCAAAAAGAAGTGATTGACTATGTCACTTTCATCTACAAATTCTGAATATATTGACTTGTCAAAATTATCTCAAGAAGGATTGTGTCTTAGAAAATTATTGTGAGAATTACACCATCCACAAGAATATCTGACTAAAATCTTTTGTGATAATCAAAGTACTATCAAGTATACAAAAAATCTATTATATCATGTTAGGTTTAAGCATATAGAAGTGTATCATAATTTTCTTCTAGATCTAATTGAAAGTCAAGAGGTGGAGTTGTGATTCCATGGAATAGAAGATCAAGTCACTGATATATTTACAAAGCATTGTCTATTGTCAAGTTCACAAAACCTAAAGATTGATTTGAACTTAAGGATATTTAGGTATCCAAAAAATAAAAATTACAAAGAAGTGTTAGGATAAATAATGTTTATTTTATTTCTTAGTAGTTGAGCATTTAATATGTAGTCTAGAAATATCCTGAATGATCTAGATTGTTGCCTATCTTCACCATAGATTATTAGAACTTTGTGGAGGTCTGAAATATGGTTATAAATACCCAACCTCTTGGCTCATGTATGCAACAACAAATTTGTAGTGTTTTATGTTAATGAAAGTTTTGAATTTCTAGTGTGACCCAAGAAAAGTGTATCTCCCAAAATAGCACAACATGAAGGAAGAGGATATATGTTAGTAGACCATTGATTCCCATGTTTTATCATAATGATCTTCATGTCACTATAGTTGATCGCTATAGTTGATCAAGATATAATGTTTGTTGATTGATGAAGGAATAAATAGTATAAAATAGATATTGGGGGTGGGTGAATTAGATTTATAGTCTCCTCCTTGCTAACTGATTCTCTCCTCTGATCTGGTATGCTTGTTCTTTCCTTTTTACTTTATAGCAATGACTAGGTCGCTTGGTCTATTAGATGATTACAAAACACTTTAATGAATTCTTATCTAATCTCAATCCTTTTCAAACATAAACTCTTTCATCTCCATCTCTCCTAGCATGTATTTGATCTAGGTTAAGATCATCATTATATAAAGATTTCCTTAAAGATTTTTCTAGATGATTGCATGTTTCACCTCTTCATCCTAATTGTCAAACACACAACATAGGGAAATGTGATCCACAATGTGTAAATTTTCTATAACAACCTCTCTCAATATTAATGTTTCTATAAAAACCTCTTCAAAAATTAAATAGCCCTTCCAAGTCAGCTTGATAATCATTTTTCCTAAAGCTCTGCTCTATTATTGACTTTTATGTAAACTTTGTGTAGCTCAATCTTTACTTTTTCCCGATGCTTGACATTGCTATTACTCGACCTTCATTATGATTGATACATACAAAATCACTCAACACTTGTATTCTCAAAAATTTTCTTGGAAGTTGATGACGTGCTCGACCACTGATGCGCTCAACTCACATACAAAACTACTCTATGACCCAAAAACTTACTTGGCTCTTATAGAGCTAGGTACATACTTAGTTATGTACATGACTCAACCTATCTAGAGTAACTTAGTCATAGTAATGACCATCTAACTCTACCTTGTAAATGACTAAGTAATTGACCCTAATAGATAGTAATGGATAGATATACCAACAATCTTCATCTTTGACACTAGTGGAAAAACTATTTTCTCATATTTACATAATTGTAATACAATCTAATAAAGATCTCCCCCTATGTCATATGACTTATGAAAAATGCAAAATTAATACAAAAATTAATAACAAAACCATTTCACCATTATTCAAATCTACATAGTACACATTTGTACTTCTCTCACCTTTTTGAATCTTGCTCAAATCAGATTATTCTTTCCCTCTTAAATTCTCTTTTCCCATCTTCACATCTCTTTTCCTTCTAAACACATCATGTCTCATTCCCTCTTGTTTTTGAACACTATATGTAACTGCTATTGGGGTTGAATGGGTAGAAGTAATCCATGTGTTTCAATGAATTCCTTGTGAATTGTGGAAATCATGGATAGTGCATGATCCAATGTGATTCTTTCAACTACTAAAATAGTATTCTAAGACTCTAAGGATATGTGCAAGATCATGGTCAACCAAACTATGCCCTTAAGTGGCAATAAAAAATCAAAAAATCAGGGTAATGTCAACTTGAAGTGCAATTTTACACTTGTTATGAAATTTAGATCAAAATGTTTTGAGAATAGAATCTATAGAAAATTGAATTTAGTTTATAAATTACTAGGCCTTATCTAAAAAAAGAAAAAATTTGTTAGCCAAAATTTTTAATTTTAATGCAATAGTACAAAAAATTTAGGACAAAAATAAGAAGTAGGCTTATGTTTGACCACCTTAATCAAAACCAAATGATAACATTTTTAAATAATATTCTAGATAAATGAAGTAAACTCATGCCTGGATGTGACACATATTTTTAGGTATTTTTATTCCAAATAAATAATTATTTATGAATTTTCTACTATATTATTTTCTGAATAAAGAACTCCCATGTCTGACCACCTTAACTAATTCAAAACTTTACAAAATTTTATTTTCCTTCTAGTAGAAGAGGTATATAATGTGATTTATCTTTTGTATTTCAAAAATATTATACCATTTGAAGGTTATATTTATTTTCCAATCTCAACACTTTACGTGTAAATCCATTAGAAAATGAATAATAATTACTTATTGAACTCATAATTTGACATACATTACATTTATGGAAAGATAAGAACATTCTTAAGAAACCCTTTTCATTTCATCCAATTTGTGTGAAAAAAAGTCATCACATAGATGTTTGAAGTAAAAAACACACAAGAATAGAAAAAAAACATGTTTTTGGGACTTTTTTGAAGTTGAGCATGTTGGTGTTATCCAAAGAAATACTAGGCCTTATAAAGATATTAATATTTTTGTTTGGTATTAGGTTGTGTGGGAAAAAAGTTAGAATAGATTTTGAAATTCTTTGAGTCATTTTAGAACTACATATATTTTAGATCACAACTTTTTGGCACACCATGATCCTAGACATACCTGTAATCTTGTAGCTAAATCAACTAAACTATCAGCCATTGAAAGATTATGATCTTCTATGATAAGATCTTGGGTCCTTTTTAGTTTTCTCTACATGACCTCCAAATGAGGTATCAACATTGTCAAAATAGAGATCAATTGTGATCTCATGTTGTTGTCAGCTCCCTAAAGCTTGGAAAATGTACCTTGAGCATTCAATAGATTGTTATAATGATCAATGCTTGATCCCACTAACTCCAAAATAATGTTGTTGGATACCTTCATCTCAGCCTAACTCTTATTTGTTTGTGTTTGAATAGCATGTGTAAATCTTGGTACACCAGACAAAATTATGTACAACTATTGTACCTTTTGTATTAACTCAATCATAATATGTGCTTTATCCTGTAATTACACTTTCTATTTGGCAATAGTTATGAATTTTTTTTCCACAATCTTGGTTTCAAATATTCTTACTGACCAATCCATTAACTTCACATTTGATTCCATATCTCCAACATTCACTTGATCAATTATGTTTACAAGTTAGTTTATGATTGGTGCATCTTCTTCGAAATTATGAATCTCAAAAGGATAAAAAAAAATGCTTTACATCATATAATACCTATATCTATTTGTGCTCCTCTCGAGCTCTGCTTGTGTCCTCTTCTTTTCCAAAACTTCTTGTAGCAAAATATTTTGCTCCAAGGTGAGATTTGCCAGATCCAATTGTGGCATTTCAATGATTTCATCCAAACTAACCTCAATATTTGTGAAATATATTCTATTTTTTTCCTCATTCTACTAGATGTAGGAGTGCTTCTTTTCAGCATTTTTGTGTGAGTTGGTGAAGGGGTGTCACCACTTGGTCTTTCTTGTGTATCTATGCTTGAGACAACAATAGTTGCACTTTGTTTAGATTGATTTGATTATTTGTCTTTTTCAATATGAGGTGTTGAAATAATCTTATAATTTTTGTTTGTTTCTCTATCTTCACCATCTTCATCTTCATTTGTAGGCCTTTATTGCTCAACTTCTAGAGTGTCAGGGGTGTCCACATGTATAGGGGACATGCTGGTTGGTAATCTTAATACCTTAGTAATGAAGGATTGTACATCCTTCCAGAATAATTCTATGGTTAGACAACATCATGTGTTTTACTTAAATAGTATATTGACTTCATTTAATTTATTAATCTGTGAGCGTAAACTTGAAATGGTGATTGCAAAGAATATACTCTAATTCTTCTTTAATTCATTACAACTAAGGAAAAGTTCATAATGGACCTATTCTAGAAACTAAAATGACAACTTAACTTTAAGGATAATGTTGCAAATGGTAAACCTATCTATGCATCTATGCTATAGGAATAGTTCACTAATTCTCTTATCAATGGTTGCAAGAGCAACACAATTCTACCTTGCAAGGAAACAAAAAAGGAAATCTATTCTAATATAATAGTTTAGTCACCAATTCATCCTCCTTGGATGAGTGAATAGAAAATATAATCAAGATAAGAGATATAAACTTTAACTGTGCATTCTATTCATTCATGGTGAAAGATTATACTTGATTCAAACACAATATCACACTATGAAAATCAACTCACTCTTATTCTCCTCTCAACTGTGCTCAAAGCTATAATAGTCATTATTTTAAAAGGAAATTACAACTACTTCTTAAATCTAAGATCACTTCATTAATAAGGATAAATTACATACTCGTAAAGTTTAAAATAGAAACAACATTAACCATGATTAAATCCTCAAGGACTATAGCAAGTTGTTGAAGGTACACTTGTATGCCACAACAATAGAAAGGATTCAATGATTTTCTCCACTTGTAGAGGTCTAGCACTGCTGAAATGTTTATTCTTCAATACCTGTGGCAAAACTTGCAAAATAATCAAAGTGCATACAACCTCCATGAACATATATTTATTTTCATCATCAATATTAGAGAAAAGGTGTAAAGTTCTAATTACCACTCTTGAAAATCATGAGGCTATAGTAGGAAAACTACCCAAAACATCACATAGATGGGGAGATATTTATCAACATGTAATATTACTTAATTATATCATTTTTGTCCATGAATTCAAGAAAATATAGCATCTTTAAATGATCAATATCCCTACTTTGTGTCTTCAAACATACGTATAACATATACGTAAAAAATCATAAGTTCATATGCATGAAATGATAAAGTCATAACTATTTGCAAGATAATTGTTCAAAAGTAAGATAAAAAGAACTTAGAATAATGGCCTTTTGGATGCCCATCATTCCCCCAACTGAGCTATTGTTGGTCCCCATCAACCATAAAATTTATGATTCTAGCATGAATTCTCCAATCACTAGTTTTCGTCTCTCCTAGCTCATTCTTAACATGGTCAAAGTATCCATAACTTTCCATGAGTCTTCTCCATTGTCAAACTTCTACAAACATATCATGATCCTCTGCATTGTTATTCACTGCTAGTAATGGGTGCAAGAGAAAAGGAGATTGAAATCTTAATGGAAGCCAATATTGGTGTAGAATCCTTCCCAAATTGATATAGCATGGAAAATTGATAGTGGAAAGTGTTAAACCTTGAGGAGAGTGGGTTCTCTTATCTTCAGCTCATGTGGCATCCATGTCTACCTCTTTCTCGAAGCAATAATTTTTATTTCAACATCACGAGATGAATGTTGATTGCAATCTGCAAAGGCTTGTTCTCTTATTGGGTATACTTTACTAGCTCCATTGGGGTTGCCTAAAATAGAAATCCAATAAAAAAATGTTCATCAAGAATTTTGAACTTGTGGTCTCATAAGAAGAGGAGTTGTCATTTCATTGTCCCTGTAAGGCACAATTTGGTGTTCCTTCTTGTGATGTGGAGCCTAATTAGACTTGGATGTTTTTTTGGCACAATTTTCTCTGCATATTATTTCTATGGGAGTTTAGGGGTATTGCCCCCAAGATGGGGTCAAGGGGTAGCACCCCTATGGGATCTTGGGGGAATTTTAGGGGTAGTTTCCTTGAAGCCAAAATTCCCCTTATATTGTTAAAGGCATCTACTGCTATTTTTCCTATTGGATGAAATATTCTAGCCCTAATTTTGTAAGTGGCAAAAGCTTGTATAAAAAGGCTTAGGGTTAGGGATTTCATTATGTAATGGTGAAATTGTAGCTTCTTGTGGTATTATTGAGTTTTAAGGAATTGTGGATTGTAATCACTAGATAATAATAATATTGAACTTGTTTTTGGTGGATGTAGCCTAGGGATTGGGTGAACCACATTAAATCTTGGTGTCTTGTGTTCTCTTCTATGTGATCAATTATTTTTTGATATTGGTTATATTTGTATGTAACTATTATTTATGTCTATGATTAATCCTAACATTCCCTTATGTCATTTTTAATCCAAGACATTACTACTCTCAACTACATCTCCTACATAAAGGAGGGAGTTTCACTCTATATCATTAGGAATTGTCAAGTTATGCGGGTATAATTCACACAATAAATTCTTCAAAGAAATTGGAACAGACTAGAATGCATCATAAAATTCATGAGGAGTTGAAATGGAGGGATTAAGCCCTTCTAAAATTCTTGTCAATTTGAAATTGACAAGATATTCTTTGAGAAATAATGTATACATTGGTGATGATGATATGCATTCCATAAATTAAGGAATCAACCCTGTGACTTGTTCAATCTTCCTTTTTAAAATTTCATTTTGGTCTAAGCTCTATTTCAACTGATAGCTTTTTTCATTAATGATATGTTTCAATTTTTCTATTTCCATCTTCCATTGTGCTCTTTCTCATAACAATTGTTAGAATAAATTCATCCACATAGATAGGGTTGTAGATAAATTTGGTGATGGGAATGGTTCTTGGTTGAGAATGTATATTATTTTAGATGTTAAGTGAGGATCTTTTGTGGTACTTTGTGGCATGGAGCAGTCACCTTTCCATATAGCAAGCATTGTCACCACATTCTCTTCCTTACTAGACATAGTTCTTGTGTTAGCTAGCATTTCTAGTCCATCCTCATTGAACTTCTCCATCACTTCTTCTATAATTTCTTCCCTAAATTTTGGTTAATCCTCATAAGGAAGGTCTTCTAAATTCTCACAAGTATCCTACATAACAAGATTTTCTTCAAACTCCTCAGATGCTTCAGGCTCTTCAGAATCCTTATCATCATCAACAAGTACATAGTTAACACTAAGGTCAACTTTGGATTGTGGATTGTAGTTATTGCAAATATTATTACTGGTTATTTTTTGTTGAAATATTCCCCCTAAAGAGGACTCCTACACAAACTCAAAAGACTCTAGGTTAACTATTGGAATAGAGACTTTAGTAACCCTATTATCTTAAGAAATTATCAGACTTAACCTCGTAGGGGGTGTAGATAGGCATGGGGGATTCTTTCAATTCCTCTTTTTTGCACTCACTTCTACCATAGCTACTTCAGGAGGTTTTTATAAAGCTTCCTCCCCTTGTGAGTGTAGGGTTTCAATAATATTACTTTCACTATCAGATTATTGTTCTAATTTTTTCTCTTCTTGTTCTATAGCTTTTCCCTTGCCTTCCCTAATGGTAGACCTAGTCTTTATAAACAATAGGGGGGTAAAAGCACAAACCTATGTCACCTTTTATAAAGAAACATGATATCAGAATGTGACAGTTCAACATTAGTGACAAAAAAAATGGTATTTGTGTTTAAAATATGAAGATGATGTAAACTAATGAAATGTGTAGGATTGGATGAATTTTATGCCTATAATTTTTATAATTTTTTTGAGTAAGAATTTATTCATTTTATTTTATTTTGAAGTCCCTTTTTTAACTATAAAAAATATAGGGTGTACTTCCCATCAAACAAGTATATACAAATCATCTTCTTTTGTTCTGATTTGAAAATAGCTTATAGATGACATGTATAGCTAGTGCACAAAAAAAGAAATAATTATTTTTGATGTATATTTTCTTTCTTATAAGTACTCAAGTTTGACCTTATCAGAATCCAATATTTTTTTCTCCCGTCAAAACTTTCCTATCAAATCTATACCTTCTTGAAAAAAAATTACATATTCGTGAAGAGGAGTCTCTCCTCTAGAGATAAATATAATTTTTAAATTTTTTTTGATATGATTTACTATTTTTTTTCCTTTCTTGAGGGAGCATCTTCCGAAATGTTGAAATATCGACTTATAATTCTTTGAGATTATAACATCTTATAACTAATCAAAACACTCAAAAATTTATATAAAGATGATATTGAATCTGGGATCTGTAAAAGGGTATTTTAAGTTTTTGAAAAAAAAAGAGTTTTGATAGAGAAATGAGATTTGACCAAAATAGGTTTTGGTATCACAAACGGTGACATAGATTTATGCTTTTACCCAGGGTCTTGGGGGCACTAGGAGTTTCTTTATTCTTTCTTTTCTTCTTGCTAGAAATGGAGGCATCAAATTTGTAAATCCTCTTCCTAGTTGGTCTAAAAAAAGAGGGAGGTGCTTTAGGAACATTTTTTCCCTAGGAATAACCTTGCAAAAGAAAGTGGATTTTCTTTCCCTTCATCCAACACCCTAGCCTCTAGGGTAGACCAATCTAGGATCTACCTCATTCAATTGCAAAAACTCTTCCCATGTCCCAATTGATTTCTTTTTAATTCCCTTTCCACAATTAATCCTTTCCTAATTGTACTAAAGAATCTTTCCTCTTTACAATATTGAATAGAAAATTGTGAAGATTTACCTATCTATAGTCATGTCGAAGATGAGCCAAAATTTTGAAATGTAGAGCATGCAGATTCTTGTAATGACCTTCACAAGTGAAGTAGTGAATGGTAAATGTTGAGGGATGGATAAAATCCAAGGGAAAAGATAATTTGGAGGTACCTTGCTTCATGTCTATGTCCAATAGAGGATCAAGATGCAAACTGAATTATGCCCTAGCCATACATAAATACAAATCCTTTACCCAATTTTCTCCTCCATGGGGCAACTCAATGACTTCAGCTAACACATCTTATGTAAATTCAATTTTTATCCCCTTGACCATTGCAAATCCATCCTTCAAGGTGCTCACAAATTGAAGAGAAACCTCTTCATCAAACCCCTTAGGACTCAAGCAGTATTCTACCCATTCTCTTCCCCTAAACATCTCACAGCTGACTGTGTCACCTTGCAAAAACCTTTGATCAATTGACTCATATCTCTGAAGATGTCCACCTATTATTATGAATAGAAGAATTGTGGTGTTTTCAGAACTCAAAAATGGTGAATTAACAAAATTTCCAGTGTTACAACACTAGATCTTACATATAAAAAGATAATGTACAATTACTATATGCCTCTTAAAGATTTTTAATGCACAAAATCTCATGATATCTTTTCTTGCATCAAGTCTCATAAATTTTTGCTCGTGTATAGGCCTACCACATTTAACACATTGCTAATATATCATTAAATTTTAACAGTCAACTTTTAATGTCCTTAATTTCCTTAATGGTTTAACAACAGAAGGATAGGTCATCAAACATGTGACAACAATCATATCATAAGCCAAAAGTTTTAAAGTTTACATGCGATTTCAAATTTTAAAAAATGAATATCCCCACCCCCCCAAACTAAATAAGGGCATGGGTCCCACTAGACCAAGATATGAAAGAGTAATAACTTTAAACAACATGAATTCCTAACAAAGAATGAATAAAATAAAATATGTAAAAGGTTATGTGGTGGCACGAACCTGGTGAATGCCACAAGAAAAGTGTTTTGAAAAAAGATCACTTGAATTGATGGAGTAATGGAATGGGAAAGAAAGATGGTGAAGAGAGAGGGTGAGGAAAGTGGATGTCAAAGAAATCACTTTCAAGAAGAAAGTGTTTATTATGAAAATCTTGAACAGAATTCTTCGATTGTAGGAATGAGTATGTCTTTGTTGTATTGGAACTACTATAGGAACTCCTTAGGACTAACTGGTTTTTTGTAGAGCTTGAGGTGATGCACATTGACAAATAAAATGAATCAAATAGGATCAATAGTAGACAATTGGACCGCTCCATTTGGAAATACAATAATAATTTCATATAGTCCTAACCAATGAGTTTGAAACTTTTCTGGATTGTGTTGACATTTGGAATCACAATGAAGTGCCCAATATCCCAAAACAAACATTTTATCCTTAATAAACTTATCATGCCACTATTTTCATTGATGTTGGATGAGTTCAGTGTTATTTAGTTTAAATTTGTGCCATTCATCAAGGCCATCTAAACTTAGAATTTGGTCTTGTTGTGAAATAGTAAGTTCCATAACAAGCTCTAGAGTAGTCCTCAATGTCTTATATTCAAAATCTAGAGGCATTATAGCTGACCTATCATAGATGAGCTCAAAAGGAGTGAAACCTATTGTAGATTTCTAGGTGGATTTATAAGCCCAAAGAGCTTTAGGAAGGTGTTTGGCCCAATCTTTCCTACATAGTGCTACTATTTTAGTGGGAATGAATTCTAGCTCCCTATTGGTAACTTCTACTTGGTCATTATCTTGTGGATGGTAAGGTAATGATTTACCATGCCGAATGGTACATTCCTTCATAATAGTAACTATAAGATTAGATTTAAATTGAGCTCCCTGATCAAATGTCAACTGCCTAGGGACTCCAAACCATGTAAAGGTGGATTCATACAAGAACTTGTAAATATTGTTATCCCTTGGATGTTTCATGGGTTTTGCCTCCTCCCATTTAGTTACATAATGCGTGCAAACAAAAATATAGGATTTACCTTGTGCAAAGGGTTCAATAGGACCTACAAAGTAAATCCCTCATTTACCAGAGGGTGAAATGATTATCTAAGGCTATAGGGGAATTTAATTTTATTTAGTGGGTCTCCCCATGCATTGACACTTATCACATTTTTTTGTATATCTAGTTGCATCTTTGTGTAAACTTGGCCAATAGCACCCAGTTGTCAATATTGTAGAGGTTCTCCACTTAGCTGCAAAATGACTTCCACAAGGCTCATCATGGCATGCCCTAAAAATATAATATGTTTCATCTTCCCTTATGCACCGATGCATTACTTGATCAAGACCACTATAAAACATAAACCCATAAATCCAAGAATAGTTAAAGCTCTTTTTAGCTAATAACTTCCTTTCCTGAGCACATAAGTGAACTAACATCTTTCCTGGGGTTAGGTACCTCGCAATATCTACATACCATGGATTTTGAGTTGAGAACAAGAAAAGATGTTCATCTAGAAAACTATCATCTATGGCTACAGGATCATTAGGGACATGGAAGCGAGAGAGAAAGTAAGCAACCACATTGGCCCTACTAGTCTTATTTACTATTGTGATATCAAATTCTTGCATAAGTAGCAAGAAACAAGACAATCTTCCTAATATTGTATAGGCTTATTCATCATGTACTTTATAGCAAAGTGATAAGTATGAACAAATATTTCATATCCAATAATATAGTGCCTAAACTTATTCAGTGCACAAATAACTGCAATTAGCTCCTTTTTAGTGACCTTGTAGTTGAACTCTATGCCTTGCAAATTCTTACTAATGAAATAAATAACATTTTCAAATGAGTCTACCTTCTAACCTAGAATGACACCCATAGCATAGTCTGAGGCATTTGTATGAATGTGAAAATGTAGACCCTAATTGGGCCCTCTTAAAACTAGTGTTGTGGTGAGAACTTCTTTAAGTTGTAGGAAAGATGTAGTTCTTAGAGTCCCAGGAAAATTTAGAATCATTTTCTAACAAGTTATAAAGGGGCATTGCAATTTGACTAAAATTCTTGATGAACACTCTGTAGTACCTAACATGGCCAAGGAAAGTTCATACATCCTTCTACTTCTCTAGTGTGGGTAAGTTATTAATGACCTCAATCTTTGTTGGATCTATTTGGATGCCTTGTGAAGAAATGAAATGACTTAGTACTACTCCTTCTTCCATCATCATAAAACATTTTTTACTATTTAGTGAAAGTTTATAGTCTTGGTATCTCTTGAGTACCATTTCTAAATTGGCTTTTACTTCCTAAAAAGTAGTCTAATGAACAATAAAATCATCCATGTAGATTTCCATTTAGTTAGCAGATATATCAGAAAAGATACTTATGACAACTTATTGAAATGTGGCTAGGGAATTACACAAGACAAAAGGTAAAACTGAGTAGGCAAACTTTCCTCATGGGAATGTGAAGGTTTTTTTCTCTTGGTCCTCTAGAGCTATTTGTATCTAATTGTAACCACTAAAACCATTCAAAAAAGAAAAGTATTTCTGACCAACTAGGTTGTCAAGAACTTGTTTTGTAAATGGCAAGGGGAAGTGGTCCTTTTTAGTTGTTGAATTGAGCTCCCTATAATCTACACAAAATCTCCATTTTCTTCCCTTCTTTGGTACTATAACCAGGGGTGAAACCCATTAGCTATCAGAGATGGGGTTGATAAAACCAACACTTAATAGCTTCTAGAGTTCATTTTTTACTACATCCTTCAAAATAGGGTTAACTCTCCTTTGAGGCTATGGGACAGGTTTGAAGTTAGGACTAATGTAGATCTTGTGAGTATAGAGCATGGGATCTAATCCTTTCATTTCCATGTAGTCCCAAGAAACTACTTTTTGATTTTCCTATAGTAATTGCAACATAATTTTCTGATGGGAAGGTGATAAGTTATTGTTTACATTCAACTCTATTCATGTACCAACTTCCATCTTAATAACCTTATATGCTATGAATAACTAAACAACTGGAAAAGAATCCACCTCATGAGGTAATAACATGTGAATGAAATTGGAGGTTTTTGAATACTGAGGTGTGTTCAAAGATGGTAATATGGTTTCTAAGATGCAATATGCTTGAGGACACACTTGAGACTCTACTCCATAATCATTCATGATAATGGATGAAATGATCTCATCTTCTTCATGAGAGGCTACAAGTGAATCTCAACCTATCATTATTAGTTGATGGATGGAATTGACCTCTAGATCATGATCACCCAAGTCTAGCTAGATTACTTGGTCATCTAGTAACAATAGATGAGTAGGGGAGTATAAAGTTAGGTTCTTAGTATGGATACCATTAGATATTATCATCTTCCATAACTGTCAAGCTATATAGGCATCTACAATAGCTAACCATGGTCTCCCTAAAATTAAAGGACCACACATGTTAGCCTTTGGGGAGAGGACAATAAATTCTACTGGATAGTCCCAAGACTTTAAGATGACTATGATATCTTCTATCATCCCATCTGGCTTGATTGTAGAACTATCAACAAGCTAAATTATGGTTGGTATTTCTCTAAGATCAATGATATGCAATTGAGATAATACCTCCTTTGTCATAATATTTATAGATGCTCCTAGATCAACTAAAGTATTTTGAACTTCCATCCTATGAATGGTGATAGTAACCATGTGACTCTAAGGGTCATAATATTTAGGTGTAGTTAATTTGTCTAATATTAAATCAAACATTTGTCCTAAGACATGAATAGTTTTTGAATCCCTCTTCTTTTTTACTGGCTAGTTGATACATGCTTCCTTGATGGCTTTAGTATAGGTAAGAACCTCCTTGATAGCATCAAGTAATGGTATTTTTACTGTCATATGCTTTATCTGATTAAGTAAATCAATTATTGCTTGGTTCTCTATAGGTTGGCCTTGTTCTATCAACCTATGAGGAAATAAAGTTCTTTGGCTATAGGAGAGGTCTTCTAAACTAACACATCCACTTGTTTAGCTAGGGAATCTTCAACTTTAGTTATTATTTCTTTTTTTGGTGAAGAAAGAGTAGTGCCTGACCTTAGGTTGATATCATTCAAAGAGGTAGCATAACTCTATTGTTGTGTTGGCTATTTGGTATTGTTGGGATTAGGATTAGGCTAAACTAGTAGTTGAGTTTTCTTAGGAGTATTAGTGGCTGGAGGAGGAGGCATTAGAACCTACTACTAAGGTGGTGGCATTAATGCTTGCCGACTAGGTTGTGTATTAAAATTTTGGGGTTACTGCCAACCTTGATGAGGTTGCTACCAACTATGTTGGGGTTGTTGCCAACCATGCTAAGGTTGCTACCAAGTTTGCTAGGGTTGTTGCCAACCTTGCTAACGTTGCCTCCAACCTTTCTTACATTGCTTCCAATTACTATATCACTAAAACTAATATTCTAAGATTTTTTCTATTTATTGTCACTGTTATAATTTTGAATAGGATCTTGTGGTATACCTTGTCTTTGAGTGCATAGGCTTCATTGAGCAATGTAGACCACTTCTCCATTTTCATCAATGGATTTAAACAAAGTAAGCATTGGTTGTGACTCAAAGATTGCAACAATATTGTATCTAAATTTCCTTTTCTTCTCCCTATAGTGTGTACAGTATTCAACTAACATTCCATCAACTTCATCTTTTTTACTTCTTTCCTGCATCATATCCAGTTGAGTGGCTACATCATTAATGATGCCTTATTTGAAATATGATAGAAAATTGGATAGCTCCATATTTGATACTCTTGAACCACCATTATACTTATGTTGTAGGTCTCTAAGTCCCCTATCTTTCTTCATAGTAGCCTTGGAATAATTCAAACATATACTCAATATATCAGTCTTATTTTTATGAGTGATATATCCTCCTGCCAAAAGATCTAGAGCCTCAATACTTCCATCATTTATACCTCTTAGAAAATGATGTTCCTTTGATTCCTCATTCAAATGGTGTTGTGTGTTATAGTACAGGTTGAACATGAACCATGAGGCATCATGATCCAAGGTTTCATCCTCCTTCTGGGAAATTTTGAAAATGTCATCCCCTTTAAAATCTCAACCCCTACAGTATTCTTTATACTTTGTTAGAAATAAGTTTCTCATTGCAAGCCAATCTGCTACAACATTAGCACCTGACCCAACGAACCATCTTAGAGAATTTTCCTTTAGGGTGGATGTAAACAAAAATATCTTGTGGGAATTAATTTTATAGTCATAACTTCTACAATGGATGTCAAAGAGAAAGAGGAAGCTTTCAGGGTCTTCAGTAATTAGGCCATAGAGGTTGGGAAATGTAGTGGAAGGTATGTTCTTTAAGTTTTGATTTCCTTGTTGAGTAGGGATAGGAAAAGGAAGTGAAGTTTGTGGTTAAGCCATTCTTGGAGGAGGACCTGGTGGTAGTGGTTGATAGATAAGAAGGGAAAGTGGATTATCTTTGTATTTACATTCAACAAAAATATCATTTAGATTCAAGGATTATTTAGAGGATGAGGATATTCATTCTTGAGTAGCAACAAATGGATTTTCAAAAGGTTCTTCTTCTTTGTTCTTGCTATGAGGTTTTTTAGGCTCAAGATTAAAAATATCTTCCTGATTATTACAAGAAAGAAATATCCCAAAGAGGTCTCTTCTTCTATACATGCATAATAATGAATAATTTAAACTAACATAATGACTTCAGGGTCAAACTAGATTGACACCATCCCTGGCAATGGAACCAAAAATGGTTGGTTAGATTAATACCTTCGTAATAAAGGATTAGACATTCTTCCACAATGATTCTATGGTTAGACATCATCATATGGATTAATTAAAATAGTATATTGACTTCATTTAATTTATTAATCCAAGAGCGTAAACTTCAAATGGTGACTACAAAGTATATGCTCTAATTCTTCTTTAAGTCATTACAACTAAGGAAAAGACAATTCTAAAGGAAACCTATGCTAGAAATTAAAATGACAACTTAACTTAAAGCTTAAGATAATTTTGTAAAGGGTAAACCTATCTATGCACCTATGGTGTAGGAACAATTTACTAATTTTGTTATCAATGGCTACAAGAGCAAAAAAAATCTACCTTATAAGGAAATGAAATCTATTCTAATGGAATAGTTCATGCACCAAGTGGCCTCCCTTGGATGAGTGAACAAAAACCACAATCAATATAAGAGATATAAACTTTAACTATGCATTCTTTTCATTCATGGTGAAAGATTACAATTGATTGAAAAACAATATCACACTATGAAAATCACCTCACTCTTATTCTTCTCCCAAATATGCTGAAAGCTACAACAATAATTATTTTAAAAGGAAACTATATCTTCTTCCTAAATCTAAGATAACTCCATTAATAAGGATTAATTATAGACTTATAAAGTTTGAAACATAAATAACATTAACCAAGAATAAACCCTCTAGGAATATAGAAAGTTGTGGAAGCTACATTCGTGCACCACAACAATAGAAAGGAATAAATGATTTTCTCCATTTGTGGAGGTCTAGCACCAATGGTTGGCTTTGAATTATTTATCTCTAAAATTTTGATTCTTAAATACCTATGGTAAAAACTTGCAAAATAATTAATGCACACAAAACCTCCATACACATATATTGATTTTCATCATCAATATTAGAGAACAGGTGTAAAGTTATAATTACCACTCTTGAAAATCCTATGGCTATAGGAGGAAAACTACCCAAAACATAGGATAGATGGTGAAACATTTATTAGCATGTAATACTACTTCATTATATAATTTTTGTCGATGAATTCAAGCAAATATAGCATATGTAAACTATCCATATCCCTACTTCATGTCTTCAAACATATGTATAACATATACATAAAAAGCCACAAGTTCATATACTTGAAATCATAAAATCATAACTATTTGCAAGATAACTATTTAAAAGTAAGATAAAAAGAACTTAGGATGATGGCCCTTTCAGGGCCCATCAAATGTTACCTTGCAGACTCAACACACTTGAGCTTTCTAGAGTACAATATTCATCATAAATGTTTACAATCTCTACCTTATTTGTAGTTAGCCCAAAAATCCTCTTCCATAAGAAGTCTCTTTGTTATCATATAACTTCCTCCTTATTTATCAATATCAAGAATGTTCTATATTTTGGAAAAAATAATTCCTATGTTGCTCCTAGTATAAGTCAGGCATAATTTTAACTAATCTATCAGTCATGATCACTTTTTCTACCTTCCTTGCCTATTCCCATCTTTCTTCAAGTTTCTCGTACAAATATTTGGGTATTTGTCTCTCTATTTCACTATGAGATAACTTGAAAGATGACATCATTTCTATCATAGCCTTCTAAATTCTATTCTTGTCCTCATTATCTAGTGTATCATATTTCAAAAAACTTAAACTAGATAATCCTTGGGAACTCTTTATGTCTAAACATACCTTATCAATAGACTTTTGTTTCCTCTAAGGTGGTCCTCTAACCAATCTCCTTCTTCTTTTTTTGAGGGAACTGGGCCCAATTAAATCTTCTACTCTCTTCTTTGCAGTATTCTTGATAGTAGCAACTTCCCTGGTCCTTGGCTTATTTGGTGGTGGAGGTATCAATCCCTACTTCTTATTTCTTCCTAAAGTCTTATTGTTCACTGGCATGACAACAACTAGAGATTTACCTTTTTCATCCTCTTCTACTTCATCTTCCTCATCACCACTATCTTACTCTTCATCTTCACCAAGACCTTGTGTCAATTCTAGTTTTTCTTTTCCCTTGCCTAGGGTGCCCATCTTAGCTTCTAGGTATTCAAACATTTTCTTCCCTTTCTTTTCCTTCAAAGATACCTTTATGTTCACAATTATCCTTAATTTGGCCTCCTCTTATATTCCTAAAGGTTAAACCTCGATACCTATCTCCTCTTTTAGTAGTGCATCAATGTTTGCACTTACAACATTAATTTCTATCTCATATTCAAAAATTTGTAACCAAGCCTTCCTTGGCTTAATTGCTTGAACAAAAGTATTGTCTATGTCAACAAGAAAAAACATGTTGCTATAATACTTTGTGACCAATTCTTCTTGAATTCTCATTTTCCTTTTCATTATTTTCTTAAATTCATCAAAATAAGCATTCACTACATTACAAAGTTTTCTCCCAATTGAGTAATATACTCATTTATTTTCCTTGTCACTATTTTGTCTCTCACACATATAACATTTCCAACACCTGGAAAATACTTTTGGATATAAAAGAAAATACAAACAATTAAGGATCTAAACTTACACATTGAATTCTTAGCTTTTCTTTTTGATGATAGATTCTCTACAAGTTGTAACTTCTATAGCTCAACAAGATCATATGCATGACCTTTCATCACAATCTTACACACTTGATCCAGAGACATACAAGGTACACTATTCAACCAGCTCAATTGAGAGAATTTGTAAGCAATGATTCTAACTAAAAATTCAATTAGTCGATCAGAAATATTTGTAATGGGTAGAACACCTCCACTCCACTTGGCTCTAGTGGTAGCCTTAACTTCTTCATAACTCAAACATCGCATGGTCTTCTTCTTGTCTAGAGTTGGATAACTAGTAATCCTGTGTATCATTTTCTTTGTGATTTCCACTAGTCCATTTAGTAACCAATACTTCATGTTATGAATTCCTCTCATAAAAACTTTTATCCATTCTATTTTGAAAATTTTGGAGAATTCTAGGGTATTAATTAACCCTTTCCTTTCAACAATTTGAAATTTGTCCTTAAGGATTCCTTCATTACATATTTTATCATAAGCTTCTATAATTTCATAATCTCCTACTTCTACAATTTTTCACATATAAAAACTTTTGACATTATGGATCATAATGACCTTAGGTGGTATGTAAGATAGTGCACTCATAGTGTCTCCTTTCATTACAATATTTGGAATAACACAAAACTTAGGCAGACATCTATCACTCTTCACTAGTTGAATTTTACTAACATATTGAATTATTCCAGCATTCAATGAAGCTTCCATATTAGTATATTAGTGTTTTAAGTTCTTCCTTCTCTAGATACTTAACACTCATTCATGCTCTTTACTCATTCAAAATTTTGATCAAATCACACTTGAAATCTATGTTTGTTTCTCGGATTGGTGACTTGCTTTGTGCTCTCAAAAATATGATTGCAAGGTATGAACTTATGTCTACAAAAATTTCTATATACCTTTTTCCTGATCAATTAGGGTCTCTATTAATGTTGCATACTTAGATGAGTGGAAGCTAACTATCTTAGTTGATATTGATGCCTTTTAACTAGATCTACAACTCAATCTCTTCCATGTCACTCAATCTTCATCATTCTTGAAATACTCGGTCCATGTTGCAATAATCACTCAACATAGAAAATTTTCTTATAGTTGGAAACCTTTCACAAATTTTTTCTTATGCATCTTATATATCCATATATATTAACTATTGGCACATTTGATGTACAAAGAACTAATGTATGATATATCAATTAAGTATGTAGTTCCATACATACATCTCTTGTTTAGTTTGAGATGACGTGATCACCTTCTCTGTTGGATTGGGTAATCTTACCTCTATTAGCTCTCCTATTCCCATCTTCTATTTTCCTTTTCCATTTTTGGTTAATGTCATTCCTCACTTGCCCAATATCCACTTTTCCTTTTCCTTTATTCTTTGTTTGATTTTCTGAATGTACTTGAGTCTTACAATTCTTTCTCTATTTTCCAAAGTTGTGACACTTGGTACATTTATTGGTAGGTGTATAATTCTTCTTCCTCTAATTTTTCTAGTAGGGTATTGTCTCTAATTTGCATTCATGTACTCTATGCACATATTTATGACAATTATAGTAGTAGCCCTAAAATCTAGGTGTAGTAGGTGTATCCCTTAGTCTTAACCTACGCTCTTCTATCTAATGTCCTTACTTCTTGTACTTAAAATATAAACCTTAGGTTTAGAATTTTGCATACCATGTTTTCTTCTACAAATATTTTTAGTATGTCCAAGTTTTCTATAGTGGTAGCATGTTGGCTTGACCTTTGGTTTTGCATTTCTAATTTCTTTATTCTTAGATGATTCTCATTTCTTAGTGAAGTAATGTCCTAATGCATTAGAATAACTTGATGACCTCATTAGCTCTTCAAAGTACTTCATTTCTTCCTTTGGTTTGTTGAATATATCCACGGATTTTTTCTCATTTCTCAATTCATTCTTCAGTATGCCATTTTTTGATTTCAGATTTGTAATTTTCACATCGCTATGATTCAAACCTTGATTTGCAAGCATGATTTGATCCATCATGTCTAGTTGCATCTTTGTGAGCCTTTGTGAGAATTTTTACATCTGATATCCTTTCTTCAAGTCTAGTAGCCATTACACTTTTGTCTTCTTGTATTTGATGTCCTTATTTCTTGCACTAAAAATAGAAACCAATAAACTTAGGTTTAGAATTTTGCATACCATGTTTTCTTCTACAAATATTTGCAGTATGTCTAAGTTTTCCACAGTGATAGCATGTTGTCTTGACGTTTGGTTTTGCATTTCTAATTTCTCTATTCTTGGATGATTCTCCTTTCTTAGTGAAGGAATGTCCTAATGCATCAGAATAACTTGACGACCTCATTAGCTCTTCAAAGAACTTCATTTCTTCCTTTGGTTTGTTGAATATATGCATGGATTTTTTATCATTTCTCAATTTATTCTTCAGTTTTCCATTTTGTGATTTTAGATTTGCAATTTCTAAATCCTTATGATGTCCTTTCTTCAAGTTTGGTAGCCATTACCCTTTTGTCTTCTTCTATCTGATGTCCTTATTTCTTGCACTAAAAATAGAAATAAGTACACTTAGTTTTAGAATTTTGCATACCATGTTTCCTTCTACAAATATATTTAGTATGTCCAAGTTTTCCACAGTGATAGCATGTTGGCTTGACCTTTAGTTTTGCATTTCTAATTTCTCTATTCCTAGATGATTCTCCTTTTTCTGTGAAAGAATGTCTAGACCCATTAGAATAACTTGATGACCTCATTATCTCTTCAAAGTACTTCATTTCTTCCTTTGTTTTCTTGAATATATCCATGGATTTTTTATCATTTCTTAATTCATTCTTCAATATGCCATTCATCAAATTTGCAATTTCCACATCCTTATGATTCAAACCCTTATTTGCAAGCATTAGTTGATTCATCATGTCTGGTTCCATATTTGTGAGCCCTTTTGAGAATTTGTACATCTGAAATCCTTTCTTCAAGTCTGGTAGCCATTACCCTTTTGTTTCTTCATCCATAGTCCTATCTTCTTCAACTTTCTTCTTCTATTTAGTCACTTCACATAGTTTTACAGATTGGATTTTGTGTTCTCTTTTCAATCCTCTTGTTTCTTCTTTTAGGAGTTTGTTCCTATCAAGCAGATCAGAAAATGCTTTGTGATTTGGATTGACTGGTTCAAATTGTCCTTCAATTTCAACTTTATCATAAGAGTATTTCTTTATCTAGATGGCAATTTTCTTTCTCCTTTTTAGGGAATTCTTCAGATCTTGTCTTGTCTTCTCAAGTTTCTATAGTGTGAGATGAATGCCAATCACCTAATTGTCAATAGTCTTGTCTAGTTTGAAAGACTCCATCTCCAAGCCTTTAATATTCTTTCAAATACCAATTATTGATTGATGAAGGAGTAAATAGTATAAACTAGATATTGAGAGAGGGAGGGTGAATCAAAGTCTAAAACACTTTTCACTTTTCATAGATTAAATTGCATCTATCAATAACATGTGCATTTAAAAATAGTATGATTGATGAAGGAATAAAAAATATAAACTAGATATTGAGAGGGGAGGGAGGGTGAACCGAAATCTACATCACTTTTCACTTTTTCATAGATTCATTCACATCTATCAATAACTTGTGCATGTAAAAATAGTAATGTAATTCTATTCAAACTAATAAGTTTGATCAATCATATGCATTAAAATAAACCACATAACACAGTATACGGTACACAGAAACTGTCAAAGGTGAAGGTAAACTGGGGTGGGGGTGACACCACACAAATCTTCACTACCACAATAATAAAGTTAACAAGTTATGGTGACAATATTTCACCATAAAATATGATCTACCCTATGAGGGGTATGCCCTATTAAAATTTTGAGAGAAAACTAGCTCTCATCTTGTTAGAAGATTTAACACCTACAACAAAGTAAGGACTATATTAGGAGATTTACAAAGATCTATTAAGATATTTACATTGATTCATGTCTGTTAAAACATATTTATTACTTGACACTTAGTTTTATCTATAAGATGATTTTGAGTCTCCTCTTTGCTAACTAATCCTCTCCTCTAATCTGATATGCTTGTCTTTCCCTTTCACTTTGTTGCAATGACGAGGTCACTTAGTCTATTAGATGATAACATAAAGCTTCAATGAATTCTTATCTAATCTTAATTATTTTCACACATAAACTCTTTCATCTCCATCTCTCCTAGAATGTATCTAATCTAGGATAAGATTGTCTCTATATAAATATTTTTGTAAAGAGTTTTCAAGATGATTCCATGTTTTGCCTCTTCATCCTGATCATCAAAAGAGAACATAGTGATTTGTGATCCACAACATGTAAATTTTACATAATAACCTCTAACTATATTAAATTTTCTATAAAAACCTCTTCAAAAATTAAACATCCCTTCCATGTCGGCCTAATTATCATTTTTCCTAAAGCTTTGCATAGCTTGACCTTTACTATTTCTTGATGCTCAATACATACTAAGTAACTTGACACTAGTATTGTCAAAATTCTTGGTTTTTGATGACTTTCTTGGTCACTAATAGCTTGGCTCATATAAAAAAATAATCTATGACCCAAAGAATTACTCAACTCCTATAGAGCTAGGTACAAACTTACTTATTTATATGACTCAACCTATACAGAGTAGCTCAATTGCAATGATGACCATCTAACTCTACCTTGAAAATGACTAAGTGATTAACACTAATAGACAACAATGTCTATAGATACCAACAATAGGAAACATCATCTTGCTAGATCTAGTCAAGTGGTGTTCATCTTTCAACATGAGATTTTCTAAAAGTTGAGTGGGAATCATTGCATAAATAATAGCATCCAAGAAATTTTTTCTCTAGAAAATGTGTATCTGAGTGGAAATATTGATGGAAGCAGGAGATTTTTCAATTAAAAAATCATTATCTTCCAAAATTAGGCATAAAGAGTAGGTATGGTTTTTTTTTGGATTTGGTAAAGGTCTTTATTTTTACACACACAGTCTTCTATAAGTCTACCAAGAATAATTAATAATGATAACACAAGTAGAATTGGTTGAAAATGCATATCTTAATTTCAAGAATAATGAAAATAAGAGAACTTTGAATTTGAAGAATTTCTTGACAAGGAGAGTATATAAAGTATAGGGATCTAATGATTATTATATAAAAAAATAACATCAACAAATTTGTAATTATTGGTATTGAGTAAATTTGAAATGTTAAAGATTGTGTAAGGTTTATCTAATCTCCTGAAGCTTGTAAAATTAAACATTGGTCAATGCCCTAAATTTAATGAATTAAGTGATGCCCATATAGACTTCTTGGAAAAAGAAATACTTGAAATATGTGAACAATTCAAGATAGTGTCATGTTTAAATCTAGTCTTAAGAAGCTTGCAAAATTGGACATTATCCATAGTTCAATGCTTGAGTTATAATTTGAGAATGTGTGTTTCTTAGTGAGATTTTCTCTAATAATTTAAATGTAGAAAAAGTATTAATCTGTAATTGCCAATGGCTAGGTCGGGATTTTCAAAATTGACTCATCTTGAGGAGATTTCAGTTTTTACTTCTGGGAAGCTACATCACATAATTTTTCCCAACAACTCTAGTCATCTTCACTTCAATCTTTTAGAAATCTAAAATATCAAGTACATATGCCATCTCAGCAAACTGTATCTTGACAATAAGGGTTCTCTAGATAGATTTACAATTGATGAATGCCTATTAAAGATGAACTCTTTTTGGTTGTCTAGGTGTAAATTTTTTTAAAGAGTTTTTGATAAATTTGATGACATGTTTTTCCCATCTAACCTACCTTGAGTATATTTGCATCTTTATTTATAGGAAGTTGAAGAATATACACCTAGAGGGTTCTAAGAACTTGAAGGAGAGATATATTAAGTATTGTTAGAAGCTAAAAAACATAATTATATTGTTGACACTTATCACTCACTCTTTTGAAAGGTTGCACAAAATTGTAAAGTTTTGTGGTTATCAACAATCTTACAAGGTTACATATGCTTGTTAACTACATATAATTGAAAAACCATTTGAAAGTTGTTTTGCTAGGTATTCTTTCTAAGCACATTGTACATACTATATTCATATGGATCATTCATTAAGTGTATTTTTTCTAAAATGACTTAGTTTAAAAATTATAATGTTAGAAAATCACATTCTTTCATCTTCCCTTTATTAAATTTAATGCATTAAGTAAAAGAATAAGAAACCTATTGATTTATTTTTTGCTTTAATAAGATTAGATCTTATTCAGATCTAATATTTCTTTTTATGGATTGCATCAACTTTTAACTATATATATATACATACATACATACATACATATGTCTACACACACACACACACACACACACACACACATAATTAAAAGTTGATGCAATCTATAAAAGGAAATATTAGATCTAAATAAGATCTAATCCTATTAAGCAAAAAGTAAATTAATAGGTTTCTCATTCTTTTACCTAATGCATTACATTTAATAAAGGGGAAATGAAAGAATGCGATTTTCTAACATTACAATATACATACATATACATACATATACATACATATACATACATATATATACATATACATATATATATACATATACATATATACACACATATATATATACATACATATGTACATACAGATATACACATGCATACATATATATACATACATACATACATATATACATACATATATATACATACATACATACATACAACAATATATATATATATATATATATATATATATATATTTGTTTGTTTATTTATTAGAACAACAACAAGTACTTATTTATCTTTTAACTCAATATTTCATAAAGAATTATATGCAATTTTTATAGAAGATTTCAAATTTATTTCATGATGAGATTGGGACTACATTTTTGCAAACATACACATTCAAAGAAAAAAGGAGATAAATGACATCCTTTATAGTTATTCATTTTATCCTTCATTATAGTTCCAAGAGTGATTCCTCCCCAAAACTGTTAGACTAAATGATACATATGAACATATGAAAGAAGCACAAAATATTCCTAAGAAAGAACTATTTATATGAACCAAGATAGAAATATTTATTTTTACTTGAAATTTTCTCCCAAGTATATAGTATATTATGTGGGGTGTATCTTCATACGGGTATAACTATTATATTTTGTAAAGGTACAATAGCTAGTTACTATTTCCTTTTCTATAGACATAATTACTACTATTCTTCTAGAAAAGGCACTATTACAGTGGTTAGAACCAAATTATATAGCAAAAAATAATAATACTAAAGAGTTAAATTGTCAAGGATAACTCCAAGAAACATTCACAACAATACACTGACAAGTGCGTGTTCACATTATAGTCAAGTTTGTTTATTAGTGACACACACACTTAATCAAATGGTTAGCAGCTACTGAGATTATCTTGTAGCTTACAATGTTAACCAATTAATTCAGACTCTACCAAGTTCTATAGTTACTACCAAATCCTAGAAACAATATTTAGTTTGCACCGAGCAGTATCTGCCAAGTTGATGATTATCTATATAAACTGAGCTTCATAGTGTTTATTGAGTTTCTCAGTGAAAACTGAGTTTTGCAATGTTTACCAAGTTCACAACTTTAGTGATGAGATTCTAGTGTTGACCAAACTAGCATGTGTCAACTAAGTGATTTAGTTTATATCAAGCTTGTAGTAATAGTGTTGACTGAGATATGCAGTGTCAATCAAGTGATTCAATTTATATTTTGAGTTTCATAGTGTTCACTAAGTCACCAATGCTGACCAAGCTCAGACTAGTTGGAAGTGATTACTATGAACCAGGCTTCTATGTTCATTGAGTGCATGATGATGCTAAGTGTTGACAATAGTTGCCCAATATCATAACCTCACTAATTTTTTCTTCAAAACTCAAGTACTAGTAGTTAGGCCGACTTTGTGTATTTTGGTGAAAATTGTATTGTAGCTAAATTTGGATTGGTATATATATAATGTAATGTATCACATCCAATAGTAGTATGGAATGTATATGAGACACACTATGAGAAGAAGTGTGAAGAAAGAAGGCTACAAGCATTAAAAGGAGCAAAAAAGATTTATCTATCACAACAAGATGATCATTACACTGTAAAGGAATCTCATTCAACAAATTAGAGTTGCAAATCAGAGATTAGCCACTGGTTCATTCTAATACGTGGAACAATTGAATCCTTTCACAAAGCAGACTTAACAATCTTTTGTAAATCTCTTTACTAAGTCCATACTTCACTATATGTTTTGTAAATCCTTTTACAAGGTGGACCTAGCAGTTCTTATTACTCCTCATAGGGAAGATCATCAAAAGTGATCATTGTAAGCCTTAACTAGCCAACTTTATACTGCAATAATAAAGCTTGTGGGTATCATCCCCACCCTAATTTTAATTTCTATTTGGAAGGTTTTTGGGTCACCATATTGTGTGTCAAAGTGTTATGAATGTTTTTATGCTTTTAGTTTCTCATGCATGCAATTAGATCAGAATACATATGAAGGATTAATTGATGAAATAAGAATATATTTTATTGGTTTCTGATTCACCCCTTCCCTCTCAATAACCTAACCTATCTTATATTTCCAAGAATTGGTATCAGATCTTTGCGGTTCTCAAAGAAGAAGTTTAATAGCTTGAGAAAAGATCAGAGGCAATGGAGGTATTTGGACTTGATAAGGCTATTCACAATGAAAACATGGATTTGGAATTAGCTATTGGGAAACTCAAGAAAGCAAAGGAGTAACTCTCTCAATCCTTGAAAAGAAGAAAAGATTTTATAATACAGATGAATGAAAAACTCTACACTGAAGAAAGAATTGAAGATATACATTTAGAAAGTAATTCAAATAAAGAAAATGATTCAATCAGAGAACTATTAGAAAAGAATGGTAAACTTCAAGAAGAAGTTATAAAGCTAAAAAGAGAAAAAGAAGTTCAGTCAATAAGATTGTGTGAGGTCACGGAAGAAAAAGACAAGGAAAAAGAAGAAATAGAAGGAAATAACAATGAAATTTAGCATATATCCCTTCAATAGGCAGACTTCATTGATCATCTTACTAATGCAAATGAAGAAATCATGAATATAAGATCAAAGAATGAAAGACTGCAAAATGATCTAAACATTGTAAAGAAAACCAATGAGAGGATGATGAAATCTCAAGTAGATATGAATTAGTTGAATGAGAAAAATTAATATAGATAGAAAGGAAAAGAAGGAATTGGATATACAGAAGAAGGTGAATCATCCAAGCAAGGATCTCAAAAGAATCAAAGGCCTACTTGCAATCATTGTGGTAAGTTAGGTCATAAATCAAACAAATGTTGGAGTAATGGTAAAGCTAAATTCAATGGAAAATGTTATCATTGCAATAAGCATGGTCATAGAGCTAATGAATGCAAAGAGAAACCTAAATTTGAAGGAAATGTCACAAATCCAACAAGCATGGGCACAAATCTTCTGAATGCAAGACCAAGATACTAAACCTAGTAGAATAGATTGTGAAAGCTATATTTGGTTGGGACTACAACACATGGTCCAAATGTCACTAATGTGGAGAATTTTGACACATTGGAGTAAACTATGTGAAACGTCACATGAGGACAAGAGACAACACAAGAAGATGTTTTATTTGTACAAAACTTGGACACCTTTCTAAGAACTGTATGAACACTAGAAGAATTCAAGATGAAAGGAAATCCAAGGCTAGATACATCAAAAAGTAGATGAGATAGCAATGGACTCCAAAATCTTCTGAGAATGCAAGTCTAAGACGTGAAGCACATGTCACTCAAGAATTGGGTGAGTCAAGAATTTCTACTTGATTTCTCACAGGGATAACTGGAACTAAGATTCTAAAGCAGATATCTTACATTAGTTCTAGTTATCTAGAAAGAAAGATCCATATTAGCATTCAAGATGCAAATGGATCACCAAGTTTCTAAGGAAAATCAAGACCTTACCAAGCTAAGTCTAGTTCCAAGACCTTGTCAAGCAATCAGGAGTAACTAAGTCATTGTATGGACACTGAGTCATGGATGACTCTACTGAGCAATAAGATCAAACAAACTGGAAGATAATCTATTACCAATCAAATGATAGTACCATGCATTTATGATGATTGGAAAGTGAAATTTTTTAAAAAGGAAGAAATCAAATTCATTTGTCATAGTGAATTTTTGAAGAGCTATATGCAAAGAGTGACTTATGAAAATCCAAGCGACCTATGTGATTTATTGTTGAAGTCTTTTGTGTTTTCATAAACCCTACTAAGCATGTCATCCTCAAATAGAAAGAACAAGAAAGGATCTGAGATGTTGGTTTGGGGAGTTGATTGGAAGGCACTAGACTTCAAGATAAGTCCAATAATTGCAAAAATGTTTGATCCAACCAAAGCTCAGTCATTGATTCCAACAAAGGTACTACTAGTTAATGATATTTGCTTGCATTTTCATTATTCAATTCAAGACATTCGAACCCTAGACATGAATGAGGCTCCAAAAAATTTATGTGTGAATGGTGCATTGAAACTTGAGCATCAACACTTGGAGACCAAGGGTTCAACCCCACATTCCAAATATGCTCTGATATTTCCAAATAAAATCATTAAGGTTCATCCTTAGCTATGTACACAATGGGAAGCTATAGTTGGAGCAGCCTATTCCAATAATGAAGAAAAAGATTCATTGAATCACATGGCTCCGAATGTTGAACAGGGAAAAGACTACCAAAACCCTATGTCAGGTAGAATTGGAAAGAAAAAATCTTGCCAAATGGGATGGAAGAGGTATGAAGATTAGTTGTGCAACTAACATGGAGCTGAAATTTGGAATCCATGTGATAGCACACAAAATTTATAGCTTTAGTCATCTCAATAGCATATCAGGTGAGGCAATTGATCTAGCTCTCAAGGTGGTGAAGAACACCATGTCCTTGTATCTTGTCAAGCTGATGTTAATTCAGCTCAAAAAAAGATTGGAGAGCATTAGGACTTTGAAGAATAAACCATGTAAGTTCAGTTCACTCTTAACTTGTTTTTTATTCTTTGTGCAAAAAAAATTCCCCTTAAAAGGTATAGGAATATGGAGAAAACATGTACCAATATTATATCAAATTAATGAGTATATAGAAGAGATGGGTGAGAATTTTTTAAGTATCATGGACAATTATTTTGATTCATTTAAGGAAAAGATGAATAAAAAATTTAAAATTCATAAGAAACTTATAGACGATTACAAGGATGATGTTTTTTTTATGGTAGACTATGACAAGGTATACATTCAAGCAATCAAACCTAGAGTGGTGTGGGTTAAGCCTCTAAGCTATGAGGTTAACATTGATGACACCAAGGAAAACATTGAGGCATTTTTGAATGAACCTATGGATCCCAAGGCTAAATATTTTGGTACTTATGATGGATCAAAAGGTAGAATAGAACCTAGAATAAAGCTTCCCAAAATAGTCAACAAAGGAAAGAAGAGGATAGAAAAACTAAGAAAAACAAGTTCTACTCTCCTACTGATAGAAGGTAAAGGAGATGAAGCAAAAGATGAGGTAGATAAAACTAAATTAAAAGAAGAAGAGCCAATCAAGATGAAAGGTAACTTTATCATAACCAGACCAACCAATTCATTTATTGTAGTATTCACTAGAAGAACATCTAGGAAGAAGTTAAAATTAGGTGAAGAAGAAGCAGATGATGTTATTTTCAAATGACCTACACCTACATTTCAAGAGAAACTAAAAGAGATTGATGCAAGAGATGGCATGGAAAACTTTAAATCACTGAGATATGAAACTAGAAATGCAGAAGAAAAGAAGCAAGTTGAAGACATGATTATGTCCAAGCAAGGTAAATGGAAGTATTCACTTGATCAACTTGTACGATAAATTCCCAATGAACTGATGGAAAGAATCAAACCTAGATGGGAACATGCAAAGAAGACTGCATAAGCTATATTTGAATAGACTTTGAGGTAGCTCATGTTGAGTCTTAATGATAAAGAAGTGAAAGAATCCATCAAGAGAAATGGAGAAAAACATACTCTAAAATTTAACACTTGCTTGATATTGGTTAATGACATAGAACATGTGATGAAGAATGTCACTACTACATGAAAGAATATCTACAATCTTCATCAAAAGAGTGATTTTGTTGCTCATGTCAGTGATAAAGATGATGAAAAGGAAGAAAAGGAAAATGATGATGAAGAAGAAATATATGATCTTAATTAGAATGATGAGGAGCAACAATAAGAAGCTACCGAGGAGAATCTCCTTGAGATTTAGAGTATTGAGCAAACCGACCTAGTGAAGATTGCAATGATAGTTATGGCCTCATTTCATCACTCTCTAAGAAAAGTTTTAAACCCATCTAGCTTACAGAAAGCTTTTTCCAAGTTGGTTGTGGAAAACACTACAATTCCAAGCACCCAACCAATCTATGCACCTATTTAGTTAAGCACTACATTAACAGAAGTGATCAGCACTTCATCTAGTGAGAAGTCAGTGTTTCCTCCTTCATCAAATTTGTTTACTTGACAACTAGGTATTTCTACAATCAATGTAATATCTACATTTGTTGCTATTCCTTATATTTCCACTATTTTTACATTCCCAATGTACAAATAGTTAGTACAAAGGAAGTTGAGAGCAAGCCTCAACTAACTACTAAAGTTTCAAGTAAAGTAAAAAGTAAAGAAGAAGACATTGATCTTGATGAGTATATAGTTATCCTAAATTGGGATATCTATACTCTAAATCTTGATCAAATGCACATAGTAGGTGAGCTATAGCAAAAGAAAGCTAAGAAATAGAGGCTTAGATAAGAGAAAAACTGATGCAAGAGCATCCAAAGGTATAAGGGAAATCTTGTGTCACCCAAAAAAATGTACTTATACTTAGTTTCTATTTCACGTGTTTTCATTTTTGGACACCCATTTGGGTCAAATAAAGGTTCCAACTCTCACAGTTCCACTATCAGTGTGCTAGAAAATCCTAAAAAAATGGGAGCATGTAATTGGGCCATCATTATGGTAAACTAGAAGTTGTAAATTAGCTAGATGAATGTAATTGTGATTTAGAGCATTCTAGAAAAAGAATCAGGTCAAAAGGCCCCATGGTTTGAAAGTTATTGCAATTTTTTGGGTTCTGGAGACCTCCTAAGAATACTTCAAAGTCAAGTTAGGGGCATTAAATAACCTCAAAAAGGCCCAAAAAATGGGGGATGAGTGAAGCTTGTACATAGGGCTATAGAGAACTTTGAGAGATTTTTGAAAATGTAAACAGTTCATCAATCAGAGCTATGGTACAAAAGTTATGCCTCTCAAAAGTTTGATTACCATTTTTGGATTATTCTAGATTTGTGCCAACTTCTAATGTAGCTTCTGGAGCCTTCTATTTGGTCGATGGATGCCTACTAGCACTTTCTATAATGTATTCCTAGTCCTTAACCCTCTGAGGTCTATTTAAGGAGATTCCTAGCATTATAGAAGGCAGTTCGGAGTGGAGTTTGAGAGGAGGTACTGAAAGGAGAAATTATCTCCACATTTATGCTATTGTAAGCCCTTAGGGCATGTTTTGAAGTTTATTTTCTCTATACTGAATGTACTATCTTAGTTTTTAGTTAATACAATTTCTCTTCTTCTATTGTGTCCATTCTGTTCTTGGGTTGTGTACCCATCAAGTGGTATCAGAGCTGGTTTTCCTAAGTGTGTAGATAGAGCGCCGACTGTGAGGCAGTTTGCACCAAGACTGTGTGGTTGTGGGTTCAATTTAGAAGATGCCTCCATGAAGAGTGCATGGCAGTAGGGCTAGAGCTATTAATCTTGAGGAGGTTAGCGCCCTCCAAAGGCAGGTACATGCATTGCAAGAGGAGCTTCGTAGAGGAGCAAATGTTGCCACAGGTGATGACAGTGAGGATGACAATGAAGAAGAGGAAATGGGACCAGAAGGGGAATTATATGGGGAAGTTCTAAATCATGCAGAGGAAATTTTTAGGGCCATTACTAAGTTTGGGAAAAGACTCACAATTGAAGTGGGTGTATTTTCAGGAAATCTGAAACTAGATGAGTTGATCGATTGGATCAATGAACTGGAAGAATACTTTGAGTATGAGGATATCAGGGACCCAGATAGGGTTAAGTTTGCAAAGGCAAAACTAAAAGGCCATGCAAAAATCTGGTGGCAAGAGGTTCAATTGGAAAGAAACAGAAGAGGAAAGGAGATCACAAGATGGGATCGCATGGTGGACAAATTGAAGAAGCAGTTCATTCCTCTGGACTACGAGCTTGATTTGTTTAAGAAGATGCATGGCTTAAAGCAAGTAGGAATATTAGTCCAAGAATATACATAGGAGTTTTATCGACTCTTGATTAGACTAGGGCATGCAGAAGCAAATAAGGAGAAGGTTGCTTGTTATATCAATGGGTTGCGACCTAGCATCCAAGAGGAATTAAGTCTGGTAAGAATGACCAGCGTCAAAGGTGCATACCAGTTTGCCCTACGAGTTGAAGAGAAGTTGAATAAAAGGTTTGAAGGAAGACAAAGAGGGTGCGATCAAGGATGAAGGGGAAGCAGTAGGCCATCTGGAGGCCATAATGAAACCAAAAAGAAAAATGAAGATGTGGGTACTAGCAGGAACTAGAGGAATGAGGGTTTCAACCACTCCCGTGACCAAGACTTTGGAAATTAGAGAGGAAGAGGTAGAGGAAATGGACAAGGAAGAGGAGGCTTCTTTGGTACCTATTTCCATTATAATGAAGAAGGTCATCGTGCCTTTGAATTCCCTCAATGACAAGGAAGGATAGATAGGAGAGTTGAGGGCTAAGCTAGGGTTTCTCATGTGGATGAGGATGCACAATAATCACATTCAAAGGATGCAAAAAGAGGAGAGACCTTGGTAAATGAAAGAGTCATACTCAGTGGTGAGATTGAACCAGGACAATGGAGGAGTTTGTTCCGCACTAGATAGAAGTGTGAGGATAAATGTTGTGACGTGATCATTGATGGTGGTAGCAATGATAACTTGATATCAAAAGAGATGGTCTCTAAGTTGAAGCTCAAGAGGGAGAAACATCCCCAGCCCTATCTAATTGCTTGGGTAAAAGATGATCATAAGGTCCTAGTAAGTGAACAATGTTTAGTAAAAATCAAAATTGGGAGTTACCATGATGAAGTTCTCTGTGATGTTATTCTGATGGATGTTTTCCGTCTATTGTTGGGTAGACCATGGTAGTTTGATAGACATGCAGTACATGATGGACATGCAAACACATACTCTCTGACAAAGGATGGAGTTCAACACAAATTGAAGCCCATGAAAAAGGAAGGTGAAAAGGTATGTAGCAGTGCTAGGATTTGTCTTGTTGATGAAAGGAAGTTTTTAGATGGCATGAAACATCAGCATATGTGCTATGCTTTGATTCCTAGGAAAGATAAAGAAGGTAGTAGTGAAATACCACTTGAAGTTTCAGATTTACTAGGGGAATTTGCAGATATTATCTCTAATAATGTTTCAGATGGATTGCTAGCAGTAAGGAAAATCAGTCATCAGATAGATCTAATTCCAGGAGCTAGTTTGCCTCAAAGGACTGCTCACAGGATGACTCCTACTAAAATAGAGGAGCTAAATAGACAAGTTCAGGAGCTGTTGAGGAAGGGCTTGATTCGAGAGAGCCTAAGTCCATGTGCAGTACCTGTAGTACTCACACCAAAGAAGGATGGAGAGTGGAGGATGTGTACAGATTCTCGAGCTATAAATATAATAACCATCAAGCACCTGTTTCCTTTGCCAAGGATGGATGATCTTATGGGCTGCTTGAGTGGAGCTCAGTACTTCACAAGGATAGATCTGAAGAGTGGTTATCATTAGATATAGATTCGAGAAGGAGATGAGTGGAAAATAGCCTTCAAGACCAAGAAGGATCTTTATGAGTGGTTGGTCATGCCCTTTGGATTGACAAACACCCCAAGAACCTTCATGCGGCTCATGAATAAGGTACTTAAAAAGTTGTTGGGAAAATTTGTTATTGTCTACTTGGATGATATTTTATTTTCAGCAAGACTTCAGAAGAACATTTATTGCATATTCGGAGTGTCCTTGAAAGGCTAAGGGAAGAGAAACTATTAATTAATCTGAAGAAGTGTATCTTTGCAAAAAGGGAGTTAGTCTATTTGGGGTTTGTTAGATCACTCGAAGGTCTCAAAATGGATCCAGAGAACATAAAAGCCATCTTGGAATGGCCTACTCCAAGGTCTGCTACTGAGGTAAGATCATTTCATGGTCTGGTTAATTTTTACATGAAGTTTATTAAGCATTTCAATGGCATATGTGCAGCCCTAACTGATACAATAAGAGGGGATAGAAAAGAGTTCAAATGGACTACAGCAGCTACAAGAAGTTTTGAATTGTTGAAGAAGAGGGTAATAGAACAACCTATGTTGGCACTTCCAAATTTTAGAAAAGTGTTCCAAGTGGATTGTGATGCTAGTGGCAGTGCTATTGGGGTTGTATTAAGCCAAGAAGGTAAGTCTATTGCATATTTTAGTGAAAAATCGAATGATGCAAAGAAGAAGTATTATGTTTATGATCAAGAGTTCTATGAAATAGTTCAAGCCTTAAAGAATTGGAGGCATTATTTATTACCAAAGGAATTTTTTTTCTATACTGATCATCAGGCATTACAGTACCTAAATAGCCAAGGTAAATTGAATCAAAGGCATATGAAGTGGGTAGAGTTCTTGCAGAGTTATACATTTGTGTTAAAGCATAGAAGTGGAAAATCTAATAGGATTGTAGATGCTCTAAGTAGGAGACAGTTGTTGCTTACAATAATACAGGTTTAAGTAGTTGGGTTTGATGAACTCAAGAATTTGTACCCCGAGGATCCTAATTTTTCTGGAGCATGGAAAGCTTGTAAAGAACCTATTGTTGTAGATAGAACCAAGTGGTTAGACTATTTATTTTAGGATGGCATGTTGTTCAAAGGTAGTCAATTGTGCATTCCAAGGAGTTCCATGAGGGAAAATCTGATTAAGGAGAAACACAGTGGAGGGATGGAAGGACATTTTGGTCAAGATAAGACCATTGCCATTCTTAGAGAACATTATTTTTGCCCTCAAATTTCACAGGATGTGAAGAAGTTTGTACAAAGTTGCCAGGTTTGTCAAGTTGCCAAGGGGTTTTAGTCACAATATTGGCCTATATCAGCCATTGCCTATTCCATCAAGGCCATGGGAGGACATAAGTATGGATTTTGTTCTTGGATTGCCAATGGCACAATGGGGTAATGACTCAGTATTCGTGGTGGTTGATAGGTTCTCCAAAATGGTACATTTCATTCCATGCCACAAAACTCATGATGCTATCCATATTACAGACTTGTTTTTCAAAGAGCTCGTAAGACTACATGGTCTTCAAAGGAGCATAGTTTCAGACAGAGATACTAAATTTTTGGGGTATTTCTGGAGAGCATTGTGGAAAAAGTTGAGAACAGTCTTGAAATTCAGTTCCATGCATCACCCACAAACTGACGGCCAAACATAATTGGTAAACAGAAGTCTGGGCAATTTGCTAAGATGTTTCGTTGGGGATAAGCCCAAGGGATGGCATTTGATTCTACCACAAGAAAAATTTGCTTACAATAACTCTATAAATAGGAGTACTGGAAAATCACCATTCCAAATTGTATATGGGAATAGCCCAAGAACTGCACCAGAATTGAGGAAGATAGAGCAAGGGGAGAGGAAAAGTGCTGAAGTAGAAGAATTTGCTGAACATATCAAGCATCTACATGAGGAGGTTTAGGCACACATTACCAAGATGAATCAAGAGTATAAATCTAGGGCTAATCAAAGGAGAAGACATAGGGAATTCCAAGTAGGGGATCTAGTCATGGTGCACTTACGAAAAGAAAGATTTCTAGCCGGTACTTACAACAAGCTGAAAATGAAGAAATTTGGCCCTTGCTAAATTTTGAAGAAACATGACTCAGGAAATGCATATGAGGTGGAGCTGCCAGATGGTATTCACATTTCTCCCATTTTTAACATTGCAGATTTAACAGAGTATCATGATGATGGTGCAGATGAAGAGCTGGTGTCAGAGCCATGTCCAATTCTTGCTTCTAAGGAAGAGATAGAAGACATTCTAGATCATTGTGTGGGTAGGAATGCTAGAAATAGGTAGTATGAAGAGTATTTGGTCAAATGGAAAGGACAACTGATCAAGGACTCAACTTGGATTTCAGTAGCTGAGGTTTCCCATTTGGGATTTCCTCTACCATTCATAAAGTGATAGGGTCACTTTTCAATCTACCTTTTGTGTTTGATGCAAAAGCATCCAGAGGTATAAGGGCAATCCTATGTCACCCAAAAAAATGTATTTAGACTTAGTTTCAATTTCATTTGTTTTCATTTTTGGACACCCATTTGTGTCAAATAAAGGTTCCAACTCTCACAGTTCCACTATCAATGTGCTAGAAAATCCTAAAAAAATAGGAGCATGTAATTGGCATGTCATTTTGGTAAACTAGAAGGTGTGAATTGGCCAAATGAATTTAATTGTGATTTAGAGCATTCCAAAAAAAGAATCAGGTCAAAAGGCCCCACGGTTTGAAAGTTATTGCAGTTTTTCAGGTTTCGGAGACCTCCTAAGAATGCTTCAAAGTTAGCTTAGGGGCATTAAATGACCTTGAAAAGGACCAAAAAATGGGGGATGAGTGAAGCTTGTCCATAGGGCTATAGAGTGCTGCAAGAGCTTTTCAAAAATGTAAATGGTTCATCAATCAGAGCTACGGTTCAAAAGTTATGCCTCCCGAAAGTTCGATTATCATTTTTGGATTCTTCTAGATTTGCGCCGACTTCTAACGCAGCTTTTGGAGCCTTTTATTTGGTCGGTGGATGCCTACTAGCACTTTATAGAATGTATTCCTAGTCCTTAACCCTTCGAGGTCTATTTAAGGAGATTCTTAGCATTATAGAAGGCAATTCGGAGTGGAGTTTGAGAGGAGGTACTGAAAGGAGAAATTATCTCCACATTTATGCTATTGTAAGCCCTTAGGGCATGTTTTGAAGTTTATTTTCTCTGTACCAAATGTACTAGCTTATTTTTCAATTAATACAATTTCCCTTCTTCTATTTTTTCCACTATATTCTTGGGTTGTGTACCCATCAAGTGGTATCAGAGCTAGTTTTCCTAAGTGTGTAGATAGAGCGCTGACTATGAGGCAGTTTGCACCAGGACTGTGTAGTTGTGGATTCAAGTTAGAAGATACCTCCACGAAGAGAGCATGGTGGAAGGGAAAGAGCTATTAATCTTGAGTAGGTTAGAGCCCTCCAAAGGTAGGTACAAGCATTGCAAGAGGAGCTCCATAGAGGAGAAAATGACAGTAAGGATGACAATGAAGAAGAAGAAATTGGACCAGAAGCGGAATTTGACAGGGAAGTTCTGAATCATGCAGAGAAAAGGATTTTTAGGGCCATTACTAAGTTTGAGAAAAGACCCACAATTGAAGTGGGTGTATTTTCAGGAAATCTGAAACCAAATGAGGTGATCAATTAGATCAATGAACTGAAAGAATACTTTGAGTATGAGGATATTAGGAAACCAGATAGGGTTAAGTTTGCAAAGGCCAAACTGAAAGGCCATGCAAAAATCTGTTGGCAAGAGGTTCAATTGGAAAAAAATAGAAGAGGAAAGGAGAAGATCACAAGATGGGATCGCATGGTGGACAAATTGAAGAAGCAGTTCATTCCTGTGGACTACGAGCTTGATTTATTTAAGAAGATGCATGGGCTAAAGCAAGCAGGAAGATCAATCTAAGAATATATAGAGGAGTTTTACCGACTCTTGATTAGAGCAGGGTATGCAGAAGCAAATAAGGAGAAGGTTGCTCATTATATCAATGGGTTGCGACCTAGCATCCAGGAGGAATTAAGTCTGGTAAGAATGACCAGCGTTGAAGAGGCATACCAATTTTCCCTACAAGTTGAAGAGAATTTGAATAAAAGGTTTGAAGGAAGACAAAGAGGGCATGGTCAAGGAGGAAGGGGAATCGATAGGTCATCTGGAGGCCACAATGAAACCCAAAAGAAAAATGAAGATGTGGGTACTAGCAGGAACTAGAGGAATGAGGGTTTCAACCGCTCCCATGACCAAGACTTTGGAAATCAGAGAGGAAGAGGTAGAGGACATGGACAAGGAAGAGGAGGCTTCTGTGGTACCTATTTCCATTGCAATGAAGAAGGTCATCATGCCTTTGAATGCCCTCAATGACAAGGAAGGACAAATAGGAGAGCTGAGGGCTAAGCTAGGGTTGCTCATGTAGATGAGGATGCACAATCATCACATTCAGAGGATGCAGAAAGAGGAGAGACCTTGGTAAATGAAAGAGTCCTACTAAGTGGTGAGATTGAACCAGGACAATGGAGGAGGTTGTTCTATACCAGATGTAAGTGTGAGAATAAATGTTGTGACGTGATCATTAATGGTGGTAGCACTGATAACTTGATATTAGAAGAGATGGTCTCTAAGCTGAAGCTCAAGAGGGAGAAACATCCCTAGCCCTATCAGATTGCTTGTGTAAAAGATGATCATAAGGTCCTGGTAAGTGAACAATGTTTAGTAAAATTCAAAATTGGGAGTTACCATGATGATGTTCTCTGTGATGTTATTCCGATGGATGTTTGCCATCCATTATTGGGTAGATCATGGCAGTTTGATAGACGTGCAGTACATGATGGACATGCAAACATATGCTCTCTGACAAAGGATGAAGTTTGCCACAAATTGAAGCCCATGAAAAAGGAAGGTGAAAAGGTATGTAGTACTGTTATGATTTGTCTTGCTGATGAAAGGAAGCTTTTAGATTGCATGAAACATCGGCATATGTGCTATGCTTTGATTCCTAGGACAGATAAAGAAGGTAGTAGTGAAACACCACTTGAAGTTTCAGATTTACTACGAGAATTTGGAGATATTATCTCTGATAATGTTCCAGATGGATTTCCACCAGTAAGGAAAATCAGTCATCAGATAGATCTGATTCTAAGAGCTAGTTTTCCTAACAAGGCTGCTCATAGGATGTCTCCTACTGAAGCAGAGGAGCTAAATAGACAAGTTCAGGAGTTGTTGAGGAAGGGCTTGATTTGAGAGAGCCTGAGTCCATGTGCAGTACCTGCAGTACTCACACCTAAGAAGGATGGAGAGTGGAGGATGTGTACAGATTCTTGAGCTATAAATAGGATAACCATGAAGTACCAGTTTCCTTTTCCAAGGATGGATGATCTTATGGACTACTTGAGTGGAGCTCAGTACTTCACAAAGATAGATCTACAGAGTGGTTATCATCAAATACAAATTCGAGAAGGAGATGAGTGGAAAATAGCCTTCAAGACCAAGAAGGTTCTTTATGAGTGGTTAGTCATGCCCTTTGGATTTACGAATGCCCCAAGCACCTTCATGCGGCTCATGAATGAGGTACTTAAGAAGTTCTTGGGAAAATTTGTTATTGTCTATTTGGATGATATTTTAGTTTTCAGCAAGACTTTGGAAGAACATTTATTACATATTTGTTGTGTCCAAAAAGGGAGTTAGTCTATTTGGGGTTTGTTATATCACCCGAATGTCTCAAAATGGATCCAGAGAAGGTAAATGCCATCTCAGAATGGCCTACTCCAAGGTTTGCTACTGAGGTAAGATCATTTCATGGTCTGGTTAGTTTTTATAGGAAGTTTATTAAGAATTTCAGTGGCATATGTGCACCCCTAACTGATATAATAAGAGGAGATAGAAAAGAGTTCAAATGGACTGTAGCAGCTGCGAGAAGCTTTGAATTGCTGAAGAAGGTAACAGAACAACCTATGTTGGCACTTCTAAATTTTAGAAAAGTGTTCCAGGTGGATTGTGATGCCAGTGGTAGTTCTATTGGGTCTGTATTAAGCCAAGAAGGTAAGCCTACTGCATATTTTAGTGAAAAATTGAATGATGCAAAGAAGAAGTATTCTGTTTATGATCAAGAGTTCTATGCAATAGTTCAAGCCTTAAAGAAATGGAGGCATTATTTATTGCCAAAGGAATTTTTTTTGTATACTGATCATCAGACATTACAGTACCTAAATAGCCAAGGTAAATTGAATTAGAGGCATATGAAGTGGGTAGAGTTCTTGCAGAGTTATACATTTGTCTTAAAGCATATAAGTCAAAAATCTAACAGGGTTGTAGATGCACTAAGTAGGAGATAGTTGTTTCTTACAGTAATGTGGGTTGAAGTAGTTGGGCTTGATGAACTCAAGAATTTCTACCTCGAGGATTTTGATTTTGCTGGAGCATGGAAAGCTTGTAAAGAACTTTTTGCTAGATAGAACCAACTGGTTAGACTATTTGATTCAAGATGGCATGTTGTTCAAAGGTAGTCAATTGTGCATTGCAAGGAGTTCCATGAGGGAAAATCTGATCAAGGAGAAACACAGCGGAGGGATGGCAGGACATTTTGGTTGAGATAGGACCATTTCCATTCTTAGAGAACATTATTTTTGGCCTCAAATTTCACAAGATGTGAAGAAGTTTGTATAGAGTTGCCAGGTTTGTCAGGTTGCCAAGGGGTTTAGTCATAATACTGGCCTATATCAGCCATTGCCTGTTCCATCAAGGCCATGGGAGGACATAAGTATGGATTTTTTTCTTGGATTGCCAAGGACACAAAGGGGTAATGGCTCAGTATTCGTGGTGGTTGATAGGTTCTCCAAAATGGCATATTTAACTCCATGCCACAAAAATCATGATGTTGTCCATATTGCAGACTTATTTTTCAAAGAGGTGGTAAGACTACATGGTCTTTCAAGGAGCATAGTTTTAGAAAGAGATACTAAATTTTTGGGGTATTTCTAAAGAACATTGTGGAAAAAGTTGAGAACAGACTTGAAATTCAGTTCCACACATCACCCACAAACTAATGGCCAAACAAAAGTCTAGGCAATTTGCTGAGATGTTTAGTTGGGGATAAGCCCAAGGGATGGGATTTGATTCTACCACAAGCAGAGTTTGCTAACAATAACTCTATAAATAGGAGTACTGGAAAATCACCATTCCAAATTGTATATGGGAATAGCCCAAGGACTACACTAGAATTGAGGAAGATAGAGCAAGGGGAGAGGACAAGTGCTAAAGTAGAAGAATTTGCTCAACATATCAAGCGTCTACATGAGGAGATTCAAGCACACATTACGAAGATGAATCAAGAGTATAAAGCTAGGGCAGATCAAAGGAGAAGACATAAGGAATTCCAAGTAGGGGATCTAGTCATTGTGCACTTACAAAAAGAAAGATTTCCAGCCGGTACTTACAACAAGCTGAAAATGAAAAAAATTGAATCATGCAAAATTTTGAAGAAACATGACTCGGGAAATGCATATGAGGTGGAGCTACGAGATGGTATTCACATTTCTCCAATTTTCAACATTGCAGAATTAATAGAGTATCATGATGATGGTGTAGATGAGGAGCTAGTTGTAGAGCCATGTCCAATTCCTGCTTCTAAGAAGGAGGATATAGAAGATATTCTAGACATCATGTGGGTAGGAGTACCAGAAATAGGCAGTATGAAGAGTATTTGGTCAAATGGAAAGGATGATCGATCGAGGACTCAACTTGGATTTCAGCAGTTGAGGTTTCCCATTTGGGATTTCCTCTACCATTCATAAAGTGACAGGGTCACTTTTAAATCTACCCTAGGTATCTAATGCAGGAGCATCGAGAGGTATAAGGGAAATCCTGTGTCACCAAGAAAAATATACTTAGACTTAGTTTCTATTTCATGTGTTTTCATTTTTGGACACCCATTTGGGTCAAATAAAGGTTCCAACTCTCATAGTTCCACTATCAGTGTGCTAGAAAATTTTTAAAAAATAGGAGCATGTAATTGGGCCATCATTTTGGTAAAATAGAAGGTGTGAATTGGCCAAATGAATGTAATTGTGATTTAGATCATTCTAGAAATAGAATCAGGTCAAAAGGCCCCACGGTTTGAAAGTTATTGCAACTTTTTAGGTTTTGGAGACCTACTAAGAATGCTACAAAGTCAGGTTAGGGGAATTAAATGACCTTGAAAAGGGCCAAAAAATGGGGGACAAGTGAATCTGGTCCATAGGGCTATAGAGCGCTTTGAGAGCTTTCCGAAAATGTAAACGGTTCGTCAATTGGAGCTACAGTTCAAAAGTTATGCCTCTTGGAAGTTCGGTTACTATTTCTGGATTCTTCTAGATTTGTGCCGACCTCTAGCACAGCTTCTGGAGCCTTCTATTTGGTTGATGGATGCCTACTAGCACTTTCTAGAATGTATTCCTAGTCCTTAACCCTTCGGGGTCTATTGAAGGAGATTCCTAGCATTATAGAAGGTAGTTCAGAGTGGAGTTTGAGAGGAGGTACTGAGAGGAGAAATTATCGCCACATTTATGCTATTGTAAGCCCTTAGGGCATGTTTTGAAGTTTATTTTCTCTATACTAAATGTACTAGCTTATTTTTCAGTTAAGACAATTTCCCTTCTTCTATTGTGTCCATTCTATTCTTGGGTTGTGTACCCATCAGGTGGTATCAGAGCTGGTTTTCCTGAGTGTGTAGATAGAGCACCGACTGTGAGGCAGTTTGCACCAGGACTGTGTGGTTGTGGGTTCGAGTTACAAGATGCCTCCACAAAGAGAACATGGTGGAAGGGCAAGGGCTATTAACCCTGAGGAGGTTAGAGCCCTCCAAAGGAAGGTACAGGCATTGCAAGAAAACCTCCATATAGGAGCAAATGTTGTCGCAGGTGACGACAGCGAGGATGACAATAAAGAAGAAGAAATGGGACCAAAAGGGGAATTTGACGGGGAAGTTCTGAATTATGTAGAGGAAAGGCTTTTTAGGGCCATTACTAATTTTGGGAAAAGACCCACAATTGAAGTGGGTGTATTTTCAGGAAATCTGAAACCAGATGAGTTGATCGATTGGATCAATGAACTGGAAGAATACTTTGAGTATGAGGATATTAGGGACCTAGATAGGGTTAAGTTTGCAAAGGCCAAACTAAAAGGCCATGCCAAAATTTGGTGGCAATATGTTCAATTGGAAAGAAATAGAAGAGGAAAGGAGAAGATCACAAGATGGGATTGCACATGGTGGACAAATTGAAGAAGCAGTTCATTCCTGTGGACTACAAGCTTGATTTGTTTAAGAAGATGCATGGGTTAAAGCAAGCAAGAAGATCAGTCCAAGAATATATAAAGGAGTTTTACTGACTCTTGATTAGAGTAGGGCATGCAGAAGCAAATAAGGAGAAGGTTGCTCGTTATATCAATGGGTTGCGACCTAGCATCCAGGAGGAATTAAGTCTGGTAAGAATGACCAGCGTTCAAGAGGCATAACAGTTTGCTCTACGAGTTGAAGAGAAGTTGAATAAAAGGTTTGAAGGAAGACAAAGAGGGCATAGTCAAGGAGGAAGGGGAAGTAGTAGGTCATCTGGAGGCCACAATGAAACCCAAAAGAAAAAAGAAAGAACATGTTGGTACTAGAAGGAACTAGAGGAATGAGGGTTTCAACCGCTCCCATGACCAAGACTTTGAAAATAAGAGAGGAAGAGGTAGAGGATGTGGACAAGGAAGTGGAGGCTTCCATGGTACCTATTTCCATTGCAATGAAGAATTTCATCATGCCTTTAAATGCCCTCAACGAAAAAGAAGGACAGATAGGAGAGCTGAGGGCCAAGCTAGGGTTGCTCACGTGGATGAGGATGCACAATCATCACATTTAGAGGATGCAGAAAGAGGAGAGACCTTGGTAAATGAAAGAGTCCTACTAAGTGGTCAGATTGAACGAAGATAACGGAGGAGTTTGTTCTGTACCAGATGCAAGTGTGAGGATAAATGTTGTGACATGATCATTGATGGTGGTATCACTAATAACTTGATATCAGAAGAGATGGTCTCTAAAATGAAGCTCAAGAGGGAGAAACATCCCCAGCCCTATCGGATTGCTTGTGTAAAAGATGATCATAAGGTCTTGGTAAGTGAACAATGTTTAGTAAAATTCAAAATTGGGAGTTACCATGATGAAGTTCTCTGTGATGTTATTCCGATGGATATTTGCCATCTATTGTTGGGTAGACCATGGCAGTATGATAGACATGCAGTAAATGATGGACATGCAAACACATACTCTCTGACAAAGGATGGAGTTTGCGACAAATTGAAGCCCATGAAAAATGAAGGTGAAAAAGTATGTAGCAATGCTAGGATTTTTCTTGTTGATGAAAGGAAGTTTTTAGATGGCATGAAACATCAGCATATGTGCTATGCTTTGATTCCTAGGAAAGATAAAGAAGGTAGTAGTGAAATACAACTTGAAGTTTCAGATTTACTAGGGGAATTTGGAGATATTATCTTTGATAATGTTTCTAATGGATTGCTACCAGTAATGCAAATCAGTCATCAAATAGATTTGATTCCAGGAGCTAGTTTGCCTAACAAGGCTACTCACAGGATGAATCCTACTGAAATAGAGGAGCTAAATAGACAAGTTCAGGAGCTATTGAGGAAGGGCTTTATTCGAGAGAGCTTGAGTCCATGTGCAGTACGTTTAGTACTCACACAAAAGAAGGATGAAGAGTGGAGGATGTGTACAGATTCTTGAGCTATAAATAGGATAACCATCAAGTACCGATTTCCTTTGCTAAGGATGGATGATCTTATGGACTACTTGAGTGGAGATTAGTACTTCACAAAGATAGATCTGATGAGTGGTTATCATCAGATATGGATTCGAGAAGGAGATGAGTGGAAAATAGCCGTCAAGACCAAGAAGGGTCTTTATGAGTGGTTAGTCATGCCCTTTGGATTGACGAACGCCCCAAGCACCTTTATGCGGCTCATGAATAAGGTACTTAAGAAGTTCTTGGCAAAATTTGTTATTGTCTATTTGCATCATATTTTAATTTTCAGCAAGACTTTGGAAGAACATTTATTGCATATTTGTAGTGTCCTTGAAAGGCTAAGGGAAGAGAAACTATTAATTAGTTTGAAGAAGTGTATCTTTGCAAAAATGGAGTTAGTCTATTTGGGGTTTGTTATATCACCCGAAGGTCTCAAAATGGATCTAGAGAAGGTAAAAGCCATCTTGGAATGGCCTACTCAAAGGTCTGCTACTGAGGTAAGATCATTTCATGGTCTGGTTAGTTTTTACAGCAAGTTTATTAAGAATTTCAATGGCATATGTGCACCCCTAATTGATACAATAAGAGGGGATAGAAAAGAATTCAAATGGACTGCAGCAGCTATGAGAAGTTTTGAATTGCTGAAGAAGAAGGTAATAGAACAACCTGTGTTGGCACTTCCAAACTTTAGAAAAGTGTTCCAGGTGGATTGTGATGCCAGTGGCAGCACTATTGGGGTTGCATTAAGCTAAGAAGGTAAGCCTATTGCATATTTTAGTGAAAAATTGAATGATGCAAAGAAGAAGTATTATGTTTATGATCAAGAGTTCTATGCAATAGTTCAAGCCTCAAAGAAATGGAGGCATTATTTATTGCCAAAGGAATTTGTTTTGGATACTGATCATCAGGCATTACAGTGCCTAAATAGCCAAGGTAAATTGAATCAAAGGCATATGAAGTGGGTAGAGTTCTTGGAGAGTTATACATTTGTGCTAAAGCATAGAAGTGGAAAATCTAATAGGGTTGCAAATGCACTAAGTAGGAGATAGTTGTTGCTTACAGTAATGCAGGTTGAAGTAATTAGCTTTGATGAACTCAAGAATTTGTACCCCGAGGATCCTGATTTTGCTAGAGCATGGAAAGCTTGTAAAGAACCTGTTGCTATAGATAGAACCAAGTGGTTAGACTATTTGATTCAGGATGGCATGTTGTTCAAAGGTAGTCAATTGTACATTCCAAGGAGTTCCATGAGGGAAACTCTGATTAAGGAGAAACACAGTGGAGGGATGGCAGGACATTTTGGTCGAGATAAGACCATTGCCATTCTTGGAGAACATTATTTTTGGCCTCAAATTTCATAGGATGTAAAGAAGTTTGTACAGAGTTGCCAGGTTTGTCAAGTTGCCAAGGGGTTTAGTCACAGTACTGGCCTATATCAGCCATTACCTATTCCATCAAGGCCATGGGAGGACATAAGTATGGATTTTGTTCATGGATTGCGAAGGACACAAAGGGGTAATGACTCAGTATTCGTGGTGGTTGATAGGTTCTCCAAAATGGCACATTTCATTCCATGCCACAAAACTCATGATGCTATCCATATTGCAGACTTATTTTTCAAAGAGGTGGTAAGACTACATGGTCTTCCAAGGAGCATAGTTTTAGATAGAGATACTAAATTTGTGGGTTATTTCTAGAGAACATTGTGGAATAAGTTGAGAACAGACTTGAAATTCAATTCCACGCATCACCCACAAACTGACAGCCAAACAAAAGTTGTAAATAGAAGTCTGGGCAATTTACAGAGATGTTTAGTTGAGGATAAGCCCAAGGGATGGGATTTGATTCTACCACAAGCAGAGTTTACTTACAATAACTCTATAAATAGGAGTACTAGAAAATCACCATTCCTAATTGTATATGGGAATAGCCCAAGGACTGCACCAGAGTTGAGGAAGATAGAGCAAGGGGAGAGGACAAGTGCTGAAGTAGAAGAATTTTTCGAACATATCAAGCATCTACATGAGGAGGTTCAGGCACACATTACCAAGATGAATCAAGAGTATAAAGCTAGGGCTGATCAAAGGAGAAGACATAAGGAATTCCAAGTAGGGGATCTAGTCATGGTGCACTTACGAAAAGAAAGATTTCCAACCAGTACTTACAACAAGCTGAAAATGAAGAAATTTGGCCCCTGCAAAATTTTGAAGAAACATGACTCAGAAAATGCATATGAGGTGGAGCTGCCAAATGGTATTCACATTTCTCCCATTTTCAACATTGCAGATTTAACAAAGTAACATGATGATGGTGCAGATGAGGAGCTGTTGTTAGAGCCATGTCCAATTCCTGCTTCTTAGAAGGAGGAGATAGAAGACATTCTAGATCATTGTGTGGGTAGGAGTACCATAAATAGGCAGTATGAAGAGCATTTGGTCAAATGTAAAGGATGACCTATCGAGGACTCAACTTGGATTTCAGCAGCTGAGGTTTCCCATTTGGGATTTCCTCTACCATTCATAAAGTGATAAGGTCACTTTTCAATCTACCCTGGGTGTCTGATGCAGGAGCATCTAGAGGTATAAGGGCAATCCTGTGTTACCCAAAAAAATGTACTTAGACTTAGTTTCTGTTTCATGTGTTTTCATTTTTGGACACCCATTTGGGTCAAATAAAGGTTCCAACTCTCATAGTTCCATTATCAGTGTGCTAAAAAATATTGAAAAAATAGGAGCATGTAATTGGGCCATCATTTTGGTAAACTAGAAGGTGTGAATTGGCCAGATGAATGTAATTATGATTTAGAGCTTTCCAGAAAAGGAATCAGGTCAAAAGGCCCCACGGTTTGAAAGTTATTGCAGTTTTTTTAGTTTTGGAGACCTCCTAAGAATGCTTCAAAGTGAGGTTAGGGGCATTAAATGACCTCAAAAAGGTAAAAAAATGGGAGACAAGTGAAGCTGGTCCATAGGGCTATAGAGCACTTTGAGAGGTTTCCAAAAATGTAAACGGTTCATCAATCAGAGCTATGGTTCAAAAGTTATGCCTCCCGAATGTTCGGTTACCATTTTTGGACTCTTCTAGATTTGTGCCAACTTCTAATGCAGCTTTAGTAGTCTTCTATTTGGTCATTGGATGCCTACTAGCACTTTCTAGAATGTATTCCTAGTCCTTAACCCTCTGAGGTCTATTTAAGGAGATTCCTAGCATTATAGAAGATAGTTCGGAGTGGAGTTTGAGAGGAGGTACTTAAAGGAGAAATTATCTCCACATTTATGCTATTGTAAGCCCTTAGGGCATTTTTTGAAGTTTATTTTCTCTCTACTGAATGTACTAGCTTTTTTTTTAGTTAATACAATTTCCCTTCTTCTGTTGTGTCCATTCTATTCTTGGGTTGTGTACCCATCAAAAACAAAGAAAACCAAGTGCTAGAAAATGAAAAGAACATACTTACAGATTCACTTAGTAGCAAGGTTGATACTACTCAACCTATTTTGGTTCAATTAGTAGAAGATGTTCAAAAACTTAATGAAGATCTGAATGGGCAAGAAAAGTTGTTGCAAAGAGCAGAGAAGAAATTTGAAAAGAAAGTATTGGAGCTAGTTGCATAGAAAATTACAATATATCAAGTAGACTTGTCTACTATCCTCAGCTCATTGGAAACCTCTACCAATAATGTTACTTCATTATTTAGTAATTTATGTGATACATCAATCTTTACTCAGGAAATCAAAGATAAAATCTCCAAGATAGATGAAGACATGAAGGCAAGTGCTCACTAGTTGTCACTTAACCCAAGCTATAGTTTTTCTCAGTATTCAAATACTAGATTTTTGACTAATATGCAGGAAAAATTATTAAGGGAAGAAGCTAGGATTAGGGCCACACTTTTAGAAATTCAAGGCATGATTATTTTGAACATGGATGCATTGCAAAAACAAATTGCACATGCCAAAACTCTCATCCATGAAAATAACTTCTCCATAGCTGATCACATGATGGAGTTATCATTAGAAGTATAGTTTAGATTATATGCAAGCAAGGTGTTACAATAAAATTGGGACAAGACTATGTCACTATTTTTAAAGGTACATTTTTATTTCTTGTCACATTTTGGTATCATTATGTAGCATACACCTTTGGCATTAATGTCAAAAAGGGGGAGAAAATGAGAAGATACATTAAAGGAGGAGTAGATGAGAAGAGAAGAGAAGATATAATATAAGAGACATGAGGTATATGTATATAGAAAGTAAAGTATGATGTATATATATGTATGGGGGAGCATCATAATATTATACATATACATGTATAGATGATCAAAAAACATCTCTTACAAAAGAAATTTTGAAAAATCTCAAAAACAGAGTATGTTACCAAGTTGAACACACGGGATGGAGACTAAAGATTGTTTTGAACATAAAATTTTGAGAATTCAATTTTGATTGATACGTGTTTTCGTCACTTGTTGGCGCTCAAAATTGCATTCTCAATTTGAGCGTCCATTTAAAATTTTGAGTCAAATCAAGCCCCATAAATGCATATGTACTTGGTTGTACCCAATTGTACCTTTGAGCCTCAAAGAGGTGTTTAATGCTTCTAAAACCTTCCTTTTAGTGTGTCCACTTGTTCCATGAAGTTAAATTGAGATTTCAAGCCATGTCGTGAAGTCTTGTTGTAAGCAATTGTTAAATCTGCATTTTTACCCTAAGAGTCAAACAGCGACAAGAAGCCCTATTTGCACCTGAATATCTCGCACCCAAAATTGTGTCATGATTCACCACTTTGGGAGTGTCTAATGTCCATACTTGAGAACCTATTTCTCAAATTTTGAGTCATTTCGAATCCATTTGACTAGGTTTTGAATCTCTCAAATTTGGTCAGTTATTGTTTCATGCTTTCGTGTAATTGTGCAAATTTTTGGGAAGCCCTATTTGACCTGCAATAACTTTTGAAAAGTTGACCAAAATTCTAAATTTACTTTTGCGTTGCATTGTATCTGTCAAAAACTTATTATGTTTCAAGTTTGATCTTATGACAAATCAGTTTGATCAGTTTTCAAATGCGATTCCAAACACAATTTCTATCATTTTACTAGTGTTAGCATTTGTAGATTTGTCAGGACCCCTGTTCTTGATGTTATATCTCTGAATCCATGATTGGTAAGATAAGATGGATTGTACCCCTATGTTTTCCTCCAAAATTACTCCAAGTGTGTCAGTTTGCAATTCATGAAGAATCCATTTGCACACTTTTCTAGGTCAATTCCATTCAAAAAAAATGTTTTCTGTTAGTGTTTCAATCTGCAAAATCCAAGTAGCCCACTTTGACTAATTGCCATTTACAGCCTATTATTCATCATGAGCCCAAATCATAGATCCATAATGTCCTCATGATAGAGAACCTATGCCCTAGTTTTCATTTCCCCATGTGCTCATTTACCTAATTTTCAAAGCCAAATTTGAACCCAGTTTGTTATTTTCTGACTTGTTTACTTGTAGGTAATTCTGAGAAGGCAACTTTGACAGCGAATATCTTTTGACTGGGAATTCTTCATAAGACGAGATCTAACAAGGCAAAATTATGTAGAACAAAGAGTTAGTGTGCTAGTTTTCAGAGCCTTATTAGGTGATTTGATCAATTTTTAAGGCCAGTCAACGGACCTGCTAAAGCAAAAGTGAAATTTTGTAGATCAATGGTAAAATGGTTCAATTGATTAATCAGCGCTCGAATTGGACTCAAATCAGTCTGAGAAGGTTAGTGGACCAGTTTGGAGGTTTCAGTTGTCCGGAAATGAAAATTTTTTTAGTCGGACCCATTTTGGGGCCTCGACTAATTTGCAACAGATTTCTAAGAGGGTTGGTCTTATTGGCCATATTAACTACCTTGAAGACGTTTTAAATATATCATCAACATGGAAATTAAACCCGCACTTTTTGTGTAGATGTATTTTTAGGTGCCTCCAGATGTGGATAAGCGAGATGATGTTCAAAGGACGAATAAAAAGTAGTGGACAAGTATTCATAGATAAATAGTGTCATCAATTCTTCCATAGTGTTAATCAAATGAGGATCAATATTTGGGATGCCGAATTCACCATATAAAGGGTTGATTGTGTTTTTTTATAGAGAATCATCTACTATCTACAGACCTTGAATTTAGGGCAGATGCGGCTTGGTCAGCTAGCAAAATGGAAGACAGCTGAAGAAGTAGTTGCATTGGTCATGTCATTACTTATTGAGGAGTAACCAAAATAGATAATTGTTACATGTAAGGGAATGCTTGATCCTTTGGAAGTTCACTTAATTGACTTTCCCAACATTGTCATCAAAGGTAGTGAGCTTCAATTGCCCTTCCAAACATGCTTAAAAATTGAAAAGTTTGGTGATCTAATTCTGAAGTCTATTGAGCCCTAAATGGTTCTCTTTAGCATTTATGATGATTGGTTAAAGACTATCTGCTCTTACACTGCATTTTCTCGCTTAATATTGATACTATGAGCCCTTCATGTGAATAATGAGAAAGCAAAGATGTTATTGAAACCTGACAAGACAATTGTTACTAAGCTACATCACATTTGGCCAAACCTCTCTGATGATCAATGGATGAAGGTGGAAGTAGCTTTGAGAGACTTGATTATGTTCGACTATGCTAAGAAGAATAACGTTAATACATCTACATTAACTCAATTAGAAATTAGAAATATTATACTTGGAGCTAAAATAATCCCACCTTCTCAACAAAGGCAACAGATAGCTGAAATAGATAAACAGGCAAAGGAAGCACGCCAGCTCACTGTTGTTACAACTAGAACTACAAATGTGCATGGTGATGAGTTGATTGTTACAACCATATGTCCATATGAGCAGGTTGCTTTTGGTTCTAAAACAGATTGGTGAGTTAGGATAATACCTACAACCAACCTCTATCTTAGAGTCAATCATATTTATGTAAACTTAGGTGATATCAAGGAAATTGGATATACATTCATCATTCCCAAGAATATATTGAAGAAATTTATTTGCATAGCCGACCTTAGAACCCAGATTGAGGTGTTCTGCGAGGGAAAAGAAGTGAAAGAAAAGGGGCGGCAGTAGCAAGGCTTCCCACATGAGGACAAATCTCCCACGCTAAAGAGTAGCCAGTAAAAGGCATCACAAACACAATGTTGAAGACCTGCATTCAAAAAGATAGGGGCAGGCGTTAGAGGAAATGGGCATTGTGGGAAATTAGAAAGAAAGCACACCTTTTAAAATGAATTCACGCCAAGATAAAACCCACAACAAGTTGCAAGAAAAAGTTGTGAGCCCACAAGGAAGATAGAAGCAGGGGCAGTAATGCAAAGATGTCCAGTAGCATAAAGGCATGTCAAAAATAAAAAACTTATGCATAGAGGTAGGCCATGAAGCACATGGAAGACACCACCTGCAAACAAAAGGTAACCACACCATGAAACGGGAGCCACCAGTAAAAAAGGATGCCAAAGACAATGAAGGAGTCCTATATGCATGCCAAGGACTACAGAAAAATGAAGCCATCCAGGCTGGGGGAGATACAAGTCAACATTGGAAGGGGAGCTGCATTGTTAAAGGTAGAGCCACACACCCTACTCAGGCTGTGAAAGCCACTAATTTTTTTAAAAACAAGAAGAGCATCCACATAAATGAAGCTAGGACCCCACGATGAAGGGGAAAATGAGCATTCTAGGCATGAATGAGAGGGCAAAGTGGCATGTTGAAAAGGAAGTCGCCATGTTTGAAAAGGGGCTCAAGCTGTGGGAAGGAGGAATAGAGAAATAGTTAAAAAAAAATATCCCACATGCCCCACGGGTGGAAACAATAAAGTATTTAAATGCTATTCCTTGCATAATGAATAATGTCTTAAGAAAGAAGCACCTTTTAAAAGGCAAGGGTCGTGTGAAAGGTGGGGCTCATGAATGACATCAGCTGGGGGTTGTGTGGAAAGAAGTTTTAAATGAAAAAATAACTGTGATGACATGGAGCTCAGAATAGAGGGTGAAACAAATTGCGAAAAGTGTCCAAATCTTAAGGTGCCCGCTTGCCCACATTTCCAAGATGCACAATAGATAAATAATGCAAGAAAGCGAGCAAGGTAGTGAGGGTATCGGACACAATGAGATGGTGCAAACAAGTAGGTTCAAGGCAGATGCACAATATGCTGCCACGTGGCAGATCCTGCGGTGCTCGCATTCCCACAAAAAGAAGATGCAAGGAAGATAAAGAATGTGGGAAAGCAGACAAGTGCCACATGGCATAGGTCATGGTGGAACTGATGTGGTATAAGCAGACCAAGCAGTTGCTGCCACGTGGTAATCCAAGTGGCACTTAGTGGGCCCAAAGATAAGCGAAAAAATTTTGAATATAAAAAATAATGATTTTAAATTATTTTTTCAAAAAGTGATTTCCATATTCAAAAATTTTTAATTCAAAAGGATTTTATTATAAAGTTTGATCTTTAGAACTGAATCAATTTTTTTAAATTATAGTCTCTCAAAGTGCAAACCAAGGTTTTATAATAGGGGAGTCAATTTCAAATCGACTTTCAGGGGGTTTCCAATAAGCAAAATAGGTGATGTTATATATCATCAGAATCAAGAAGAGCTAAATTTTCCATTTTTGGAGTTAGATTATGCATAGGTATTCATCAATTTGTGTTGTAGGTCAATTTGTGAAATTAGGGGCATTGGTAGTGGAATGAGCAGATTTTTTCATTGATTATAAAAATCAATTACAGGGCAGTTTTGAAGACATTTTGGAATTTGAATGTGAAGAAAATTAGACTTAATCAATTTTCTTGCATTCTACAGGGATTTTCAACTAATTTTTCACTTTTACAGAGTGCATTTTAACATTCGAAATTAGTTGCATTCTTTCATCATCAAATTTCTGAGATACTTGATGCCTTTGAAAGGTAAAAATGAAAGGATTTGATTTTCAATTAGAGAGAGAAGTTAGAAAGAGGCTTTTTAAGCTTCTTGGGAAGGAATTCTGAGGGGACACATGTCAATTGCAAATTCAATCCAAGAATTTCCCTCCTCATATTTATTCTTTCTTCTTCTCTGAAAGAGGTTGTTGGTTGGTTTTTCAATTTCTAGTTCTTGGAGCTCTGCTCAGGCTGTGAAAGCCACACACCCAGAATTTCTCTGTGGTATTGAATAGTATTTATGTTTTATATAGATAGTTCTAGCTTATTAGGAGATTTATGAGTTATTTATCTATGCATCTTTCATGTATTCATTTTCTAGGAGAATGAATAAAATACAACAAAGGTTTCCAAATTCAATTTGAATCTTGTCTCTTGTTTATGGATCTATATTGTTTTCTAGTCTGTGATCAAAGACCATAGATTAGGTTGCATTCCATTTAAGAATGTATTTGATTGAAATATCTTGCTGATGGAACAAAGAGCCATGTAGTTGCTTGGTGTTTATCAAAGGTTTTACATATTTCATGAAAGGATTGTTTGAGTGTGAGATTCATTTTTGATGCAGATGTCTATTCACAAGGTGAAAGATAGATCAGAGATCTTGATGTAGGAGTTATGTCATAGATTTCAATGATATGTATGGTTGCAATTCATTTAATTACCCAATAGATAAGGCACTGATCAGAGATAGGATCATTAAATTTTGTTCCTCATACTTGGGTCTTGCTGTCATCAATCTATTAAATCATTTTCATTTTATTTTGAAAGGTATTCAAAGTATAACCCGCACTTAGCTTTCCAATCTCATGAGTCATGTTCTTAGCTATTTCATGCTTGTGATCTCCTAGTTAAGCATAGAAGATTTAGGGGTTTCATCTGCTATTCTAGATCCTAATTATGTTTATTACACTAGTTCCATATGTCAGATCTAAAGAGGTTCACCCACCTAGGTTTTGCAGAGCCTGAAGTAGAAGAAGGGTCTAGCCTTATAGTTGGCCTAGGTTCTTGGTGAATTGTGTCCATTATTGGAGATAGCTGCCCATAGATGCAATCTTACCCTACATACTTGGTTATTAAAATACTGTTAAATTAGGAGCCAACACCACTAATGCCAAAGTGAGAGGTTGTTGACATTTTAGTCAAGTTTGTTTATTAGTGACACACACACTTAACCAAATGGTTAGTAGCTAATGATCTTATCTTGTAGTTTGTAGTGTTAACCAAGTAATTTAGGCTCTACCATGTTCTAAAATTGCTACTAAGTTCTAGAAATAGTATTTAGTTTGCATTGAGTATTATCTACCAAGTTGGTGATTATTAGTGTAAACTGAACTTCATAATGTTTACCAAGTTTCTCAGTGCAAACCAAGTTCTTGAGTGTTTACTAAGTTTGCAGCTTTAGTGATGAAATTCTAGTGTTGAGTGAGCTAGGATGTGTCAACCAAGTGATTTAGTTTATACCAAGCTCACAATAATGGTGTTCATTGACCTATGAGTGTCAACCAAGTGATTCAATTTATATGTCAAGTTTTGCAGTGTTCACCAAGTCACCAGTGTTGATCGAGTTCAGACTGCTTGGAAGTGATTATTATGAACCAAGCTTCTATGTCTCATGAGTGGATGATGATGCCAAGCATTGGCAATGGTTTCCAAGTATCAAAGCCTCATCGAGTTTGTCTTCAGAACCTAAGTACCAATAGTTGGGCTCACTTTGTGTATTTTGGTGAAACTTGTATTGTAGCCAACTTTGATGAATTGTAATTTGGATTGGTATATACGTAATGTAATGTATCACATCCAAAATTAGTATGGAATATATATGAGATACACTAAGAGCAAACATACAAAGTAAGAAGGCTACATATAGTATAAGGAGTAGCAAAGATTTATATATCACAACAAGGTGATCATTACACTACAAAGGAATCTCATTCAAAAAATTAGAGATCAACCACTAGTTCATCCTAATAGGTGGAACAGTTAAATCTTTTCACAAGATAGACTTAATAGTCTTTTGTAAATCTCTTTACCGAGTACATACTTCACTGTATGTTTTGTAAATCCTTTTACAAGGTGGACCCAATAGCCCTTATTTCTCCTAATAGGGTAGATCATTAGAAGTGATCATTCTAAGCCCTAATCAACCAACTTTATACTACAATACTAAAGTTTGTGGGTATCATCCACACCCTAGTTTTACTTTCTATTTGGAAGGTTTTTGGGTCACCATATTGTGTGTGAAATTTTTATGAATGTTCTTATGCATGCAATTAGATCAGAATACATATGAAGGATTAATTGATGAAATAAGAATAAGCTTTATTGGTTCCTAATTCACCCCTCCCCTCTCACTAACCTATCCTATCTTATATTTCAAATAGTAGGGACAAAGGCTCACCATTGAACATGGTGAATTTCTTAACAACATTATTTATTATTTTGCATCTCAATAAAAACAAATTTCAACAAAACAATACATTATTAATTTAATACACAAGCTTAGGATAGATGACTCAAACAATAATCGTGGCACAATTTTGCATGATCTTTCTTGCATAAGAACCTTTCTTGTTCTCTACTTACAAATGGAAGGAAACAACTCTTTAAAATGATATCCACCCACATGAAGTATTTCTTCATCCACCTAGTTCGTAATGTTATAGTAAAGTGTTAATCTAATTTAATTTAATTTATTAAATTATCAAGTTACTCCCTTCATAAGATTTCCCTTTATGCACTTACATATCAATTTAATAATTAATTAGTAATTATTAAATGTTATTTACCTCTTACAGTTTCCCTTTTATGTTTTTTGATCTCCTTCTATAAGGATTGATCATTTGTAAATATCTCTCATTCTTTCAAAAACCCTATTTTTACTAAAAAATTGTCAATTTTGGACAATGTTCACAGGGGAGTCCTAACAATTTTGTATACTAGGTTTGTATGAACTCTAGCACACACTTTGAAGCACACAAAATACAAAAATCATAAATTTTTTAAATAAAATGTCCTTTATAAACCAAGGAGGTTATTAAAAATGCATCATGGTTTATAGACTGCTAGTAGTCACTGGATGAGGTCATGTCTGCAACTGTCACTATGCCACCTACTCACCACCATGATGTCAGTCATGTCTTCTTTCTTGTAGCCTATTCACAGCCTGCCACATTCTCTCCTCTGACGGGCCACCATGTCTCTACTCTACATAGCCCATGGTTCTATCATTAGCCAAGGGCTATACTCTTAGCCCCTTTCCAAATTTTTGAAAGGGTTTGCAATTTTGTTCTTTGCTATAGAGGTCTTGTTGGTTTTTGGAAATAGCTTGAGCATATAGAGGTGTATTTTGGATCCAAAGGTAGCACTACAAAGATGATTCAACGATGGAGATGATGGTGAATGTATTTTTTGGATTTTTTTCTAGTTTAGTACCTATAAGTCAGAAAATACCTTCTATCTTTTGGGGTGCATATGTTTCTTGATATAGCTCCATTTTTTCATCCAAAAGAAGTGCCAAAAATCCCTTCTTGAGCATATCCAAACTATCTATCATCTCACAAGTATTTTTTACCAAGTACTTGTGATACTCAATTTTTTCCTCTATTCTTGTTTATGTATTCCTTCTGCAAGATTGGGTTTTTTTTTTTGCATTAATGGGTTGTTTTATTGTTATTTTTTGTTACAATATTAGTATATCATGAAACTTCAAAACACTTTCTTAAATCAATGGTTGGGACCTCTTCTTGTCTAGTACTTCTAAACCCACATAACTATCACACATGTAAATATGTTATGCAATGACTTATCTATTCAGAGGGTTTGTGGTCTTGTTTAGATGTAGTGTAGCCAATATTTTAGAGTCAATATCAGACTTTGTAGCACATAAATATGATGGATGAAGCCATGGGTCTGATTTCTTTGAGTATTTTAGACAAAATAAAGTTTCATCATGATGAGTGTTCCAATCCTCAAGAAATGTGTGACAAGTTCAAGGACTTGTTTGATACCATCAATGATTTTAGAGTATTTTAGATTGTGGTAGAGATTACTTCTCTTGTTCTAGATGTTTTTCCCTCTATTGAGAACTACCTTATGAGGTTCAAATAGAAGACAACTTTTTTATACTGATGTGGGAAAGAGAAGACAAATAAGGAGTGCATCTATAAAATTCTATCAAAGCTTCAAGGAAATTTTCATATTTTCTCTTCTACCTTCCATTCCATTATGGATTCCTTGGGTCCCATATTTACTATGCCCAATTTTTATATTTTTTGTGATCAATTGACTAGAGAGAATTCCAAGCTTACATAGTTGGATATTATAATAGGTTCAAAGATATAGGCATTGGTTTCTTACACATCTATAGGGAATTTGAAATAGAAGCTGAAGCTCAAGATATATTCAGTAGGCAATGAGAGTTTCTCCAAGCCTACTCCTAAATCAAATGCTCAAAAATCTACTCTAAAGTGTAAATCTTCTAAGTTTTGTTAGTCTTCCTCCAAGATTAATAAGTACATAGGTGATCCTTCCAAATTTTTTGGCAACAAAGGACATCTAATTTCCATGTGTTGAAAACATCTTGATGCTTTAGAGGAGGCCATGTAGCAATATAGTATTGCTTCTCCAAAGCCACCACCTCCTCCTTCGAGGAAAGGATGCGCTCTTTCTACATGGGCATTATCTTCTATAGCTAATTGGTTTCTTGATTTACATGTTTCCCACCATATGGCACACACACTTGATTTGGTTACACACTTTCTTAGAGGGTTACTAAACAAGTTGCACTTGGTGCCTCTACATTGCTTTTAGTTTTAGGTTTAGGAACTATCTCTTTAGAAGGTAGTTTGCTATAGGATGTTCTCTTGGTTTTAGCCATTTTTATGAACCTCCTATTTGTCTTTAAGATTTTTCATTCTCAACTTGGTAAGATAGTTGAGTTATCACTACAAGATGTGGTTATTCGAAACCTCTATGATCCTAACTTGGTTGTTGTTGCTCTAAGTGCTCATATTTATTCTCACTTATATCAGTTTGATGGATTTGAGAGCTTTGATTCTATAGATGTTTCTCTTTTTGGGCATGTAGACATTCTAAGAAATATTTGGAATGAGCATTTTGGCTATGTCAATTATAGGCATCTACAATAGCTGAGTGCATAAGAGCTAGTGATTGGGCTACCTTTGATCTCTTGTACTAATGGTGTTTGTCAAGGTTGTGCACTTGGAAAACATCATAGAGATCTATTTATGTTAGGTAGATCCACATGTGCTAATTCATCATTAGATTTCATATATAGTGATCATATGTCATTCCCTACTCCATCCTTTTTAGGTGATCAATATGTGCTTACCTCCATAGATTACTTCTCTAGATGTCCATGGGTGTACTTTTTAAAGTACAAGTCTAATGTCTTTGATTCATTTTGAATCTTTAAGATATTTTTTGAGAAGAAATTTGGTCTTTCTATTAAGCATATTCAAACTAAAAATGGCGAGGAATATGTGAATTAGTCTTTCATAGATTTTTGTATTGACCATGGTTTACAACATAAGTTCATAGTTCTGCATACTCCTTAGCATAATGGAGTTGTAGAGAGAATCAATAGGACATTATGAGAGATGGCCAATTGTATGATACAATCTTGAGCTACAAGTTCTTTGTTTTGGGTTGAGGATATCAATTGTGCCAGCTATATTCAAAATTAGATGCCTCATAAGGCATTTCTACACTTGATTCTTGAGGAGGCTCAGAGTCATGTCAAGCCCAATGTTTTTACAATCTAAATTTATTCTTGCAAATTTATTCCACATGCTCAATGGAAATCCATGGAGAGGAAGATCCAATCACTCATTTTTTTGGATACTGCAAGGATGTGAAAGCATTTAGGTTGTTTGATCTTGATTCTAGCATTGTCTTATTTCAATGAGATGTTCAATTTGATGATTATTATCCTCAAATGGAGTATTCATTACCAGCTTCTCCCTCATTACTGAGTACTTCCTCTACTCCTCCACAATATTATGCATCCTCTAAGGAAGATCTTGATGTTGATCCCCCTTCACCACCTCCACTAGATGTTCAATGAGTTTCCAAGTGGGATAGTGCTACCATTGATGCAATGGGACCTATGGTGGGTGATCCTTTAGATACTCATCTCACTCATGCTTATACTTTAGGTACTTGACTATTGAGTTATGCTATTTCAAATGATCCACACATTTTTTCATAGGTGATATGACATTTAATGTGGGATAGGGCTATGGATGAAGAGTACACTTGTTTGATGAAAAACCACATATGGGGTCTTTGTCATCTTTGAAAAAGAATAATGTTACTTCAGTGTTAGTGGGTGTGCTATACCAAGTATTTTGTAGATGATTCTATTGATAGGTAAAAGGCACATCTTATTGCATAGGGATTTTCACATGTTAAGGGTATTGATTAGTATGAGACCTTTTCTCCTATTGCCAAGATGAATTTAATTTTCCTTATATTCTCACTTGCATCTTCACAAGGATAGACAAGTTTTTAGATGGACTTGAAGAGTGTCTTTTGCATGGAGAACTCCATAAGGATATCTATATGGATCATGCTCATTATTTTGTGTAGGAATCTTCTTTTCTATGAAGGCTTTAGAGATCTTTATATGGTCTAAAACAAGCCCCTAAGACTTGGTATGAGAAGATGGATTCCTTCTTGCTTGATTTAGAGTTCACTCAATGTCATTCTAATCCTAATGTTTATAATCAGTGTCATAGGGCTGACTTATTGATACTTTTCCTTTATATGGATGATTTAATCATTATAGGTAGCTCATCCTTGATGGTATAGAGTGTTCAACAATATTTGAGAAAGTAGTTTGAGATGACATACCTTGGACTTCTACACTATTTTTGTAGCCTACAAGTTCTTTAGTCTTTGGATGGGATATCCATACTTCAGTCAAAGTATTCTCTTGATATTCTTCAGAGATTCAACATGCTTGATTGCAAGCCTTCTCCCACACCTTTTCAATTGGGTGTAGTTTTTTCTACCACTTGCACTACTCCTATAGTGGATTCCCATTTATACACACAACTTGTGGGTAGTGTTTTGTACCTGACACACACACACATCCTAATATTTCCTTTACAATTGGACTTGTCTCTTGATTCTCACATGATCCACATGAAAGTCAATAGAAATATTCCAAACATATGTTGAGTTACATTTGGGGTACTACATGTCATGAAATTCACTACACATCAAGGGATCCTCACATTGGTGGTTACATAGACTCAGATTCCCATTACTGAGTAGGTTGCAGACATCTTCACTAGACCTTTTTCATCCCCATGGTCTCTATAGTTGTGTTTTGTGCTTGGGGTAAAGGAAGTTTTCCTTGGGGAGTCTTAGTAATGAGTCCTTCCTTCCTTCTTTTCTTTCTATCTCTTTTTTAAGTAGGTTTTTTCCCATGTGGTTTTCCCTATTTCTTTTTTTCATAGAGATTTGGTTATTTTTGGGTATTTCATTAGGCCTTGTTTCTAGAACCCAAGTTTTCTTTTAGAATTGTAGTTTACTTTAGTTTTCATGCATTTTTTGTACTTACATTATTTCTCATCTTAAGGAGGGGTGTTAGAGTAAAACATTAATTTAATTTAATTCATTAAATTACCTTTACCCCCTTCTTAATATTTCCCTTTATGCACTTGTATTACCATTTAATAATTAATTAGTAACTATTAAATTTTATTTACCTCTTAGGGTTTCCCTTTTAGGTTTTTTGACCTCATTCTATAAGGATTGATCATTTGTAAATATCTCATTCTTTTAGTCTTATAATATAATTTTCATATTCGTAGAGTCAAACCCTTGCCTCTTCTTTGTCTTTTCTTCTTTGTGACAAGCTTTTTAATGTAGGTGGTCTTCAAGTTTTGTGGATTTGTATTGCTCAGGTCCTTCACTTACTAGAAGTAATAGTATTACATAGGAAAAACCTCCTACATGTGAAAATCCTAATCCAATGCAATTCCTTAAAATTTTATTTCTATAATCTTCATTTCCAGCTTGAATAATATCTATAGAAGGTGGGGAGAGGATTTTGGGCATAAATATTTCTTAAGGAATAGACATCCTTCCAAATGTGAATTTTCTATATATGATATTTTTTGAAATGTGACCTTTTTTTCTCCTCAAGGATGCTACCTATGATATTCTTAGGAAATTTAATCACATGAATGAAGTGAGAAAGGTCTAGGGATTCTAGTTGACTAAATTGTCCCATACTAGCTGGGATTATTCCACCAAGGTTGTTCATTGACAAATTAAGAAACCTTAATCCCTTCAGCTCTTTGATATCATAAGATACATGTCCATTCAATTGATTGTTAGGGAGTCCATGCATCTCAATTTGGAAATAATATATGGGTAGTACTACTTTATGACTTTCACAGTCATGTTCAATCCATCATAAGATGGAACTTCATTACCAATTTACCAAAAGGGTCGAGATCAGAACATGAACTAATGTTAGTGTCTATTTCATGTACAAGATAAGGGGTCAATAGGGAAAATGACATATGGTCATCCTTTTTTTCTATACTTATAGCTTGTGAAGATGCAATGTTATCTACAATAAAAAAACAATATATTGTTAGATGAAAGATCTAAGTGCTAACTAATCTTGTAGGGTAATCTTTAATTTATTTGTTGGGAAAAAGTACAAAGCTATGTTATCTTTTAGGGTGACTTATCAAATCAACTAAATTTAAGTATTTCTATCTAAAAATTCATTTTCTTCAAACATATGATCCTGATAAATTTATTCTAGCTAAGTTATATATGGTTTCACACATTTCCAATTGAAAATGTCTATTAAATGCATGTTTTGTATTAGTTGGTATTTAATTACTAAAGAAATAAAATTATTCCAAAAAACTAAAGTTTCAATAACTCTTACTATTTTTGATGATATTTTTTTTAATAACATATAAACCTCATTTTATAGAGCTCAAAAGTCAAGAATATTATCATGTAGAGTTCATAGAGTTTTAATTAGATATAGTATATTACATAATTAACAAATTCTACAAGTATGTATTTTAACACTCAAGAAGATGTTGATTTTGAGAACGAAAAAAATATTAAATCATATCAAAAAAATTTAAAATTATATGACATTCTAGAGGAGAGGGTCATCTTCTAGAATGTATAATGTTTCTTTTATTTGGAATTGATTTATTTTTTAAAAATGTGGTGGGAGATGAAAACTCTCAATTTTAGGTGAATTGAAATTTGAATCATTATACAAGAGAAAATATAGATCTAAAGCCTATTTTTATTTTGATTCTTCTAGATACATATGTTATCTATAATATAATCTAAGATCAAAGGGAAATAAGTTTATTTCCATGTAGTTTTGTGGTGGGAACTAGACCCCTAATTTCCAGTATTTTGCAGTAACCAAAAATTTATCTTTAAAAGATAGGAAAATATATCATTTCTTATTTCAAATAATTATTAAAATTACAATCCTAAACTTCATCCCTTTCTACACATTTCATTAATTTTTTTCATTTTCAAATTCTAAATAATAATACAAGTTTCATTACATTGAAGGTGAACAGTTATACTTTTGTTAGCCTTTTCCTTTGTAAAAGAGCGAGACAAGTTTTAGCTTTTACCCTATTATTTAGGAAGTAGTTTTATGACACTTTAATTATGTAACTATTTATATAGTTTTACTTAAATACTTGAATTGTTTTCGTTTGTTTATATTCTCTTTATTTTTCTAATAAATCAGTCTCTATGTGTGCATTTCATTTATATTCTTTGGGCCTTTTATAGTGGTATTAGAGCCTAGTTGTTGGAGAAATATAATTTTTATTGAACAATGGTTCCAATGCATTCTTTAATTTCAATTTTTGTAATAAGTCTTTCTAGTAAAGAGAATTACCATTAATGGTTTTGGAAAGTTAAAAATACTCTTAGTTTTAATGATTTATGAGATGGTATTTGTGAAAGAAAACATAAAATGGAAGAGCAAAGGTGGCCTAATGATGAAAAGAAGCTTATCATCTAGAAGGGTAAAGACAAAAAGGCTTATGCTCTCATTACTGCCTCCATTATTGAATATGTAAGTAGACATATAATCTCTTGTAAGAGTTCATTTTCAGCATTAAAGAAACTCACAAATCTATATTATTCTTATTGTGAACTTCAGATCATTCAATTATTAGTGAAGTTATTCAACTTAGAGATGAAAGGTAATGATCCAATGAAATTAGCCTGTAAAAATTAGGCCTTTATTTCATGACATTGAAGCCATGGGTGTAAAACTAGATCAACAACTCACTTCCTTTGTTAAAGCTCTTTATCCTAGATATATTCACACTATCTTGAATCTCTTCAATCTAGTGAAGTGATGAAAGATATAACATTTCTCTAGCTTGTGGAGAAGATTGCATCTAGAGAGGAAAAGCATTTGGGAAGAAATCATCACTTTCTAATGATGAGGCTTTGTGTCTTGCACAACAACAATAGGGGAAAACATCCAAAGATGAGTCTTCTAGACATGATAGTAGAAATAGAGGTCATGGAAGAAAATAATCTAGAGGTAGGGTGAGTAAAATTTATCATGGTGATAGAAAATATTATCATCTGAAACACTAGCATAGAGATTATCAACATAAAGAGAGGTAATCTACATAATACTATAGATGTGGAAAAATGCATCATAGTGCCAATCTTTGTCAAACTCCATGGGAGAAATTTTTTTACAAGAAGGAGAAGCCACTAGATAGAGAAAACCCTCTTGAATCTATACATTATGTTATAGCACATTGTAATGTTGGGATTGAAGAAGTTTTTAATAATTCAAATTCTTCTTTGAGTGATACTTGGTTGTTTGATACTAGAGCCACATGTCATATGACATTTAAAAGATATTTTTTGAAACATTCAACGATCTAATGGATGGAGTAGTATATTTTAGTCACCAATTTGAGTAAAAACGTTTAGGCATTGGATCTAATAGACTGAAATTACTAGGTCTTGTTGATTCATACTTTATGATGTTCTTTATCTTCTACAATTGAAGAGAAATTTAATATCCTTTATGCATATTACACAAAAATTCCATTCAATACATATGTTTGATGGAATTATTGAGATTATAACAGGTGTTGATCAAGTGAGTGTAATGAGTGGAGTGGAAGATGAAAAAATTTTACATTTGAAAGGTAGTTCATCAAGTTCTCAAAATTCTACAATTTTTTCAAAGAATAGTGGTATTTTTTCTTCCGGATTGTTATGGCATGAAAGATTTTCTCATATTAACTATGATAGTCTTAGAATTATGAAACAAAATGGAATTTAAGGACGCCCCCCTATCCCAAAATGAAATTCTCAATGTGATGCTTGCATTTTACATAAACACAGTAAACAACCTTTTCAGTATTCTATGGTTAGAGCTTCTAGAAAGCTAGGTAACATTCAATTAGATTTGTATCTAGGCCTATACATTTTCCACTAGAAAATGGGAAAAAATACATTATGACTTTTATTGATAACTATACCAGGATATGTAGGGTTTATTTATTAAAGGAAAAATCTCAAGCTTTTGATACCTTCAAAAATTTTCCATTTGTGGATTAAACTATGAGACTCAACTCAATATTGGAACCCTAAGAAGTGATAATGGTTGTGATTACACTTCTAAATATTTTGAGAAATATTTTGAGAAATATTTTCAGGAAAATGGTATTAATAATTAGACAATTGTTCCTTATAACCTACATAGAATGGTGTGGCAGAATGTATGAACAAAACACTCCTAAATATGGTAAGATTTATGATGTTTTGATAAAATGTTAAATTGGTTTTTAACAAAAAAAAACAATTCTCTATGCTATCTACATAATAGACATAAGTCCTTCTGATGCACTTCAAAGTAGAACTCCTTATGAAATGTGGCATAGTCATCTTTCAAGTATCAAGCATTTTAGTGTTTTTGGTTTCACCTATTATGCTTTAATTCCTGCTCAACTAAGAAATAAATTGGAAGCTAGGAGTAGAGAATGTATTATTTTGGGAGATTCTACTACTTCCAAAGCTTATCATCTATATGCTAAGGAGAACAAAAAAATATTATTTCTAGACATTTTATATATCTTGAATTTAAAAAAGATGCACATAGTGTTGAAAAATAGCTTGCTCATCTTGATAGATTTCAATCAAGAAAATGCTATCATGAATGGGATAATTAACTTCCAATTCTTGAAGGGGGGATTTCCTTTCTAGGTCAATCTTTGGAAGTTACAAATAATGAAGAACATGTTGAAAGAGAAGAGAAAAATTTTAAAAATATGAAATAGTTTATGAAGAACCTATTGAAAGAGAAGAGAACAATTCCAAAAAACTCGAAATTGTTTGTGAAGAACCTATTGAAAAAGAATATGAACCAACTTATGAAGAATCTAATTCAAAAGCTCTTGAGATTGATAAAACATTAGATCAATTAATCCATTTATCAATGTCGATCAACTAAATTCCTAAAAGGTATGAAGATTTTGAATTAAATTTTTGTGTTGTTGATGAAGCTTCTTCATTTCAAGAACTAGCAACTAGTCATGCATGGAGAAGTGCAATGCAAATAGAGTATGATGCTGTCATAAAAAATGGAACTTGGAGATTAGTGGACCCTCCAATTGGAACCAAACCTATTAGCTGTAAGTGGCTATATAAAAAAAAAATACAAAGATGATGGTTCACTTTACAAACACAAAGTAATACTTCTAGGAAAAGGATATGTTCAAAGAGAAGTTGTTGACTATATTGAAAATTTTCTCCTACAACAAAGTGGTGAACTATTCGAGCATTATTTTCTTTAGCAGCACAAAAATTATGGAGTATAGATCATATGGATGTAGAAACAACCTTTTTGAATGGATATTTGAAAGAAGATGTCTATATGTTCTAGCCTAAAAGTTTTTCTATCAGAGGTTAGGAACAAAAAGTATGTAAATTGGTAAAATCTTTGTATTATTTGAAGCAAACACCACATTCTTGGTATGAAAAAATAATTAAGAACCTCATGGAATTAAACTACAAGAATTTTATTCGAGATGATGAAACTCTCTTTGTCAAGAAAATTGGTAGATCAATTATGTATCTAGTTGTTATGTTGATGATCTTCTCATCAGAAACAATAATGAAAATTATATAGAAACAATTAAGAGAGAGTTGAAAAAGTATTTTTATACATGACTAACTTATGATTACTTAATTATTACTTAGGTATTGAATTTATTCAAAATCCTAAGTTCATTTTTATTCCCAAAAAAAAAATTGGAGAGTTATTATGCAGATTTGGCATGAAAGATTGTAATTTCATTTCCACTCCAATGGACCAAAATTAAAAGATTTCATCCAATGAAGAGAATGCTTTTGAAAATCCAACCAAGTAGAGGAATCTTGTTGAAAGTTTGATTTATCTCACCACTACTCATCCTGATGTTACTTTTGTAGTAGGAATTTTGTCCAAATTTATGCATAAACCATGTGAAGGGCCTTGGATTGTAGCACAATGTTTTTTAAAATATCTAAAATGAACCCAAACTCTTGGCATAAAATATTCCAAAGTTTCAAACTTACATATTACTGGCTATTGAGACTTGGATTTTTATGTTGTGACAAAGAGGATTGGTTATCTACTTCTTGTTATTTGATGACTATAGGATCAATTTCTATTACTTGGAGATCAAAGAAAATAATAGTTCTTGATGAATCTCTAACTGAAGAAGAATATGTAGCAGTAGCTCAAGCTACAAAAGAAATTATGTGGCTCAAAAAAAGTCATGATGATTTGCATGAGAAATAGATAACTTCAACAACTTTATTTGTTGATAATAATTCTACAATATAGTTGGCCAAGAATCCTAAATTTCATGATTGAACCAATCATATTATCACCAAATATCACTTGATTTCACATCATGTTGAGGCTAAACCTATATTGTTGAAACATTGTTCTATTGAACAACAAATTTTTGATATTTTTACTAAAGCACTGAGATGTGTTAAATTTGAACAATTCTGAATGCTACTTGGCATGACAAATATCCATTTAGATTAAGGGGAGGAATGCTAACTAATCCTTCAAGATCGTGTTTAGTATATTTTTTATATAAGAAGTAGTTTTCTAGCAGTTTAAATATGTAAAGTTATTTATATAGTTTTACTCAACTACCTAAACAATTTTTATTTTTATATATTCTCTTCTTTCTGATAACAAATCAATCTATGTGTGTGCATTTTATTTATATTCTTTGGACCTATTATACTAGGCTCTGGAGCTACTTCAGTTGGAAATTTATTGAAGAAATGTGGCCACTGAAAGGATTACCCTTTATTATCAAGATGTGAAGAAATGATAGATTTCCAGGTGAGCATGGAATATCATAAGTAAACATGTGCCCAATATGTAGTAGTTTTAAGGACTTATAGTTGGTTGATAAGGGAGGAAAATCTCCACTCAACTTATTAGTCATTGTCAAAAGGCAAGGGACTTAAGTTTTCATATCTCTCCCTTCAATTAGTTTCTCTTCAAAATACTTTAAGAAAATTTTAAGATATGGTCTTTCTCATTTTATTTAATTAGTGTATTTTTCATTCTGTTATTTCCATCTTCTCATTGGTTAGAACTATATTTTCTAGTAGTATTTTCTTTTATCAATAAAGAAATTTAATGAAAATTATATGAATAACATGTGGCATTCAAAAAACTATTTGTGTGCATTGTCTAGATGCTTCCATGTTTAATATACATGCAAGGGTACGTACAATTGCTCATTTTCTAGGCTTCCACATTTACCCTACAAGTAAGGACACAATGTTTATAATAGTAAGTATATACAATTTTTGTCTATGGGAAAGATATTTATTGATAGTTTGGAAGACTCATTTGTTCTTTATTGAATTATAGTGTGAGAAGAAGTAGGTGGATGCAAAGTTAACACTAGTTGGAGAGTATGGACAAAAGAGAGTTGAAGTATATTTAATTTATATTTAGTTGTAATATCTCTTTGAGAAATTTATGTATTCTTTGTTCACTTTTTTGTTTAACAAATACTACATACACATTAATTGCATACATAAATTGATCGTGGAATTCCTTGATGCTTGGCTACCTAAAACAAATGCTTATCTATTAAATTTAAATTTGTTTGACTCTTTCAAGAACTTTGATTTTGCAGAATGCTTTTCAAATCTAATCCAAATTTAATTTAAGTCTAAATTAGATTTATTATTTGATTGTGTGGTAAGTTTAACTACCTATAACAAATGCATTTCAAATAAATTTAAAATATTTTCATTCTTTTCTTGATTGGGTTGCCAAAAGTATTATCTTGATTATCACCATTATTGCAAGTGTAACTATATAGAGTTTATAGTTGTGTTGATTAGATAGTTGTATCCTCCCTCCTTTATTAGCATCAATTCAATTAAAAAAATCTGTCTTTACTCACCAACATCAACTAAATGGACTCACTTGAGCCTAACTGTAAAAGCTTTCTCTATTTTCAACATCAATATGGAACCCTATTCAAAACATCAAATTGATAGTTTTTTCTCCTAATGATATGCAAATTCATAGAACATGGATCATCTTTCTTAATTTTTTGGGTGGAAAAAAATAACATTCTCTTGACCACTAGAAAAGCATCTTCCTTATCAATAAAGTGAAATGAGTAGCCTTGAATTCTTTATATTACATTTAGGTGTTCTTCTTAAGGAAATATATACTAATATAATATCTTATCTGAAACACAAGTGAAGGATTTGAAGGAATGATTACAGATGTTTCAAGTGTTTAATATGTCATATTATTTCATTGTGTTAGTGAACAGATTGTCTTTTCCTATTAAACAATAATTCAATCTATGCCCAAAACATGGAAAATCCAATAAAGTTCATAACAGTTAGGTAAATGTTGTGTTATTTGTTTCCCTTTGAGTTTTTATAGGTACAACTCCCTTTGCAAATGATTTTTCAATAAATTTAAAAGACCAAAGCTAACTGAATGTACACTTTTTCTAGAAAGTTCTTAATGGACACTCATGTACTCTTGGGTATAGAGGTAATAATTTTCATATTCAAAAAATCAAAGAATGAACAACTCACAGTCTTTTCACAAACAAGCAAGATTTAACTATGAATTTAAACTTTACAACAACTCAAATAAATTTGGTGAATGATAAACAAAACTAACAACAAAGAAATAGTAGTAGATGTCATTTAGAGTTAACTATCATAGCTCACAAAGTAACTATTAGATTTCACTTCAAACACCAAGTTTTAAAGCACAGTGAAATATGATAGATATATATGTTCAAAAAGACTTCTCCAAAACAAATTTGTTAAGGGAGGGCCTTCATATATGTATTACTATATGTCTATCACTGTTTCCACAAAAGAAACTTAAATACTAAATTTATCAAAGTATTCTTAGGCTACTAAAAATCTAACTCCTAACTAGCTAAATGCTCTAGCATTTATAGTTCATTATAGACCCAAAAAGGCCTCCATTAAAGCCCAACCTTTCAATTGGAAATAGTTGTGAGAAAAAGAAATAATTTTAAAACACTTTTTGAAAAAAAAAAAAAAAGATAATTGTCTTCAACTAAGTAGAAACACCTTCACCAACCTTTTCTCCATTTGCCATGGTCTGCTTGACTAGTTTCCAGCTCTTGAAGGCATTTGTGAATTATTGCATTACATGAGAGTGAGGGTTTTTCAAGTTGAGTAGCTTTGACCTATAAGCATCTTTTTTCCACATAAACTCTTTAATTTTGTGGCTCTCTCTCGGCATGAGGTCCTTGTTCAGATACAACATCAACCTAATGTTGGCCAAGGTGGTGAGGTCTCCAAAAGTAGGTGTCATTGTCCCTGGTTATCATCATGGCATCATTGAAATCCTTGGTTAAAACTTCAGAGTCTGTGTTGCCATCTTCAAACTGTAGGATTCATGTAGGGTTAACAATTTATATATCTTTTAGGAGTTTTGTGTGCATCCCAACAATTTCAACTTCTACTGATTGCAATTCTTCAATGGCTCCTTTGTAAATAAACTCCTTCCAACTCATATTACATTTGAGAATGAACAAAATGCATGACTCTATGATCTTCATGGGATTCGTCTTCAGAAACTTGAACACCCCATATTTTTCAACTTCATGAACTTGGAAAATAATAGCTTGGCATCAATTTTGATTAACCTCCCACACTGGCACATGGTGTAGGAGTACCTACTCTAGACTCATCAAATAAGGTAACTAAGAATCCTAAATATTCTATTTAGGTATGTTTGGCACATTGATCCAGTTGTACGGCCTAGTTCCAAGATTAGGCATAATTATGAGCCCTTGGGTAACTAAGGTCAAAAATGATCAATAAGGCTAAAAAATACATAGAATTATAGGTTTTTACTTTTTTTTAATATCTAGATCCATGTTGGATCATTTGCATAAGGTTTGGACCAAGTTTTCTCTCTAGATTTGCATTTTTGCAAATTTTGCAAAAATTTCTCAAAAGTTGTCAGCAACTTTTGAGAAACCTTGCTAAAAGTTGTCAGGTACTTGAAAAATATTCTCCCAATAGCTAGGAAATATCAACTAGCCATGTAACCATTGGGAACTCACTACAAATCCTCATAGGCCAATGGTAGGAGGATACAATGTAACTTGGCATCTCAAATCAATAAAAACAAATAGTTTTCTCTGCCAAACCCATGTTCCAAGCCAGTTTACAAAATTGTACAAATGAGAGGGCATGTGTCAGTGACCATAGAAGTTGGGGAATTGAATCTACTTTAATTTGCACCAAGTCTCATGTTTTGATCAACCACAGGTTAATAGATATTGAATTGTCTTTCTTGTTGCCTAGGATTCAACCTAGAAATCGGCATTTGCCTAGGGCTAGTAGGTAAAAGCACAAACCTGTGTCACCCTTTTGTAAAGGAAAAGGCTAAAAAAAGTATAATTGTTCACCTTCAATGGCATACAATTGGTATTATTATTTTGAATTTGGAAATGACTTAAACTAATGAAATGTGTAGAAATGGATGAAGTTTAGGATTATAATTTTTAATAATTATTACGAATAAGAATCATATATTTTCCTAAATTTTATAGATAATTTTTTAGCTACTAGAAAATGCTAAAAATTAGGGGTCTAGTTCCCACCACTAAACTAGATGGAAATAAAGTTATTTCCCTTGATCTCAAACTATGTTATAGATAACATATATAGCTAGAACAATCAAAAATAAAACTCAACTATAGACCTATATTTTCTCTTTTATAATGATTCAATTTCCAACTCACCTAAAATCAATAGTTTTTATCTCCCACCACATTTTTCAAAGCAAATCTATTCTAACCAGAAGAAAAATTATACATTCTAAAAGAGGACTCTCTCCTCTAGAACGTCATCTAATTTTTGAAAAAAATTGATATGAATTTGTATTTTTCCTTTCTCAAAATTGACATCTTTTCATGTGTTAAAATACATGCTTGTAGAAATTTTTTAATTACAGTATACTATATCTAATTAAAACACTATAAACTCTATAGGAGAATATTCTTGACTCTGAGCTCTATAAAATGGTCTTTGTATGTTATTAAAAAAATTTATAAAAAATAGTAAGAGTTATTGAAATGCCACTTTTCTGAAATAATTGTATGTCATTAGTAATTAGACACAAACTAGTATAACATATGCATTTAATAGAAATATGCTTTTCTTTTCTTCTATTTGCTCCTTCTTCTTGCTATTCATTAGCATCCTCTTCACTCATAATTGGCACTTTACTTGAGGTGCTCAGTGATTCATCAGTCGTTCCATACCATGGCTAATTTTCAAGAAATTTGACATCTCTTGAGAGAATCATCGTGTTGTTCAATGAGTCATACAATCTATATGCCTTTGATTATAAGTTGTACCTTGTGAAGATGCACTTCACACCTCTATCATCCAATTTTTTCCTTTTCTCTTTAGGCACATGTGCATATGCAACACATCCAAACACCCTTAGGTGTTCAACTGTCCATCTTCCTTGTGACCATGCTTCCATTGGAATTCTATCATAGACTGCCTTTATAGGACACCTATTAATTAGGTAAACTATTTTTGCCATAGCCTCTTTCCAAAATTTAGTTGGGAGATTTTTCTCTTTCATCATGCTCCTTGCCATTTCAACAATGGTCCTATTCTTTCTTTTAGCCACTCCATTCTATTGTGGTGTATAGCTGGCTATGAGCTCTTTCTTTATGTCATGTTTCTCACAAAAATTTATAAAAGAATTGCAGGTATACTCCCCTCCTCTATCTAATCTTAGGACCTTGATATAGTGTCCACATTATTTTTTAGCCTAGGCTTTGAACTCAAGAAACTTATCAAATGCTTCAGATTTAAATTTCAAAAAATAAACCCATGTCCTACGACTAAAATCATCAATAAATGTCATGAAAGTAGTACTTCCCCCAATGGAAGTAACTTTCATAGGGCTGACTAGGTTAGTATGCACTAACTCTAATGGATATCTAGCCCTCCTAGAATTTCTAGAATTAAAGGGAAGCCTATGTTGCTTACCCAAAATACAAGCCTCACACTTGTGACATGAATTTCCTATTTGTGGTAAACTTTCTACCATTCTTTTATTTGACAACAAATTTAAACCAACATAGCCAAGATGACCATATCTAAGGTGCCATAGCTGCGAATAGTCTTCAATCACACTCCTTAGAGCTGATTGTGTGGGAGGTGCAGCACCAACTTGAGATGAGAAACACGTCTCTATCCTAAAGGGAAACATTTTTTTCTTTGTCATTTGAACTGCTACAAGTAAGTTCCTACTCCCATCCTTTTCATGAATGACACACTTGTCATTCTCCATCAGCACTATGTATCCATTTTGAATGAGCTGACCAATGCTCATTAGATTGTGCTTCATACTAGGGGAAAATACACATTTTGTATTTCCTTTTTTTCACCTTGCTTGGTGCAAACCATAATAGATCCTTTTCCCAATACTAGAAAGGCTCCATGTTTACTAATTTTAATCTCAGATTTGAAACTCTTGTCAATAAATGAAAACAAGGTCTCATTACCACTCATGTGGTTGCCACATCCACTGTTGAAGTACCAAACTTCAGGGCTTCTTTCTTCACTAACATTACACATGATGAAGGAAGTGGAATTGTTTCCACTTCCCATGCTCACATCAACCACATTTTCTTCTCCTAGTTGATCATTTTTCTTCTTCCAGCATTCACTTTCATAATGCTCATATTTATGACAATAGTAGCATTCTACATTACTCCTATTTGAGTTTTAGTTTTTCTTACCTCCTCTTGATGTGTTTTGAGAAGTTCTTGCTCCCTTTACTCGTCTTGAGCTTTCTACTGCATCATTTCTTTCTCCTCCATTACCTCGGCCTCTACCTCAAGAGTTTCTACCTAAGCCATTTCTTCCTCTCCCCCTTCCTCTTGGATTTGATTAAGCCTTGAATGCTTTCTCTTGGGAAGAAGAAGATGCAAATTTTTTGATCCTATGCTCATGGGTTTGAAGAATACCCATCAACTCATCCATTGTCAAAATATTGAGGTCTTTTGTCTCTTCTATGGTCATGACCAAATTATCATATTTATGAGGTAAACTCCTCAATATCTTTTCCACTATCCTCTTCTCTTGCTAGTCTTCTCCATTTAACTTCAATTGGTTAATCACATTGCAGGTCCTTGAACTAAAATCTGCAACTGATTCATTTTTCTTCATTTGAAGGTTCTCAAACTCCCTCCTTATATTCTATAGCTTTACTATATGAACTTTATTAGTCCCCTTGAAGTTTGTCTCAAAGATATCCCATGCTTCCTTTGCATAATTTCTTGCTGCAGTTTTGGGAAAAACTATATCTGTCATTGCTACCTCAATCAAACTTAATTCCTTATCATCCTTTCTCCTTGACTCTTTTAGCTGAGACTTCTGTGCATTTGGGAGAGCAGCATACTGAGTTGATTCTATCACATCATTGAACCCATTAATCACAAACTCCCATGAATCATTTGTAACTATTATATTCTTCATCTTCTTTACCTATGTATCATAATTTTATACATTGAAGGGTGGTGGTTGCTGCCATATATTTCCTACATCTCCTGCCATGTTAAATATTGCAAAAAAATTTCCCTAACTCACTATGGATGTCTAGCCTCAAAGCTCTGACACCATGTGGGAGAAATTAAATTAAATTAAAAACTTAACCCTAAAATTTTTCTCAGCTCATGAAGGTGTTGAGTGAAATTTTGCTCGACACCAATAGAAGCTGAGAGACAGGAAGGTGTCGAGTAACTCAGCACAAGAGGAATCCGAGTGAGCTCGGCTCTCAAAGGAAAGCTCAGCACAAGCAAAGTTGAGTAAGCTTGGCAATCAAAGGAAGTGACAAGTGAACTTGTAAGCTAAACTTACAATACAAACACCATTAAAATTAGGAAGCGAAGCTTTCAACAAAGAACTTTTCAATTGCAAAATAAACAATGATGGATAGGAGAAGAACAACAATAATATTTATTATTACTTGCTTGCTATTGAAATATTATAAACTATTACAAAAATAATTGGGAGCATTCTACTTCAACAAGAAAAACCTTAGAATCTTGTAAACTTGGAAAACCTAAAACTTCAAACTTGTAGCTCTAATGACTACATACTACAATGTCTAGAGCAATCACTACTTCAACATGATAAATCTAAAAACTATGAACTTATAGAACTTCCTTTTTTGTCTGCCTGCAATATGATCTACACACTTCATTCTTCTTCCTTTTGTTCTATTGAACACTGAAACTTTTCTTCCTTCTTCTGCTCTGTCAATTTTTTGCAACTAATCCAACTACTGGAATGAAACATTCCTTATGGCTATATGCTATTTTCCCTCTCAACATTAAAAAATTTAAATTCACCTACCAAACATAAATGCCTACCATCCATGGGTGTCTGCAAGAAATAACCTAACAGGGTAGCTGGGTGTGGGGCTCAGGGATAGCCTACAGTCTATGTGAATTTCCAACATGTACATGTAACTTGCAAAATAAATCCTTGTTAGCCGTAGGGTGCCCAATGCCAATTAAGTGTATGATGCTTGCATTAGAAAAGTATAAACCTTAGGGAAGATAGTTGTAAAATATACACAAGAGATAATCTATTAAACCTACTCAATAGAGACTGTGTAGATCATACCACATGTGCTCTATCTCTAGTGTAAATAGGATGCTTTCGAGCACATACTGACTTGTAGGGAATACACCATAGGATCCATATGGAAAAGGTAATGCTAAGGCATTGGTCTTCACAAAGGCATGATATAGAACGTAAAAAGAGAATAACAATAATTTGAAATCACTAGTTGGCAAGATAGTTTTTCTATTAATCTTGTTTACCTCATTTTTCTATTGATCTTATTTACTCTTGCAAACATGTTTGACTAATGTGTCATCTAAGTGATACTTATTATAAGATAGTATAGTCTCCAAATCAATTTTCCTGTTAGCTTTATTTTCTAATTTTTCTATCATTCTTATTTGCCTTTAATTACAAACATGAGCGAATGGGTTGTTATCTAAATCTGGACACTAATTTACTTGTCTTGGCCTTCACATCTATAGGTTTATTTGAGGCATAAGTTCATCATTCATGTGTTGATTTACCTTGTTGTATTGAGATTATGGAAAATAAATCTTAGAAAAAATAAAAATAAAAATAATAAAATAAAATTGATACCCAATCTGGAATGCTATTGGGAGCCAGATTTATAATTTCATAATAGGTGATACAAAGTAAATTCTGACAAGAGAAGTGTCTCTATATATACATATATTGTTTCACTACTCATTCCCTTTAGAAAGAATGAAAGGTTTGATCCTCCTTCTAAAAAAGAGTGTTTATACTAATCAACCCTTACAATCATGTGGTAAATTCTATTGTGATTTATAAAAGGGGTGAGATTTTTAATTTGGACAATGATGGGAATTTTCCATCTCTAATTTCATTCAAGAAGTTAGGACTACATTTTCTTTTCTATTTATTTTTTTTGAACATAAGTTGAATATCTTCAAGGATAAGCTATATTATAACATCATCATAGATTATTTTAGTGATTTAATTAACATGACTTGGAAGGATCCAACTAAGTAGAATGAAAATAAATATACATTGAGAAAGTTGCAAGAGTTTTATGAGTAACTAGTTATGGTCTGAGCCTCTGAGGGTACATAAAATATTGTTATTAAGAAATTACTCAAAAAAATGCTACCCTACCTTAAAATAATCCATAATATGAAAGAAACCCCAATGCCTTGGGAGATTATGGGACATACAGAATCAATTGGCACATAAAAAATAACAAGGAAAACCTGTGATACAATCAGTATTCTTAAACATCAAAGGAGAGGCATACAAACATAAAGAAAACCTGGAAATATATTGGTTGAGATTATAGAGCTTCCCTTGTCTCCCAAGTTTTGTGATGGATCCTTACATCCCTTTTCCCTTAGTGCTGCTACATGTGTGTGTCCCCTTCAATCTGAGCTTATTCTACCCTTTCCCCCTTTGCATTGTCTAAATTAGGATGAAAATAATTTTTACTTAACTCCCACTCTCTTTCCATTCATCTTATTTGATGGAGAATCTCCCCTAAAATGATCAAACACATGGAACTATCAATGTTCCTTATTTTTTCCAACTCATAGGTTAAAAGTGAGGCAATAATAATAATTTTCTTGGTTTTAATTGGCAAGCCTATATATACTTTTCTTATATACGATTGGAGGTAACCATGCTTACTTTTACAATTTTAAATACTAAGAATCATTGAAGTTTCTTAAAAATAATAATCATAACATAGCAATGTATGGAAAATAATTTGCAGTGCAAAGATCTTAATGTTAGAGGAATTAAAAGTTACTAAATTTTATCAATAAAAATATATAATTAATTAATCTAATATATTTACAAAGTAGAATATTATTTCCTTTTAAAAATATATATAGTAGTAATTAATGTTCAATTTGTGTGTGTGTGTGAGGGGGGAATGATTGAAATGATATTAAATTTTCATATTAATAAGAACTGTTAAAAAATATAAGTGAACATATATTAGTTGAATTGATCTTTTGTTTATGTTTCAACAAAACCTTATAACTCTAATGAGAATGAATTGTTAACAATTTGATATTACATAATAGCATTTAAACAATGGAAAAAGTAATGAATACCATAAATCATATCCTAATACAACAATTTTCTTTATAAAGCAAAAAATAAATAACGATTCAAAATTGTGACTAATTCATTTCTTTTCATGATTTTTAAATGCATCAAATGGTGAAAACTAAAGATAGTCCATGCCTCAAAATGGTAGAGTAGAGTAAATTTATCTATCTATTGGGCATTGAAAAATATAGAAAAGAAAAACTACATCAATGTGTTATGTTCACCAAGAAACTAGAGGGTGTCACTGATGTTAACAAGCATGTTGTTGGTAGATTCAAAGCCATAAAATTTGATAGAATTGATGGTATTCTTCCACTAGTGAAATGGAATGATGGTGAGCTTCCCTACATGATGCCATATAATCTTTGATTCTTCTCTCCCTCGAAGATGAGCATGAAGTCATTTCTGTACAAGCTCTCCATTCCCACATTATTGGTATTAAATGTATTGTATTAATGATCCACAACTACCTTTATCAATACATCAAGATCAATTATCCCATGATCCTCCTTTTCTCTCACTAAATTTGCACTTATTTTCCTCTTAACTAAGCAATCCTAAATTAGAATAGACCCTTCTCTTTTACAAATCACTTTTAAGTTAACTATGTAATAAAAGTTATAATTTCTTTAAAAAAAATTATTAATATGATAAAACATTCATTGATCATTCATTTAGTCATTTTTTTAGGTGACTAATTATTTAGTCATTTATTTGATCATTTATTTAGTCACTTGTCTTTGTCTAACCTTGTGGATTTATCCTATGACCAAATTAATCATTTATTTAATCACTTACACTTTTATATAATAAAACATTACTAAATTTGATAAATTTTAGTCATGTAACTAGAACTTTTATCTTGTGAATAAAAATTGTAGTCATGTAGTCATTTATTTGCACAAATTATACTAGTGATAGGGGAAGCTTGAAAAGAAAAGGGAATACCCAAAAAAATAAAATTTTCTCCATGCTAAATCAATTTCCACCCATAGTGCTAAAGCCATTGAGGGGCTGGCAAGAAAGATTGTCTATAACTAAGTGTCTTATGCCATTGAATAGCAGACCTAGAAGCAAGGCAGAAAGTATCCACACATTGCAAGGTGTTTGCAATATTGCCTACAAAATGGTCATCTATAAAATGGTCATTCATAAGCTATGTAGTGGAATCAAGGAGAGCTATGCTAGGCATAACACCCTGAGAGATGTTATTGATAGCATCTCAAAACATAAAGAGAAGGCACTAAAGGAAAACCTTGATGAATAGATCTATAAAGCTCGAAGACTTTAGATTGTCAGTCATATACGGTAATACAAGAAGAGGCATCTCCAAAAACTATTCGAGTAGATTGCTGAAAAATTGGTCCATTCCGCAATGCTTGAAGCATGGTAAAAATGAATGGCCATTCAATCTGGTCATAGGCTTTGGCAAAGTTAATCTTAAGGAATAATGCTCAATATTTGGACTAATGAGCCCACTCCATACCTTTCCAAAAAGCATTATTATTATCCATAATACATTCAAATTTGATGAAGCTAATTTTTTCAGTATGAACAAACTATAGGAGTAGTTGACATATTTTAAGGGAAAGAGCCTTTGTAATAATCTTATAGGATAATTTCAATAGAGTGATGAATCTCTAATTACATATACATTTTTGAGATGGTCAACTTTAGGTATAAATTTTATATTACCCTTATTAATTATGTTTCCTATGGAATGTATATTATATGCTTCTTGATACAGTTGAAGCAGATCAAGGCCAATGACCTCCCATAAGGATTTGTAGATTTCACAAGGAAATTCATCACATCCAAGTGATTTATCATTAGCCATGGAGAAGACAACTTCCTTGAGATCAACAAGTGTGAGCTTCTACTCATAGAAAGAATAGTATTTTGGAGCAATCTGATTGGGAGTTGTAGCAACACAGGCTTGTAAAGCATGATCATGTGTAGTAGAGAGAACCCGCATAGTGAAAACCTTCTCGTAATGGCACACAAACTCTTGAAGCATGCTAGGTGTTTAGAAAAGACCTTCTAGTCTTCCCTAATATGGTTGATGCCCAATACAAAGTGGAAAACCTAAAAAGAATTGAAAAATTCCTTAGAAGCCTAATTGCCAATCTCTAACCAATGGAGACAAGCTTTGACCTGAGCTCCCCTAGCTGCATAACTTTCTAGAGCTTGTTTATGGTGTCTAGGATTGTTGAGCTAGAGCTATAATTCCATATAAAAAATATTTATAGTGAGAGCTTCCAAGGCCATACAAAATATTTTTAATGGTGACTTCATAAGATCTCCTATAGTACGTGGCCTTGACTATCTCCCATAGATTTGAAGAAATTTTGTAGTACAGAGGATGCCATCATTCCAGCATTGAGTCCACTCAACAGAGGTGTGGGGCCTTTTCTCTAGGTTCCATGCTCAAATAACATGGGCTATAGTGGTTGGATGGGACAACAAGGAAGTATTGAGAAAGAAAAAAGTTTTTCAAGGAGGAGGCTGAGCTATGTGCTAGGTGATAGAACAAAAGATGAGAAAATGATCTAAAAAAGTCACATCTAGTAAAGGAGTGATAGGTAAAGCATGCTTGTGTGTAAAGGAAAAAAAAGGACTGAGCCATAAGCATATCCCTCTCCAATATCTTTAATACCCTATCAGACCCCAGTTAAAAGTTGGACCAAGTATGTCAAACCCCACCAAACTAGTGGTAGTAAGAATTAGGATTAAAAAGGCCTAGCTTATTCCTCATGTAGAACTGGGCTTCTCTTTCTCTAGTTGCCCATCAAAAAGGAAAAATCCATTTCTTTTCAGTAGCTAACTCAACCATATTTAAGTCCCCATAAGGTGTTAGAAACAATAGTCCACCAGGATAATTGAGGGGGGGGGGAGAGAGGGTGTTGAATTAGTTATCCAACAATTAAAACATTTATCTCCTTTAAAAAAACTTAACCATTCAACCAAAGTAAACAACAACCATAATAAGATGCACATAAATAATTACACAAGATATGTTAACTAGGGAAACCCTTGATTAGAGGGGAAACCTTGGTGGGAGTGATGCCCACAAGATGATGTACTAATATAAATATTCCTTGTTAGAGGATGGACCCTATTAGGAGTCTATTACAAGATTTAGTACAAATAGTCCCTATTAGGAGACTTTGAATCTATGTTAGGAGATTTCAACCCTATTAGGAGTTGTGCCAACCCTATTAGGAGCTATAGTACAATGTATGCAAGAAGAGCTCACTGCCCAAACATACAATTTCAACTACAAGAAGTGCTCACTACTCAAACATGAAATTTACTATTATATTCTTCTTTCCTTTGTTCTATCAACTAAACCAATCACTTTTAGATGTTGTAGACTAGGTCACAAACCTTAGATCCAAATATCAAACCTTAGATCACTCAGCAAAGCCTTGGCAATGAAGTTTCCTTCACTTCCACTCTACTCTTCTCAACTTCGCATTCAGCTCTCTTTGTTGCTTATAATCTCTTTGCATCCATACAATTACATTACATACTTGATAAAGAAAAAATTCCTTCCTTTGTACTAATTCCTCAAAATAATTCCCTAAGTTGACTATTAGACCTTCTCAGTCAATCATTATAGGACCACATTAAGAACATGTTACACTTAGCAATAACATTAATCTTCTGCCTTGGAACTTGAATAACTTTCAATACATGAAATATTATGATGAGAGAGATTAATCACATCATCATCAACATGTCTTCTTCACGTCCTCAATCTCTATTCTCAGAAGAGAAACTTTGCTAAGAGATATAACAAGTTTACTAGAGCATGCCTCTATAAACTCTATCTCAGAACAAACATCACCAAAACTTACATAATTTCTTCCAGAATTATCATTTCTTCTTCCAACATTAATTGAATATACTAGATACTTAGAAGTATCTCCCATAACCTCAAATGGTTATAATACTCAACTAGCCATTTGTACCAACTTGATCTTTTCATTTTTTTTTAGATACCACAAAAAAATTGCTATGTTGGCATCAATGACAAACTTAATCATGAATGTAACATATCATCATAGTAACATATCTACAATACTCCCCCATAGGAATATCATCAGCACTCATTCTTTCAAAAACCTCTCAACAATCCTCCCCTTTGGCATTGATGGCAACATAGATGAAAAAATCTAGTTCCAAGAATACCAACAAAAGATTGTTCATCTTGTTCATTGTTCATTACAAATCCTCTTCATCAATCATTCTCCCCAACTATTTTCTTCTCCTAAAAAAGCTACACTTGTTCTTGCTTGCTTCTCCCTCATGATATTCTTCCTCATGATCTTTTCATAATGTTTTTCATGTTGAACTTCTCCCCCATTGACATCAATGTCAAAGGTTTTAGCAACAAACTTTATCGCATCAAACTCTACAACAATTGATTCTTGCTTAGCTCAAATGTCCAAAGACACTATTCAAAACAACATCCAACAAGAGTTCTAGATGGCTTTTTCCAATCATAGATACTCCCCCATTTAGGAAGCATCATCATTTAGTCTAGACAATAATGGTGCTCTATTACATCGCACTGATGCACTCTTGAATAATCTACTCTGATGTAAGAAGGGGCATAACCCCTAGCATTCCTCACAAATACTCAAAAGTCTCTTTGGGAAGAGGCTTAGTGAATATATCTACAATCTACTCTTTAGTGCTCACATACTCCAATATAATTTCCTTTTCTACAAATTTCTCTCTGAACATATGATACTTAATAGAAATGTGATTAGTCCTTGAATACAATACTGGATTCTTAGACAAATTTACCATTCTTGTGTTATCTCAATGTGTACCAATAGGTTCACTAATTTCTATCCTTATATCCTTAAGAACTTGCCTCATCCAAACAACTTCATTGCAATTTTTTGATGTTGCAACATATTCTACTTTCATTGTACTTTGTGATATACAATCTTCTTTCTTTCTTAGCCAAGAAACCAATCTTCCTCCAAAAAAGAAGGCTTCACCACTAGTACTCTTTCTATCATCCATACTACCTTTCAAATTAGAATCAATATAAGCAATTAGATTAAAATCATTATCTATCATACCATAGTTCGAACTTGGATTTTCCTTTCAGATATCTAAATATCCTTTTAACTATTGCATAATGAGATTCTCTAGGATCAGCTTGAAATTTTGCAATAAGTCCAACTGCATTTTCTATATCTAGCCTTGTGTGAGTCAAATAATGCAATCCTCCAATCATATATCTTTACTTCTTTTGTTTAATAGTAGGTTTCTCATCCTTTGTAGATAATTTGTTTCCAGTTACCATAGGTTTTCCAATGGGTTTACATGTTTCCAAGTCAAACCATTTCAGTAAGTCTTTCAAGTTCTTAGTCTAAGAAATGAAGATTCCTTCTTTATTTTGTACAATCTATAATCCTAGAAAATATTTCATTTTTCCTATCATACTCATCTCAAATTATTTCTTCATCTCATTAGCAAATTTTTCACTTTCATTATCATTTCTTCTAATATGATATCATTGACAAATTTTACCAAAACCATCAAACCATCATCAACTTCTTTCCAATATAGAATACTATCTACCATACCTTTGCTATATCCAAGCTTTGTCAAATGCTTGTCCAACCTTGCATACCAAGTTCTCAATGCTTGCTTCAAGCCATACAATGCTTTCTTCAATCTGCCTAATATGTCCTTATCATCTGTTAAAGGACATCCTTTAGGCTATTCAATGTACACCTCTTCTTCCAGTTCTCCATTTAGAAATGCTGAATTGACATCCATCTGATATACTTTGAATTTATTTTGTGCTACATAGGCTAAGAATAATCTTACTACATCTATTCTAGCCACTAGAGCATAGGTCTCATCATAGTCTATTCCTTCTTGTTGTGAGTAACCTTTACATACCAACCTTGCCTTATTCCTGACAACTTCACCTTGTTCATTCATCTTGTTCCTAAATACTCATTTAGTTCCCATCACATTCTTGTTTTCTGGTCTAGAGACCAATTCCCATGTCTCATTCTTTACTATCTAATCCAATTCCCCTTTCATAGCTCATTCTGAATAATCATCTTTACATGTTTCATCTGCATTCTTAGGTTCAACTTCAGATATCAAGTATAGTTATGCATTGATTCTACTTCTTGTCATCGCACATTTATCTCTACTTTCAATGATCTTCTCAGATGGGTGATTCTTTATCATATTCTTTCTCAAAGTCAAAGTTGTTATCTCAACTCTTGGCTCTACTGAATGTTCTAAGCTTTATTCCTACCTTGGCTCTCCTTCAGTCTACAAATCATTGCTAGTCTCAAGAAATACTTCATCATTCCTTGGCTTAGTAACAACATCATCATCTAAATTGTAATTGACTATTCTCTCTTGTATCCTAAATTTCTCATCAATTCTTATATTTGCACTTTCCATAATTGTCTTGGCTCTTAGATTTTAAAACGTATAAGCCTTGTTATTCAATGAATAACCAAGAAACATACCTTCATCACTTCTAGCATCAAACTTACCAATATCATCATCTCTTTTGATATAACATCTACTCCTTATATTTCCAAAATACTTAATTTTAGGTGAGTGACTAAACCATAGTTCATCAGGAGTCTTGTTTGTTTGTTTCTTGACTTGCACTCTATTCATAGTGTAGATTGTGTTATTCACAACTTCTCTCCAAAATATCTTGGATACATCATTCTCTATTAACATAGCTCTAGCTTCTTCTATAACTAACCTGTTCCATGTCTTTGCAATGCCATTTTGTTTAGGGGTTCTTGGAGCTGATAACTATCTTTTGATTCTATTTTCTTCACAACACATGTTAAACTCATTTGCATTAAATTCTCCCCCTCTATCTAATCTTAAACATTTAATCTTCATACCAAATTCATTCTCAACTCTATTCTTGAATATCTTAAACTTATCAAATGCCTCAAATTTCTCTTTAAGAAATGCAACCCACATCATTCTAGAAAAATCATTAACTAGAATCATAAAATACCTTTCTCCATATAATCCTTTAGTCTTGATAGGACCACTGAGATATGTGTGTACAATCCTCAATTTTCCTATAGTAGTAAACTTCTTGCAGGGAAAAGAAGTTCTATTATGCTCTGCCAAAACACACTCCTTGCAAATTGTGTTTGTAGGTTTTACAATCATAAGAAAATATCTAAGTGCAAACATACTACTAGACTTCACAATACTGTCAAAGTTTATATGAAAAAATCTCTTATACCATAACAAAATGTCATCTACCTTTTCAACTAAACATGTCATTTCGGTAGGATTCAACTGAAATACATTACCTCTAGATCCAGTTCCTATTCCAATTACCTTTCCATCTTTTTCTCTAATCATGCATGTCTTTTCTATGAACTACAACTGATAACCTATGTCTACTATTTGTCCAATACTCAAAATATTGTGTTTTAAACCATCAACAAAATATACATGCTCAATGTTAGTTTTACCGTCAAGAGTTATAGATCTAATACCTTTAACTTGGCATGCTACATTGTTTCCAACTCTGACAATGCCTCCATCCTAACTTTTGAAGTCCACAAACTCACTCATATTGCCAGTCATATGATGTGAACAACCACTATTAATTATTTAATTAGATTTATTTTCAACCTGTGACACCAAAGCTACCTTCTCTGGACTTTCTTCTTTAATTGCCAGAAATCCAATTTCATCATCACTAGCACTTATTATTTGTTCATCAGAATCATTATCTTCATTTTCATATAAGCACTCTCCATATTTTCTAGGTTTGTAAGTTCTGTTATACTTTTTCTCTCTTTTAGGACACTTAGATGCATAATGACCATATTCATCACAAGTCCAATAGTTAAATATTTTCTTACCTCCTTTTTCTCTTCTTACTAGAAGGGAAACTCCTTCAATTTTCCTATCTTCCTTAGATCTTTTGTTGCTAGCAAAATATAATCTAGCACTTATGCTCCTTCATAAACTAGATCAACTATTCAAGGCACTAAAAGCTATTTCTATTTTGGTCAATTATCCAAACTATCTAAGCTCATTCTCAACTACTTCAAGTCTTCCAAGAAATGTCTCCTTTGTGAGAAATTTGATACAAGATATCAACAACTGTATCATTTAAACTGGTGGCTTAAATGGTGTTGTTAAGCTCTTCAATATATTTCACATAACCTTATCATCTTCTTTGGTTCCTCCTTATAGCAATCTCTGATATTTTTTCTAGAAATTTTCATATAGATTCATCTTCCATCATTTTAGCATCTTGAAATGCACAAATCCAACTTGGTAACCTCAACTTCTTAGAATGTGCATTACCTTCAAAACTATTTTCCAAATCAAATGTGAAGTAGCAACTAATTTTACCTAATTGTATTCAATTTCAAGAAGTGTAGTCAATAGTGCTTCTCTAGCTCTCATGTCGTGCATAAAAAGATATCTTTCATCCTTGATACAATTTTCCAAATCCTTTTCAGCAATGATTATCTTTGCTGATTTTGTTAAGATCCAATATCCTAGACCCATACACAATAGATGTGTCTTCATATTTTCCTTCCAACTATCATAATTTGTTCCATCAAACTTTGTACTAGCTTTCCTAACATGCTTTCCATGGATCTCCCAAAGTTGTTAAACTTTATCTTCAAGGATCTAATGCTCTGATACCAATTATTAGAAACAATAATCCACCAATATAACTAAGAGGGGTCAGTGAATCAGTTAGCAACCAATGAATACATTTATCACCTTTAAACATGCTTAACCATTCAACCAAAGTAAACAACAACCATAATCAGATGCATATAGACAATTACACCATATATGTTAACTAGGGAAACCCTTGATCAGAGGGAAAACCCTAATAGGAATGATACCCACAAGATGATGTACTAATATAAATATTCCTTGTTGGAGCATGGACCCTATTAGGAGTCTATTACAACATTTAGTACATAGAGTCTCTATTAGGAGATTCTAACCTTGTTAGGAGTTGTGCCAACCCTATTAGGATTTGTACTACAATGTATGCAAGAAGAGCCCACTACCCAAACATGCACTTTCGACTACAAGAAGAGCTCACTGCTCAAACCTATAATTTAGTGGTATCTTCTTCTTTCTTTATTTTTTTCAACCAAACCAATCATATTTAAGACCTTGTAGACTAGGTCACAAACCTTGAATCCAAACTTCAAAGCTTAGCTCACTCATCAAAACCTTGGCAATGAATTTTCCTTGACTTCTGCTCTTCTCTGCTCAACTTCGCATTCAACTCTCTCTATTTCTTACAATATCTTTGCATCCATAAAATTCCATTGCATACTTGATAAAGGAAAATTCCCTTCCTTTATATCAAGTCCTCAAAACAATTCCTTGAGTTGACTATTAGACCTTCTTAATTAATCATTATAGGACCACATTAAGAACACATTACACTTAGTGATAACATTAATCATCCACCTTAGAACTTAAATAACTTTTCTTACACATAGTATTATGATGAGTGAGCTTAACCATGTCATCAACAACATGTTTTCTTCACATCTTCAACCTCAATTCTTAGAATAACAACTCTACTAAGAGATATAACAAGTTGACCAAAACATGCCTCTGTAAACTCTATCTCAGAACATACATCACCAAAACTTACATAACTTCTTCCAGACTTATCATTTCTTCTTTTGACATTAACTACATATACTAGATACTGAAGAGTGTCTCCCATAACCTTAGGTATTGATAATACTCAACTCGCCATCCATACCAACTTGATCTTTTTGTTGTTCTTTTGTTAGATACTATAGAAAACTGCTATATCGACATCAATGAAAAACCAAGTCATGAATGTAACATACCTACAATACTCTCCCATAGGTATATCTTTAGCATTCATGCTTCCAACAATCTCTCAACATAGGGAACCTTTGTGGTAGGTGGAAAATGAACCACCAACCAATGCCATAGGTGTGAACACTTAAAAAAATCAATGGGGGCATAGATTTTGGCAATACCAAAGGAATGATTCTAAAAAGACAAAAAAATCTAAACAATCCTCTACATAGGGTTAGAACCATGAAAAATAATTGAAGAAATTAAATGAGAAGAGAATAGATTTACTACACTACCTCGTGAAGATTCATGCTAGGAAGAAAACAAGGTACTATCTAACCAAAAAACATGGTAGGCTAAGTCGAAAAGAAACCCAACAACTTTAATTTCTTGAAGGAACAAAGCATTAAGATTACCAAGTTGATGGTTCATATTAGGAAGATAATACTTTCTAGGATGGTCTATTAGCCTGCACACATTCCATGAGAGACAATTCATTATAAAAAAGATTGCATATCTTCCTTGTCCACAAGAGAGCAGATTTTTTTATGGAGAAATGTTTAGGCATCAAACAAGGTGTCTAGAAGAGAGATCAGTAACCGTATCTTCTCCCCATTATATGATACCTTGTAGCGGTCTTCTAGGATATGATAACAATGAAGGGAATGGGATGAAATTATCAAAGCCACATATGGTGCTCAAACCCATGTGGTACAAAACTCAAGGGTCTGTATGACTACCATCCCTTGAGCACCAGGGTTTGGAATAGGTGGATGCATGAGAAAAAAAATGAAGAGTCTCATGACACTAGGCTTGAACTAGGTTTTCCATTCTCCTAACACAAAGAACCTTCCTTAGTTATAGTGGATCATTTTCCTTTCTTCATAATAGTAGTCCATTCATCATTTTTGGCAATCAAAGTCAAATCCACTTCTAGGATTGGTAGATGATTGCATTCCAACAAAGGGACAACTCCTAATTTTGTGTCTAATGAACTAACATTTATAACAAGTATTTGCGAGAGTTAGTTATATAACCTTTTGAGTGAAGGTGGTACCACCTACCTAAATTTCCACTAATTTTTGAGGTACTTGGGGAGGTCTAACTCAACACAAACCCTATGTTGGGGTCAAGCATTAAAAAACTTGTCTAGTTCAAAGGAAATGACCTTGTTGATAGTTTTCACAATGGCTTGAAAGAAGCACCAGCATGGAATGGGAAGCCTAGGGAAACCCACCCATACTAGGACCTTAAAGTTTTGGTCATTAGAGACAACCAAATCATGGGACCAATATTGAAAAACTAGAAGAGGAGACCTGACATATAGGGCCCTCTAACAAACACATGCTCAACTTGGCTAGGGTTTCTGAAGAGAAAAATGAAAAAAATCCTTTAGTAAGGTTTTGAAAACATTCAAGGTAGACACCATGAGGTGTTAAGACCTTGGAAAGCCATTCCAATAGCATGCTTTTAGAATGGTTCTGACCCATAAAATACCCAATTAGATTTTTCTATTTTAGTCAAGAACATGCAATATAATATTCCTTCGTGCTCAAAAACAATATGAGGAGAGGAGTTACCTCGTGAAAACCTAGGTAATGAACTTGCATGAGTGTGTGTTCAGCAACACCATTTTTTCCAAAAACACGAGTGCCAACACCAACACCAATTGCTAGGTCAAAGATTGTCTACGCCATTATAACTAAAAATAAATCTCGTAGTAAATGTGGCATGACTAACAATGAGCAAACAAGGATTCAGACAAAAATCGTACAAACCCTACCATAGCGCATTTGTCACCTCTTGCAATTTCATAATTATTTTTCTTATCTCAAATCTAAATTTATATAAATATAAATATTTAACATCTTATTATGTATCTAAATTGTCAATATATATGTTAAAACAATTTTTTTAACATGTAATTCTAAATTTCAAAGTACATTTATTTTGTAAATACTTAACTTTACAACAAAATTATATAAATCAGGAGGATGAAAATAAAAAGAAACAAGAGTAGGAAGAGATTAAGGGGAATACCAAAACAATGTGAAAAGGGGCAAAAATAATGAAGAAGAGAGAAAAGGAGAACAAGAAAAACAAAATTGAGAAGATGAAGAATAGAAAAAATAAAAAGAGTAAATAAGGAGGATAGGATGTAAAAGAATAAGAAGAAATAGAAAAAGAAGGAGGAGGAGAATAAGGAGTAAAGAAGAAGAAAAGGAGGGAGGAGGAGAAGAAAGAGAAGAAACAAAGTGGGAGATGAAGAAAGAGAGCAGAGGGACAAAAGAAAGAAAGGAGAAGATGGTAAAGAAAAAGGAGAAAACAATGAGAAGAAAAAGAAGATGAAGGGGGAGAAGCAACCAAAGGAAGAGACATTCCTTCAAACCTTAAACTACATTGACAAGCATATACCAACCTTTTCTTAATAATTTAATATGCTTACAAAAAGCTTACACAAAGAGGATCTTGTCACATTAGGTTAGGATTAAGATTTTTTTGACTAAATTTTAGGGTTTGAGTATGCATTAAAATCCCTCATCCATAGTATAATTAAGAAAATATTAAAATTTAAAAATATGACAATACCAAATAGTTTGAAAATATTTGGGAAAAAAGAAAATATAATAATACAATTACCATTACAAAATAAATTTTGTGGCATTGGATTATATCAGAATTAGCACTAAGGTTCAATCAGAATTGAATTTGGAGTTTTTAATATATAATATAGATTAAATATAATGTTGTTAGGGTTTAACTAACATACTACAATAAGGATTAATATTATGGATAGAGTTAATGTGTGTAATATTAGGATTGAAATTCATTTATGTTTTGGTTTCTATGTAGAACCCTAACTATGGTCATAATTATCACCATAGGGGACTTATAATATTAAAAGCCTACTAGATGTCACAATCATAGTCCAATCCCATACCATGTTATTACATTTCCATATTCTTCATTTGGACATCTTGAATATCATTTAGATAAGGATGTTGGAGAGGAAATTTTGACCATGAGCATTTCTTTGGGAGTCAACATCCTTCCAAATATGGATTTCCTAATTCTGATGTGTTCTCAAATGTGATCATTTGACCTCCTTATAGAATGTTTCCCGAGAGGTTTTTTTTGGACAAGTTTAAGCATGCCAATAAAGTGAGCGATTGAAATTGTGCAAGAATTCTTACAGAAAATCTATTTGTAGAAATATCAATGGAAACTAGTTGACTCAATGCTCCCAAACTAGGTAGAATAATTCCACTTAGGTTGTTCATTAATATAAAAAAAACCTCAATCCCTTTATCTTTCCAATATCAAAAGGCACGTGTCCATTTAATTAATTTCTAAAGAGATCTATGTGTGTTAGTGTAGAAAGAGTTGCAGTTGAACTAGGCGTTTTTCCATCATGTTCAATTCATCATGAGATGGAACTTCAAATATCTATTTCCCAAAAGAGCCACGATTAAAACATAAACTAACACCAATGTCTCTTTCATGTACAAGATAAGGGTTCAATATGGAAAATAACATATTTCCATCTTCTATTGCTACACTCATTACATGGAAAGATGCAATGTTGTTTGGAGTAAAACCTAATATATTATTAGATGAAAGGTCTAAGATCTAGAGGTGCTTCAATTGGAAATTTTTTGAATGAATGTCACCCCACTAAAATAATTACCCTACATTGTCAAGACAAGACTTGAAGTAGTGATAGATTTCCAACTAAGCATGGAATATCACTGGTAAATTTGTTATGCACCAAATCTAGATGTTTTAAGGACTTAAAAATGGTCAATACGGGAAGGGAAGTTTCACTCAACTTATTATTTCTTACGATTAGGAAGGAAGTACAACACCAACCTCCCTCCAAATTGTTATCTACTAGATTTAGGACTTTGAAATACCTTATAGCTGGCAAAGCATGGAGGAATTTTTCCATTGAAACTATTTTTTTCTAGATCTAACTTTATAGGCCAATGGGAATATTTAAAATTAGATCATTATCATTAGCAATGAAGAGTTGTAAATACTACAAGTGTCCATTCAATGCATTTCAGAACACATCTAACTCTATTATTATAGATGCTGATCTTTTGGGGATATTAAGGCTTTCATGCAAATAATTTCTTGAAAGGTTTAACCTATACAAGTCAACAATATTCTTCCATAACTAGGATGGGAATTGACCATTGATATTTTTTCCATCCAATATCAATCTCATTAATGAGTATATAGTTACTAACTATTGAGTAATTTAACTTCCAAACCTACATGATCTTATAGTTAAGCCTTCTAACTAAAAATGGGGAATCCAAGTCATACTAATATTGAGTAAATAATATGATAGAAACAAGCATTTTAATTCTAAAAGGTTATGAAACAACATATCTAAAATGGTAATGTGGGATAGCCAAAGAATCTTTACAGAGTAAGGTACTGCCAGCTACGAAGAAGTAATTTGCTTGTGGAATGAAAATTGATGTGCATATAGCTACCTAACAGAGGAAAGACTAGCATGATGAATCCTTTTCTCAAATTGGTTGAAGGAAATATCCAACTCCCTCAGAATAGACAGATTTTGAAAAAATGGTGGCAATACTCTAGTCATTTTTTTATAAATTATATCTAGAAAGATAAGATTGGTCAACTGAGAAATCATAGGGGGTTTTATCCCTCTAAAACTATTTTTATGAAGGTTGTAGATATTGAACATGAGAAGTCTTTCATAAATAGTAAGAAACAATACTAGTTAAGCCAATGCTCCTCAAGTCAAGGTATTTGATGAAGGGAAGGATGCATAAACTATTAGATATGTCTCCACTATGCATGCCCTATTCTAGAAGGTTAATGTATGCAGCAAAATTTACCTACTTTACATGGTAACTTCAATTATTTTAGGATACGCTATCTCACTTGGAGAAACAATCACTTCCATTAACTGATGCATTAAGAATTCCATCATAGACATTCAAGGATTCTTTGAAAGAAAGAAAACCTTGGGAGTCCTCAAGATGACAACTGAATCGACCAAAACATGGATTTGTGAAAAGGATAATATAAAGTGCATTCATCAAAGTAAATTCAATTCGATGAGTAAGCATTAATTAAGAAAAGATTCATATAACAAATAATTTGAGTTATATAGACATATTTATTCAAAAGCCTCCCTATGAGTTCACTAAAACATTGGTAGGGTTAAGTAACCTAAACAATTGAATGTGAAAAAAAAGAATGTCATAGTCAATGCACTCACTAGTTAGGGACAGTGACAACTATCTAAGGTTACAAATACAACTAGTTGGGTACATTAAGTAAAATAATTAGTGTAATATTGAAATTACTAAGTGATAATAGACTATCAAAGACCTTTTAATTTTTAATTTTAAGAAATTAAATACAAATTGTTGACTACAAAAACTGTTAGAGTAAAGTGTTAATTTAATTTCATTTATTAAATTAGTTTTATTCCCCTGTTAAGATTTCATTTTATGCACTCAGAATTTCTGTTTGATAATTAATAAGTAATTATTAAATTTTATTTACATCTTAGGGTTTCCCTTTTAGGTTTTTGATCTCCTTCTATAAGGGTTGATATTTTGTAATTATCTCTCAATTCTTTTCAGTCTGATAAGATAGTTTTCATATTTTTAAAGAAAAACCCTTGCCTCTTCTTGTCTTTTTCTTCTCTATGACATGTTCTTCCCTGCAACTTTTCTTTGCACTTTGTGGATTTTTATTGTTCAAATCATTCATGGTATTAGAGCCCAATCTATTGTAGCTTGTTCAGTATTTGGAGAAAAAGAAGAACGAGGATTTGACAAAACAAATTTCATGTTTTTAAGGTGTTTTTTGTGAAAATAGGGGTTCTCTAATTTTTGGAGAACGTTAAGGACAAAAAAACCTCACAATTGGATTTAGAAGGTGTCAAAACCCCCATTTTCATATAAATTTTATCAATTTTTTACAACGTTTACCTAAGAGGAAAAATTTCTTTACATACCAGGGTTGTATGACCTCTATCGCACAAAACAAGACCAAAAAATTAGATAAATTGCAAATATATATATAAACTATACTTTTTAAAGCATGATGGTGTATTTTAATACCACACAGTCTACAAACCTTTAACAGTTTGTAGTGGTCCTTGGTAGCAGTGTTTCCAACTGCAGTGGTGCCACCACCCGATGACCACCCATCCTCCTCTGTGTGACCGCTCAATCACCACTACCACCCATCTCCTACCACTACCACCAACCTCTAGTAGTGTTTTCCTCTACCACCAACATGCCACTAGCACACTACTAGAATGCCAACACCACAGTGGTCAATTGTCATTTTTTCTAATATTTTTTATTTTAAAAAATATTATCTTCCCAAGACCCTGTCTATTTTTTTGTGATATCTTGAGTACACAGGGGTTTTTTTAAATCCAAAAGAAGCACCAAAAATTTGGTTCAGAGACAAAGACAATAGTGTAGGTATTTTTTGGATTCTTTTCCATTCTGGTACTTGTTTTTGTGCATGAAGCTTCTTGGTGTCTTCCATCTTCTAATGAGCATAACTTGTTCGATATATCTCTATTTTTCAATCTAGAAAAAGGGTCAGAAAGCTCTCCTTGAGAACTTTCCAAATTCTCTATCATTTCACCACTTAGCATATAAAAAAAATCAAAAATGCCTTCTAAAACAATGGTCATGAGCTCTTCTTGTCTAATACTTCTAAACCCACAGAACTATCATACATCGAAATCCCATATGCAGTGGCTTCTCCATTTAAAGGGTTTGTGGTCCTGTCTAGAGATAGTGTAGCCAATTTCTCAGAGTCAATACCAAATTTTACAACATAGGAATAAGATAGATGAAAACATGATCTAATTTCTTTGAGTGATTCAGATAGCTTACAACTTCATCTTGATGAGTGTTCCACTCCTTAAGAAATGTGGTATAAGTTTAAAGACTTTTTTGGCACCATCAACAAACTATCTCTTTAGAAGATAGTACACTAGAAGATGTTCTCTTGGTTCCTCCTATTTCTATGAACCTTTTGTCTATCTTTCAAATTTTTCTTTCTGGGTTTGGAAAGATAGTTGATTTCTCACCACATGATGTGGTTATTTGAGACCCTCATGATCCTTACATAGTTATTTCTATAAGGAGAGTTGATCTTTAGACTCACTTATATCAGTTTGATGGCTTTGAGAGCTTTGATTTTACTAGCATTTCTCTCATTTCTCATATAGACAAAGTGAGCAAGGTTTAGCATGAGCATTTTTTCCATGTCACTATAAATATCTATAGTAGATTAGTACATAGAAGCTAGTAATTAGGCTACCTTAGATATCTTATATTAACAGTGTGTGTCAAGGTTGCGCACTTGGAAAACAACACAATGATTCATTTCTAGTAGGTAGATTCACATGTGCTAAGGCACCATTGGAGCTGATAGACAATGATCTTATGTCATTTCCCACTCTATCATTTTTAGGTGCTTGATATGTACTCACCTTCATAGATGAATTCTCTCAATACACATGGGTATACTTTTTGAAGTACAATTTTGATGTCTTTAATTCATTTTGAATCTTTAAGATATTTGTAGAGAAGAAATCTAGTCTTTCAATTAGGTGTATATAGAGCAACAATGGGGGGGGGGGATATTTGAATCATTTTTTTAGGTTTTTTTACACTAAGCATGGTTTACAACATTAGTTCATAGTTCTCCACATTCCTTAGCAGAATGAGATTGTAGAGAGAAAGAATAAGACATTATGGGAGACGGCTAATTACATGATTTAGTCTTGAGCTATGTGTTCTTCATTTTGGGATGAAGCTATCAATTATGCCAACTATATTCAAAATTAGATGCCTCACAAGGCATTGTAACACTTGATTCCTAAAGAGCCTTGGACTCATGTCAAACTTGATGTTCTACTTTACACATTTTTTGTAGTGAGGCTTAGGTGTTTATTCCAGATATTTAGTGGAAAGTTGTGGAAAAGAAGAGTTGGTCAACCACTCTTTTTTTTTTTCCTACTATTATGATTTAATAGTGAATAGGTTGTTTGATCCTAATTCCAAAGATCTCTTGTTTCATCGAGATGTTCAATTTGATGAGCATTATCCTCTAATGAAACCCCATCACCAACTTATTCCTCACTATTGACTACTTCCTCTTCCCCTACATAGGATTATACATCCTCTAAGAAAGATCTTGATATTGATCCCCCTTCACCACATCCATCATTTTTTTAACGAGTCCCCAAGTGTGCTCATGATACTATTGATGCATCCAAATGTCTCGCAAGTGATCCTACTGATGCTTATTGCACTTGTGCTTAGATTGCAAGTATTGGCCTCTTGAGTCATGTAATTTTAGATGAACCATAGATTTTTTCATAGGCGATGGGACACTTAGAGTGGGATATGGCTATGGATGAGGAGTACTCTTCTTTGATGAACAACCACACATGGGATCTTTATCCTCTTCTAAAAGGGAAAAGGTTGGTTTGGTGTCAGTCCTATGCACCATACCAAGTAAGTTGTACATGGCTCTTTTCACAAGTACAAGGCATGTCTTGTTGCAAAGGTTTTTTTACAAGTTGAGGGTATTGATTACTCCAAGACCTTTGTCCCTATTGCCAAGATAAATTATATTCATCTCTTACTCTCTCTTGCAGCTTCACAGGAATGGATAGTTTGTCATATGGATGTGAAGAGTTCCTTTTTGCATGGAGACCTTCATTAGGAGATCTATATGGAGTAGCCTCATGGTTTTGTGTAGTACTCTTCATTAGTATGTAGGCTTTGGAGGTATTTATATGGTCTCAAATAGGCCCATCGGGCTTGTTATGACAAGATGGATTCCTTCTTGCTTGCTTCACAGTTCACTCAGTGTCATTCTGATCTTATGGTTTACATTCAACATCATGGGACTGACTTATTAATACATGTAATTTATGTAGATGATCTCATCATTACCAATAGCTCAGTCTCCATGATATAGACTATTCATTGATCCTTGAGAGGGCAATTTGAGATGACAGACCTTGGACTTCTGCACTATTTTTTGGTCCTACAGGTTGTTCATTATTTGGATGGGATAGCCATACTCCAACAAAAGTATGCTCTTGATATGCTTCAAATATTCAACATGCTTGATTACAAGCCTACTCCCACACTGTTTTAGTTAAGTATTGTTTTATCTACCACTTGTGTGCCACTCCTACAGTGGATTGCACTTTATATAGGCATCTTGTGGGTAGTTTGTTGTACTTGACACACACAGGTCTTGATATTTCCTTTGTGGATAGTCTTGTCTCTCATTTCTCCCATGATCAACATGAGATTCATTGGCAAGCTTCCAGACATATATTGAGATAGATTTAGGGTACAACATGTTATGACATTCACTATACATCTCAGGGTCCTCACATTGTTGGTTATACAGACTCAGATTGCACTAGTGATATTGATGTTTGCAAGTCTACTTCTAGATTTGTCTCCTATTTTGGTTTTGGTCCTATAACATGGTCTTGCAAGAAGTATCATGCTCACACATTATCATCTATCGAGAAAAAGTACGTACCATCTATGCTAGCTAATTAGGAGACTTTTTCACTTTGACAATTGATGACAGAGTTTGGATTTCTTTAAGATAGTCCCACCTTTCTATGGTGTGACAATCAGATTGCTATACACATTTCCTATAACCTAGTTGAGCATCAATGGAACAAGCACATAGAGCTTTACATGCACTTCATTAGGCATATGATTTAAGATGGTTCTTTGAGCTTGGAGTACATTCCTATTGTTGAGAAGGTTGTAGACATCTTCACTAAACCTTTTTCATCCCATGGTATATTTAGCTATGTTCTATGCTTGGGGTGAAGGAAATTGTCCTTGGGAGGTCTTAATGATGAGTTCTTCCTTCCTTCTATTCTTGCTATATCTTTTTGGAGTAGAGTTTTTCCCAATAGATTTTCTCTATTTCTCCACTTCATAGAGATTTGGTTTTTTTTGGTACCTCATCAGGCCTTTTTGTTGGGACCAAAGTTTGGTTTTTGCTTTGCATTGTAGTTTCCTTTTTCCTTCTACATTATTTGTAGGTACATTTTTACTCATCTTAAATGGGATTGTTAGAGTGAAGCATTAATTTTATTTTATTTTATTTATTAAATTACCTTTACTCCATTCTTGAGATTTTAATTTATGCATTTGCATTTCTATTTAATATTTAATTAGTAATTATCAAATAACATTTACCTCTTAGGGTTTCACTTTTAGGTTTTTGATTTCCTTCTATAAGGATTGTTCCTTTGTAATTATCTCTCAATTGTTTTAAGTCTAATAATACAATTTACATATTTTTAGAGAAAAGTCCTTGCATCTTCTTGTATTTTTCTTCTCTATAACAAGTTCTTGCATGGTGGTATTTTTCAGGCTTTGTGGATTTGTATTCCTCAAACTCTACTGAAACATCATAAATTGCATTACTAAAAATAAGATGGCATGACATAAGATTGTAAACATTTAGGATACAATGTGTTCAACCTTCCTTAGACTCTAAGCCGCCTTCCTCTTCACCCATCTTTAATCTTTGTCCTCTATCCTTTGATTGTGTTAAGGAGTCATGGTCTTTTTAGGATTAAACCTCAGACAAAAATAATAGTTACATGCAAACATAAACAACATCAAAAAATAATAGATCACACAAAAAAGAACACAAGGTACCAAAATTTAATGTGGTTCACCCAATCCCTGGGCTACATCCACCAAATAGGAAGTCCAATATTATTACAATCTAGTGATTACAACTTGATTACAATCTCTAATCTGTTATAGCTCAATACTACCACAAGAACTAATTTTTGCATCACCCACAATGAAACAATCCCTAACCCTAAGCCCTTTTATACAAGTATTTTAATAACCAAGGAATTATGGAGTATGTATAGTACTTCCCTAATCAATTAACACAAACTAACAATCTCTCACTTGGGGACTAATCAAACTCTACATCAGACAACAATCTCCCACTTGGAGACTAATCCTATAGCAATACCACTACCACATGGGATTCCCACTAGATCAAACCACCCTGGACTCTATTGTTCTTTTATTCATGTTCAATCTAGAAGACCAACCAAAGCTGAAGTGGAATTCAACTTCTTCCTTGTCACTACCTTTGTAAACATATCCATGGGATTGTCATCTGTATGTACCTTATTCAACTTTAATTGTCCATCGTCCAAAATTGACTAAGTGAAATGGTATCACAACTAAATGTGTTTTGTCTTTGAATGCAGAGCTGAATTCTTTGCAAGATGAATGACACTCTAGCTATCGGTAAATAAATAATTATCCCTTGGAGGGTTTCCCAATTCTTCTAAGAAGAACTAAAGCCATATCATCTCCTTGGTTTCCTCCATAGTAGCAACATAATCTACCTCTATAGTGGATAAAGCATTAACCTTTTGTAACCTAGAAACCAAGCTCACTACTGCCCCATCAATAGTAAATACATAACCTATAGTACTCCACCAGGTATCAATATCTCCTGCCAAATTTGAGTCAACATAACTCTGTACGTTAGTAGTAGAGACCCTAAAGAGTAAACACTTAGTAGATGTTCCTCTCAAATATCCGAGAATCCATTTGTTTGCATTCCAATGCTCAATTCCTAGATGACTCATATACCTACTAATGACTCCCACTGCATGTGCAATATATGGCCTTATACATACCATTGCATACATCAAGCTTCCTATAGCTGAAGCATAGGGTACCTTGGACATCTTATCCTCCTCTTCCTATGTCTTTGGACAAATCTCCTTAGTCAACTTCAAATGACTAGGTAAAGGTGTGCTGATAGTTTTAGCATTCTCCATAGAGAAACATTGAAACACCTTCTCAATATTATTAGCCTAATATAGCATCAATTTTTTATTCTTCCTATCTTTGAAAATCTTCATACCAAGGATTTGTTTCACTACCCCCAAATCTTTCATAGAAAATGTACGTGCTAACTAGCATTTTAGCCCCTTAATGTGATCCATGTTAGACCCAGCTACAAGTATATCATCAACATATAAACATAAACTAATGTAGCTATCATCATCCAACGTCTTAAAATAAACATAATGATTTGAATGACACCTACTATATCCATGTTGATGTATAAAACTATCAAATTTTAGATACCATTGCTGAGGTGATTCCTTCAAGCCATTTAAACTTTTCTTCAATCTACACACTAAGTTCTCCTTACCTTTGACCTCAAATCCTTGTGGCTAAGCAATATATATCTCTTCATTCAAATCACTATGAAGAAAGGTTTTTTAACATCAAGCTACTCTAAATTTAAATCTTCAGTAGTCACAATACTTTAAAAAGTAAAGATAGAAGTCATTTTAACAAGAGAGTGTATCTCATCAAAATCAATGCCCTTTTCTATGCAAATCCTTTTAGAACTAACCTAGCTTAAAATATTTTCTTACCTACATCCTCTTCTTTCAACTTGTCAACCCACTTATTTTGTAAAGCCCTTTTACTTGCAAGCAATTTGCATAAATTCCAAGTCTTATTTTTCAAAAAAGTGTCCATTTCATCTTTCATTGCAAACTTCAACTGAATATTAGTATCCACATGCATAGGTTCATCATAACATTCAAGTTCACTAACATATATTAGTAAAATAGAATACAAAGCAGAAGAAAAAATTTCTAGAGGTCTAATTAGCCTTTTTGACTATCTAACATTCATTGGTGTGGGTGGCATTTGTTGTTGTAGTTGTTACACATCATGAGGAATTGATGGAACATCATCTTTTGGAGTATCATCCAACACTACATAATCATCTTCTTTATTCTCATGTTGCTACAACAGATGTTTGTACAATACTTTCTCATTGAATATGACATCCCTAATTCTTACAATTTTAAAAAATTTAAAATCCCAATGCCTATAGTCAAATTCATTAATGTCATATCCAAAAAATACACATTTCTTTGACTTAGCTTCCAACTTGGTTCTATTTTCAAAATCTATATGAGCAAATCCTTCACAACTGAACATTTTGAGAAAATAATAACTCACCTTCTTACCAATCAATGCTTCCTCTGGAATACTACAACCCAAAGGAGTAGAGGGACCTCTATTAATCAAATATACAATAGTATTGATAGCCTCTACCCACATTTGTAAGGGAAACCCAACATGCAACTTCATGCTCCTTGCACCCTCAATTATTGTCCTGTTCATGCATTTAGCCACTACATTTTCCTATGGAGTCCTAGGAACAATTTTCTTTCTATGAATACCATTAGTGGAGCAATAATCTTCAAATTCATGACAACAATACTCACCGCCATTATTAGATCTAAGAAATTTTAATTTCTTTCCAATCTCATTTTCAACCAAGCATTTCCATTTCTTAAAAGTTTGAAATACATCAATTTTCTATCTAAGAAAATAAACTCATACTTTTATAGTTGCATCATCAATAAAGGTAACACAATAATGAGATCCACTAAGGAAAGATACCTAAGCCAGTCTCCATACATATGTATAGACAAGCTCTAATTTCTCCCTTTTATTTTCCTTCCCTGTCTTCACAAAACTCACTCTTTTGTTTTCCATAAACACAGCTTTCATAGAAATCCATATTAACACATTTCAGACTTGGTAAAACTTTCTTTGAATGAAGTACTTTCATACCTTTCTCACTCATGTGCCCAAGTCTATTGCGTCACAACACTGTATCAGAATGTATAGTAGCTATTTGTTCTCCCTACTCAACTGCAGCAACTATTCCTGAACATTCATTTTTCTCTAAAACAATTAAAGTAGAAGGAACAATATGACATGTACCAAGATATTAAGTGCCTACTTTCACACCTTTTGCTACTACAAGGGAACCTTTTGAAACCTTCCAATTTTTATCATTAAAAGTAACTACACAACCCTCATCACCAAGTTGCCCTACTAAAATTAAATTCCTACTCAATCTTGGAACATGTCTTACCTCATGTAGTAGCCAATGATTCCCATTCTACAACTTAATCTTAACTTTTCCCTTTCCAACAATCTGACAAGGCTCATTATCCCCCAAATAAACAAGCTCAAAATCGCCTTGGACATAATCAATGAAATAACCTTTACGAGGTGTAGCATGAAATGAAGCATCAAAATCTAAAACCCATAAATCATCAACACTTTCTAAATGGAAGCAAAGCATTCTCTTTAGATTTGTTACTTGCCACATTTGTCTCCTTTTCTCCATCTAGTTTATATCCTTCATTTTTCTTTCATGTCCAACAATCTTTCTTTTTATGCCCTGGTTTCCCATAGTACTAGCAATCGTTCAGCCTTCTCAATTGAGACCTCCTCCCCTTTGACTTTCCTCTTGATTTCCCATGATTTCTAGAATTATTTCCTCTCTTAGTCATTCTGCCTCAACTTTTTGCATTCAAAGAACTCTCAGATGTAGATGCACCTGAGGTTTCCTTATGAGTTTCCTCACTCAGAATAACACCGATCACATCATCATATTTTAGGGTACTAGATCTAGTAACAAAATTACTCACAACCATTACCAAGCCATTCCAGCTTTAAGGCAAAGAACACAAAATCAAGAGAGCCCTAATTTCTTCATCAAAATTAATACTCACAAAAGATAACTAACTAGTAACAATATTAAATTCATTTAAATGATCTACAACAAATCCACCTTTTTTCCATTTTCATAATAAATAAATACTTCCTGACAAATACGTTATTTGAAGTGGAGGGCTTTTCATACAATTTTTCTAGGGCTTCCATCAACTCTTTTGTCATCTTCACTTTTATAATATTGAATGCCACAAATGGTGTCAGGCATAATCAAATTATTCCAAGAGCCTTTCTATCTAAAAGATCCTAAACATCATTTGACATAGATCCTTGGTTCTTGGTTGTTCCTTCCAATGGCTTTCATAAATCCTTCTGATAAAGATAGTATTCCATTTGAATCTTTCATAACTAAAAATTATGCTCATTAAACTTGTCAACCCTTAGCTTACCCTCATCTTCCATCACTCCCACTCAACCATGAGACTTTCTTGTAGAGAATAATTGAAACAACAACCTCGCTCTGATACCACTTGTTAAGATTAAACCTTAGATAGAAATAACAGTTACATACAAATATAACCAATATCAGAAAAATGATAGATCACATAGAAACGAACACAAGGCACCAAAATTTAATGTGGTTCACCCAATCCCTAGGCTACATCTAGAAAATAGCAAGTCCAATATTATTACGATCTAGTGATTACAACCTGATTAGAATATGTAATCCCTTACAGCTCAATACTGTCACAAGAACCAATTTTTGCATAACCCACAATGAAACAATCCCTAACCCTAAGCCCTTTTATACAAGTATTTTTACCACTTTAGGGTTATAATTAATAATTACATGTTGGCCCAAAATCCTAATAAAATAGGGCCTAAATTTTTTTCTTGGTATGGAGTATGTACAAAACTTCCCTGATCAGTCACCACAAACTAACAGGTCTTACTCTCAGTAATCAATTTCACTCACCAACCTTCCCCCATGTGAGGGCTGGTGTAGTAACCTAAGTATTAAATTGTGACCATAAAATTATGTTATAATCAATGCACCAAATATTTACTGGCAACAATAGTGATGGAAGGTCATAAATATAAGTAGTTGCATGCATTAATTTAAACAACCTCTATAAAGGTCACAAAATTAATTGATAATAGACTACTAAAGACTTATTATTCTTCCATGCATATGTGCTCATTGGATATGGAAAAGAAACATTTTCTTTTGAAGATTAAAATGAGCTTAGTTTAGTGATGTTAACCTTTTGTATTATTTCATTATTATTTAATAGGTCTAGTCATATCATTATGCATTAAATAATAGTGACATTAGGGAATGCACAAGGATGTAGAATAATGTTGACAATAATAACTTATCTATATAAACAATGTAATGTATTATTCATTTTTTTCCAAAATGTATATGCTTATTTCATATTAAATTACTATCCTTATTTTAAATCAAATACATTTGATTTTGTAAGTTATGTTTTCCCCTCCATTTCCCTGGCACAATATTACATATCCTAATATAAGCAATTACATTTATTTGTTTCATCTATCACTGATTTGAAAGTAGAATATGAACTCCGATTCTCTGTAATTCCTACTAAATTAATTTTAATTAAAGGAACTCCTACCTAAAATCTAAATAGATTTCAATTGATTCTGTCATATTATTTTTTCTTGTGTCCATTCTCATGAGTAGATATACAAAATATATTTTTTAGTCTTTTTGACCACTTCATATATTCACAAAACCATGATATAGAATGATCTATTCTAACATGAGATACTTGATTACATTGAGGTGGTGAAATAAATATATAACGCATGGACCTTCTTAGATGAATATCACTATTGTACTATAGGTGGGACAACTTTTACATGTGACAAGACCTAAAAGAATTATATTAATTATTTATGAGTAAAATAACATTTAATCAAATGTTACTTTAACTATTTTTGATAAGATCAATTTTTCAAAAGGGTAAATGCTTTTGTGCATACTATAAATTGATAAGGTGCACATATTCGAAGGGGAGTGTTATGTAATTCCAAATATACACATTCACAAAATCATGTTTGAACCTTGATGACAATGTCAATATCACCACACTTAGATTATCAAACAATACAAATGTTTATAACTTTTCAAAAAAAATTAGCAAAAAGTGGCATGCCACTTAAATTATATATATAATCATAAACTGGTTCAATGGCTTGTGGAGGGAAGAATCTAGCAAGAAACCCTTCAATTACAAAAATAGAGAGAAAGATATATGGTATCAAATATAACAAACCTAAACTAACAAGAGAGAGACTAGGACCCTTGAAAACATGGGTATACAATTTAGGTCTCTAGAAAAGTATAACAAACTCATATATATATATATATATATATATATATATATATATATATATATATATATATATATATATATATATATATATATATATATATATATATATATATATATATATATATATATATATATATATCACCACCCCACTTTTCATATAACAATCTCAAAACTATGCCAATCCCCAACTTGCTATTGCGCCCCCCAAAAAAATTAAAATAACAACCTACTATATCCATAAAATCTTTACACCATTGCCACAAAACTAGTTATATACAAAAAGCTGCCCTTGATCAAAAAGTAATTTCAATCCGTGTACAAAGCTCCCAAAAAATGGTTTCTGGAAAACCTTCATCAAATTCTCATCGTATCTTTCAACATGGAACAACTCCCCTTCAGTTGGCTCCCAATCCATTGCCATTGAGTCACCTTCTGCCAAAAACTCCAGTTGCACTAAAGGATTATCTATTTGCATAATGTTAACTATGTTTTTCTCTAAATCTCCCGAAGACACTCAGCTTACCAAGTTACCCAACCTATTCCCCATTTCCTCATGACCATGTTTAATTAGTTCAACTAACAACTACACCTTATCTTTCATAATTTGTGTAGATTCTGGAGGAAGAAAATCACTATAGCTCCATATAATGTGATGAAGTAGCCTTAGATTGTCCTCCACCACCACTTTCATGAATAATGACAGGAAGCATAAAAACCTACCTTCCTTCCTTAGTAATTGGTTTTCAAAAATGCCCCCAATTAGAGCCAAACTCATATCAATTTTATACTTACTGATAGCCTCTCTAATCTCCGACTTCCCAACAATGCTACTTCAAACCACCTTATCAAAAATATGTTCAACTACACCCATATCAAGGAGAAGATCCACAATATAAGCCAAGAAATAGACAACACTTGTGATGAAAGAAAGGGTCTTGACATAGCTCGATAGAGCATAACTAATCCCAGAATACCCATGACACATCTTCGACATATATCGCACTCCATATAAAAAACCTTATCTAAAACTTGAGTTCTCATCCAACCTTGAACTACCATTTTGCGATTGTTACATTGTATACATCCTCTACAAGTATTGTTCGCTTCCTCCATATATCTCTTTAAACCAAATACTTCTAAATATCTAGCAAATGGCCTACCCAAAATCTATCGCCAAACACAATGCAAAAGCCTTAAATGTCATGTCCTTACATACTGTCGTCACATAAGCACCCATCAATAACCATCACAAATTTTTTCCAACTCTCCCTAACAATGTCTTATACCACTATAATGAAATCCTTGTAGCTACTTTGAAGAAATTTGCATCACACTAGGTGGTCTCATAAAATGTACTTATGTAACTACCACTAACACTAAATCCTCAAAAAATCATTTAAATTATGACGTAGAGTGCCACCTTCATACTTAGATAATTCTACAATAAGCTTAATGGTGATGTCATGTTTGTAAAGAACCACGTGATGCTATATTAAATTAAGACCAACTAGCCTAATTATACATAAATTTAGAATTCTACGTGTGTAAATAATAGAAGCTCATAATTCCAAAGAAATTTTCCTTGACTCTCATACAATTTAACTGTATCTGGAACTCCCTCTTTCCTCTACTTGTTTTCCACATCAGAGAATATAAAATGTTTATCCTAAGAAATTTCCCTAAATAAATTACAAAAACTTCTTTCATAAAAATACCATAAACTTGTTCCTGCTCTCTGTAAGTCACACCCCAAATTTGGCAAATTATCTACTACTTGATTCCCTTCTCTTAGTGTATGAGAAAAAGATACAGCTTTAAACATATCAATTATATTCCAAGATTTTTACAAGATGTACCCAAACTTCCACTTCCCTACTCTTCTCTGAAGACATGAATTGATCACCAAAATAGAATCTCCCTCAATATGAATATTGACTATTTGCAGTCTTGTCACCAATTCAATCCCAAATAAAAGTACCAAGGCCTCTACACAATTGTTTATACCTATTAGAATCTTTTGAGCTAGTGTTTCCACCACATTACCTTCATGATCTCTAATACACACCCTTGTCCTTGAAGCCCTAGGGTTTCCTCTTGAGAAACCATCAAAATTAAACTTTAACACTCCCACATTAGGAGGTATCCATCTCATGTCCCTCCTATTTGGTTTTACACTTGGTCCTAAGGCAATAAAGATATAACTTGCAAATGGTAAATTACTCCATCTGTTTGACAATAAAATATCCCAACCTATAACACTTAAGTTCTCATTTATGTTTCTAACATATGCCAAAACCACTTCTACCACGAAGGACTCTAGAATTGCTAATACTCCTGCTATATTTGAATGTTGCTGCCTAAAAATTTGCTTATTCTTTTACCACCATAAAGCCCAAACTACTAATGTTGAAATACATTTCCAAATACAAAAATACAAGGAATGATTTTCTAGACATGGCCAATCCTAAAACATATCCCATAATGTATTTGGTAATGACATCATGATATTTGATCTCTGAAGAATGAAGAACCAACATTGTTGAGCCATTTTACAATGGATGAGTAAATGATCAACTCATTTGGGTTCTTCTAAACAAAAAACACATTGTAGATTCCGTATAATGATTAATTTTTGCAATCTATCACTAGTAAAAAGTCTCTTTTTAAGAGCCAACCAAGCAAAGCATCTAGCCTTTGGAAAAACTGCTGGGTTCTAATAGAACTTATAAGCTCTTGACATCATAACACCTTGTTCTAAATTTCTAGCAACCAAATAACCCAACTTTACCGAATATCTCTCCAAACCCAGCAGTTTTTCTAGCTAATTTCAGTTTGTAGAACTTATAAGCTTATAACCCAGTTTCTAGAATAGGAAGATTAACTGGATTTTTCTAGCTCTCTAATCTTGAAACAAGTTCTACAAACTGAAAATAATCTGCAACATAGTTTCCCCAGTGAGTACAAAAAGAATGTTTCCAAGCCCCTAAGGGATGAGGTGTAATTAAAGCGGGGAAGCAATTCCATGAATCCTCCCAAAAAAATGCCCTCACCCCATTATTAATTTTCCAAGAAAGATATATTGTAACCAAATCTCAAGATTCCACCATAAAGTTCCAAATCGTTGAACCCTTAAGTAACTGAGCTATAGTAAAAATCCTAGAAGGTTCTCATGTGTCTAAATATTTCCTTTGCATAATTTTACAACATTTTTCTTTAACTTTCTCATACATAAACCACACCAACTTACCTCCAAAAGATTTATTTCTTAAAACCAAAGTTGGCAAATTAATTCCCCCTTCAATTTTATCATATGCCATTTCCTTTAATGATATTAACAAAAATAACAAAAATATTTTTTATAATTTTCATTATACATAGGCATTGAAGAAATCATTTAAATTTTAATGAATGAATCTTTTCGATTTTATATATTACAAAATATTTAAACAATTTAACAATGAACAGTTCTTTTTTTCTGGTTGGCAAAAGTGGACGAGCCACTGAATATATTTAACGATGAACAGTTATAAATATTAAATTTATATTTTATTGAACATTATTAGATTTCCACAATTTATTAAAATTCATAGAATTATTTCTGAATTTGATTGTGTATGTTTTTTAACATCAATATTTTGGATCACACTCTATGATCCATCATCAAGATGAGAGCATAATTTTTTCTATTCTTACATGCTCTCATCCTAGTGATGGATCAAAGAATGTTATCTGAAACATTGATGCTAAAAAACATACACAATCAAATCAAAAAATAATTCTTGAAACTTTATATTTTATTATTTTATAAAGTTCGATATAACAAAACCAACACGTATTTTCTTAAGTTTGATATATAACAAGACCAATACGTAAACAATGAATAGAAAAATTGCCATATGCCCCATGGTGGGACAGACAACATAAAAGAATTCGTGTAGTAATAAATAAACAAGACTTCATAATATTTAAAATCTTATCAACCCACTGGAAGTATTTCTTTCTCCATCCCTCTCTCACTGCAAGCAATAACATTACACAGGAAAATCCTGCTAGATGGGACAGTACCGGTCCAACCTCATACCAAAGTATTTGCTTTCTATCGTCTTCATTTCTGTCTTCCAAACTGTTTGGAGGAGGATATGGAGCAAGCTCTTGCCATGGGCATTTCTTTGGAAGAGGGCATCCTTCCAAATATAGATTTCCAGAATAGTGTGTTTTATCAAATACGGTCATCTGTCCTCCTTGTGGTATGCTGCCAGATAAGTTGTTGTTGGACATATTTAAGTATGACAATGAAGTCAACAATTGCATTTCAGAAGGAATCCTTCCAGAAATCCTGTTTGTTGAGAGATGCAGTGACTCTAGTTTTCCCATTTCCCCAAAACTGGATGGAATAGTTCCATCCAGTTTATTCATTCATAAATTTAGATGCTTCAACCCCTTCAACTTCCAAAAATCCACTAGAATTTCTCCATTTAATTTATTATTAGATCAATCTATGACTGTGAATGTGGAAAAAATATATGTGTAATGCCGTTCTGAGCCTTTCACAGTCATGCCAAAATCATCATGAGACGAAACTTGATATATAGTTGGCTCAATCGGGCCAATCCTAGTATATGACTTAATCCCATTGTCTTTTGTGATTACACGAAAAGGATTCAACTGATCAGATAATATATGGCCATCTTCTCCGGATATACTCATTGCTTGTAGAGATGAAATCTTAGGGGGAATAGAACCTGATATATTGTTAGACGAAAGGTCTAAGACCTGGAGTTGTTTCAATTGGACAATTTCTGAAGGAATGCTGCCATTGAAGCGATTACCATTCATCAACATCACTTGAAGGACCGATAGATATCCAACTTACCCTGGAATATGTCATGTCCCCAATGTTTTGGTGACAGTTCAATTTAATTAATTTAATTAATCTGGTTGTCCAAGGACGACTAATTAATTATTTTAATTAAATAAATAATATTAAAAGATAACTTTATGTTTAATAAAGTGACTTGGAAAATATTTAATAAAGTCACTTAAGAGATAAGATCAAAAAGGTTCTAGAAGTCTCTGGAGAGGATGGAGGGAAAAGAATAAATAGGCACTCCGGGGCTCCATTCGAATCAGGCAGTTGTTTATCTCTCTTTTGATTTCATGTTGTGATTCAATCACAGGTGCATTGTGGAACCTAGGGTTTTCGCAATTGTCACAGTTGGCCATTGAGAACGATAACTCTCAATAGGTACGCAATTTTGAGGGTGTGGAATATCATCTGAATTATTGCAGATTGGAGGTGACATTCAGTCATTTCATCAGGGCGTTTATGCGTGGCTTAGGGTCAATTTGAATAATACATTTTATTGCAGTTGTGTAATAGTGAAGAATTCCGGTTAAAGGCAACAGCCGAATAGGAGTAATTTGAGTTAATACCTAGCGACATTGTTAGTCTGGATAAAGGGCAGAATCGGGACTCAGCTCGTGTGTGTTCAACGGAGCATCAGAGAGGGCGAAGGCAGGGTCATTACAGCCGTTAGCCGCATGACGGACAAAGGAAACGGAAAAGCTACATTGAAAGATTACCATTCTGAAGCTTGTGCTATCATATAGTCAGGTGTCGGATCGTTTTAGGCTGCCAGATTTCATGCAAGACTTCGCTCAGGATTACATCGAAGAATCAAAGGGCAGATCATGGGAGGGGAAACCTATTGAAGGATTTCAGATCTGATCATTCTTCCACAAGCCCTCGAAATGGAGATTTTGGGCAAAGAGTTATAAACTCGAACTTGGATTCCAGTTGGAAGATTGGCGATTTCTACCAACAAATAAGAACGCATCTGATCACCATTCGATCCAGTCTGGACCAGTGTCATTGATTTGAGCAAATAACCGAAGGCAAAAGACGCATTTCTTCACGCGTTATTAGGCAAGTGCTCTAATCACACATCGCGTCTTGGCTGTCATAAATCCGCAGAGGGATATGTGGGTAGAGGTCAACATACAGCGAACGTTTTTCCCAAAAGGCCTGGCAAAGTAATCACCAAACCAAGATCCGAGTCGGAATGTTGTTGTTTTTGACCCCTCAGCAGGCCAGATTCTTTCCACATTGTCCGGGCACAGCAAACGGTTGCTGTAAGGTTTGTTCCACGTGATGATCTCCTGCTTACAACTTCAGTAGATAAGACTGTTCGGATATGGCAAGGAAATGAAGATGGAAGCTACAATTGCCGGCATACTTTGAAAGACCATTCAGCTGAGGATTAATGCTGTCACTATTCATGCAACACATAATTACTTTGTTACAGCTTCAATGGACAAAACCTGGCGCTTTTATGATCTTGCAACTGGTTCATGCCTACAACAAGTTAGTGATGCTTCCTTAGAGGACGGATACACATCTGTTTCTTTCCACCTTGATGGTCTCATCTTAGGAACGGGGACATATAGATATGATTTGAGGAACAGTGATGGATGGAGTCGAAGCAACTGTAAAACAAAGTCTGAATCAGTATTCCAGTACTGATTCTTCTCTTGCCAGGTGTATCTAATTAATTATAGTAGTTGCAAGTTGCTTAATTTAGCAAATAAAGTTGGCATTTGATAAATTGTTGTACCTCAGTTGGGGTAATTCAGTAGTTCTTCAAATCAGAACCATTTACTAGTAACGTAATTGTTTGACGAAATGTCAACCCTTTTGAAGTTTTAGTATTTTTGGTGCTGGAGTAAGAAATAATCCTGTCGGGGTTATCTCAGTGGTATTAGAGCCTGTTTGCCAACTATTTGACGAATTGCCACAGTACAATATTGGGATTTAGTGACCTTTACAGCTAGGGTTATTACAGTGGTATCAGAGCGGTTTTCTTGCCATCCTGTGGGGTGAGAACCGACTTACATGAGTGATCAGCACTCTACTTCAACCAAGATGGATAGGTACAGCACAAAGTCTCCAAGGACACAATCTCGGACAAGTAATAGACGCAGTATTCAGAGTCGGAATTGTGGAAAGGAGGACTATTCAGGTATTCAGGATGAGCTCAGAAAAATCAAACATAACATGTCTGAACTGTTGGTTAAACACCACCGTATGCTTGACAGGTTGTCCGTCCCAGCTAAGGTGAATAAATCAACTGGATTTCGTTTTGACAAATCTTCTCACAAAGCGTTGACAGATACAATGAGAGATGCTACTAGGAACCTTAATGAGGAGTTCGAGAAACAAGTGTGCAACCAGTCTGAGGCTTCAGTTCGGTCACAGGAAGAAGTGGTGAAGGATATTACGCTGATAGATAGTAACTGTCAACTTGACACTCAAGTTGAGACAGTTGAATACGAGTTTCCCAAAGGTGATGTCTCATGTACTCAAGGTAGTTTGGTTCCGACAAGCAATGATTACAGCGAAGTGAGTTCAGATGATGATGAAGATGTCATTGTTCATGATAATGAGATACCTGGTGGAAATGAGCAGACATCGAGCATTTATGATTTTCCTGACAGAGAATACCAGGCTCAGTTAGATGCTTCGTCACATGAGGATGAAATTGGTGGTACTTCACATGATTGGTCCAGCCAGTTGAAGGTGAGCAAAGATAGTATTGTGGCTTCTTTATCTCATCATGACAGGATGCGGGAGATGTTAGAAGAGCACATCCAGATGATTCAGTTACAAGGAAGACATAAGGGAGTTCAAGCAAAATCTTCTTGTTGTGACTTACATGCAATTGATGAAGGAATGGGAACGACGAAGTTGAGCTATTTGCATCTTCTATCAGACCGTGACTATCTTCTTAGCCTTACCAAAGATTACTCAGATGCCTTGAGGAGGAAGGAGGAGGAAGTTGTCAAGCTTTCTTGCGAGCTTGAGGACACTCAAGCAACTTTGGCATTACAGGACTGGGAGAGACATGGGAATGAACACGACATGGAGCTGAGTTCATCTTGCACTCAGCTTTCTACATTTGACGGATCATATATGGTAGCTGATAATGCTACGAGTTCATCTTGCATTCACATCCAGGATACAAGGACAATGGCAGACAGGTATGTGAAGTTAGCTGGTACTGGTCACATTACTCAAGTAAGTAGTTTGCTTGAGTTACCAGCTGTTCCCTGTTTACGAACATGGACTCGGGAATGTTTCAGCAGCATTTGGGATTCAGTCAACCGAAGATCTTTAGCACTTTATGATAGCCATGATTGTTTGAGTACTATCATGGATTTGATTAGCAGAATATACGGTGTTATCTTTCCTTGTGCCAGCAGAACATCCGATGTTGGTATTAGTTTTTATGCACCGTTGTTGGGTTTGGTTCATATTTCCAGTCGACCATCCTTGCTGAAAGGTGTTGAAGGTTTTTCATATTTGAAAGCATGTATAGATGAGTCCCAGGATCATTTTGACCTTGATGACATCCGGGAGAATGAAGTGAACAGTTTTGAAGATTCATCTTCCTTGACAGTTTCTTTAGGTATAGAAGAGCTTGATAGCAGGACTACAGGTTTTGACACTCTGGATGTTGATATGAGTTTTGAAGTTGATTCGAAAAATATAGATGGTAATAATCCAGAGACTAGTATCTTTGAAGACATTCCTCCAGACAATGTGTCAAAGGGAGTTTATAGAAGACAGTCTAGCCAGAGCCATCATGTGGTTAGCCAGTTGAAAGTTAGTGAGCGAGACATTGCTATCGCTTGTGAGCATTTTGATACTTCTCGTCAGTTGTTGGCTGTTACTAGTTGGGGTACTTCTATGATAGAGGAGTCCAGCGGTGGTTACTTTTCTTGGGCAAAGGTTCATGCCTTGCGTGAAGCTGTTCAAATTTTAAAGCAGGATTATTTACGATTGGTAGCTGACCGTGATCACTTGGTTGAGTGGGGGAGTACAGCATATGAGGCACTCTTGAATCGTGAAGAGGAGGTGAGTGAGCTTTCCCAAGAGCTCATAGCGACTACTGAGGCGTTAGAGGACACACAGCGAGATCTACAAAAGTCGCAGTTTCAGTTGAAGGAGGTGACCGTGGAGTTGGAGCATTTGAGGTCAAAACCAGCCCCAGACCCAGTTCATTTGTCTATTGAGGTAGATGACGGTAAGTGCACTCCTAGAGTTGCTTTTGAGGAGCTTATTGTTGAGACTGACACACATATTCAGGGTTTGGAAGAAGTTGGTCTTAATGAGTTTGGGATACCAGTAGAGTCAAGTCTCCAGATTGATTCTTCTCTGATAAATGACAGTGTGGTACAGTTGGGTATGCCACCTTCACAGGAGGATCAATTGTGGTGTGCAGGGAAGTATATTGATGCTTCCTCATATAATTTTTACTGCACTAAACCGTTCATGGAGTATTTGCTGGATAGTGCATGTGTTCATTTGGACTCGCATAAAGTGACAGAGGGTGTTCTCATCCAAGATACTAGTGTTATTTACAGATTGGTTGAGAAGATTATAGGGGTCCTCTCTACTATGCTACCTCACAGGGATCTCGAGGAGGGGTTTGTTGAGAAAAGTGCACAAGGACCTATCCGACCTACAGTCACTTGGAGTCAGAGATTGGAGCCATATGTTGATTACCAGTTCAGCGATGATGAGCTAGCAGCAAAATTTGGAGGATCTTACCGGCATTATATGGTAGGGTACGCTCATCATTTTTCTTTTGACACAAAGATAGAAGATTTTATTTCACGCAGATGTAGATTGGCTCCAGTTTCTTACCATCCATTAGGGGATAGATTGGCACCTTCTTTTGAAAAAAGAAGTGGTAGTAGCAAGTTATTCAGCCTGTAGCATCGACACACTCGGAGCAGTTTTTCAGAGATTGAATTTGATGGCAGTAATTCACGTACCTATAGCTGTTGTCATATCTACAGTGCAGTTGGGTGCAAGTGTCATTCTAACGGGGGCTTGAGTTTTGATAGAGTTGATGTTTCAGTTGGCTTGAGTTCCGCAGAATGGTTTCTTCTACTGACATCTACAGTTGGTTTTCAGATGATTTCATCAGAAGTATCAGTTGTTTGGATGTTGAGTACAGTTTCTCAGTTACTGGTATTGATGATTTCTCCATGGGAGTATGATGCGGATTGCGATGATACACAGATTTACATTTGGGATCCAGGCAGACTGATTGGTTCATGGTTCAGCCATTGCTTGGGGACAAGCAATTTCAGGAAGGGCGGACTGTCATGTCCCCAATTTTTTGGTGACAGTTCAATTTAATTAATTTAATTAATCTGGTTGTCCAAGGACGACTAATTAATTATTTTAATTAAATAAATAATATTAAAAGATAACTTTATATTTAATAAAGTGACTTGGAAAATATTTAATAAAGTCACTTAAGAGATAAGATCAAAAAGGTTCTAGAAGTCTCTGGAGAGGATGGAGGGAAAAGAATAAATAGGCACCCTGGGGCTCCATTCGAATCAGGCAGTTGTTTATCTCTCTTTTGATTTCATGTTGTGATTCAATCACAGGTGCATTGTGAAACCTAGGGTTTTCGCAATTGTCACAGTTGGCCATTGAGAACGATAACTCTCAATAGGTACGCAATTTTGAGGGTGTGGAATATCATCTGAATTATTGCAGATTGGAGGTGACATTCAGTCATTTCATCAGGGCATTTATGCGTGGCTTAGGGTCAATTTGAATAATACATTTTATTGCAGTCGTGTAATAGTGAAGAATTCTGGTTAAAGGCAATAGCCGAATAGGAGTAATTTGAGTTAATACCCAGCGACATTGTTAGTCTGGATAAAGGGCAAAATCGGGACTCAGCTCGTGTGTGTTCAACGGAGCATCAGAGAGGGCGAAGGCAGGGTCATTACAGCCGTTAGCCGCATGACGGACAAAGGAAACGGAAGAGCTACATTGAAAGATTACCGTTCTGAAGCTTGTGCTATCATATAGTCAGGTGTCAGATCGTTTTAGGCTGCCAGATTTCATGCAAGACTTCGCTCAGGATTACATCGAAGAATCAAAGGGCAGATCACGGGAGGGGAAACCTATTGAAGGATTTCAGATCTGATCATTCTTCCACAAGCCCTCGAAACAGAGATTTTGGGCAAAGAGTTATAAACTCGAACTTGGATTCCAGTTGGAAGATTGGTGATTTCTACCAACAAATAAGAATGCATCTGATCACCATTCGATCCAGTCTAGACCAGTGTCATTGATTTGAGCAAATAACCGAAGGCAAAAGACGCATTTCTTCACGCGTTATTAGGCAAGTGCTCTAATCACACATCGCGTCTTGGCTGTCATAAATCCGCAGAGGGATACATGGGAAGAGGTCAACATACGGCGAACATTTTTCCCAAAAGGCCCGGCAAAGTAATCACCAAACCAAGATCCGAGTCGGAATGCTGTTGTTTTTGACCCCTCAGCGGGCCAGATTCTTTCCACATTGTCCGGGCACAACAAACGGTTGCTGTAAGGTTTGTTCCACGTGATGATCTCCTGCTTACAACTTCAGCAGATAAGACTGTTCGGATATGGCAAGGAAATGAAGATGGAAGCTACAATTGCCGGCATACTTTGAAAGACCATTCAGCTGAGGATTAATGCTGTCACTGTTCATGCAACACATAATTACTTTGTTACAGCTTCAATGGACAAAACCTGGCACTTTTATGATCTTGCAACTGGTTCATGCCTACAACAAGTTAGTGATGCTTCCTTAGAGGACGGATACACATCTGTTTCTTTCCACCCTAATGGTCTCATCTTAGGAACGGGGACATATAGATATGATTTGAGGAACAGTGATGGATGGAGTCGAAGCAACTGTAAAACAAAGTTTGAATCAGTATTCCAGTACTGATTCTTCTCTTGCCAGGTGTATCTAATTAATTATAGTAGTTGCAAGTTGCTTAATTTAGCAAATAAAGTTGGCATTTGATAAATTGTTGTACCTCAGTTGGGGTAATTCAGTAGTTCTTCAAATCAGAACCATTTACTAGTAACGTAATTGTTTGACAAAATGTCAACCCTTTTGAAGTTTTAGTATTTTTGGTGCTGGAGTAAGAAATAATCCTGTTGGGGTTATCTCAGTGGTATCAGAGCCTGTTTGCCAACTATTTGACGAATTGCCACAGTACAATATTGGGATTTAGTGACCTTTAAAGCTAGGGTTATTACAGAATATCCCCATGAAATCTGTTATGCCCAATATCTAGCACTCGTATTTTCTTACAATTGATTATTGACACAGGGAAGGCTACACTTAGCTTATTGTTTCTCACAGTGAGAGAGGAGGAGCATATCCCACGGGGTATACTTCCATTCAACCTATTATGCCCCAAATTTAACACTTGAATCATCTTATAATCGGCAAAGCATGAATGAATGCCTCCATTCAATTTGTTGTTTGAAAGATCTAACTTTTCAACGTGAGTTAAATTGCACAAACTTCGAGGAATTTCGCCAACAAGAGAATTGTTAGTAACCATCAGGAGCTGTAGATCTGGAGGCCAAGAAGATGATATATTTCCAGTGAAAGCATTCCTAGATACATCAAATACTGTCATCCGACGAATTAATCTCACTGGGACAACAAGACTGCCACTGAAATGATTTCCTGAAAGGTTGAACAGGTACAACTGAGGATTGTTCTCCATTATCCATGAGGGGATTTCCGCAACAATATTGTCGTCAGCCAGTGCTAACCTGTGTAGTGAATACTGAGTGTAAAGCCACTTGGTGAATCGACCACCAATACTGCATGAGACTAGATCTAAGCCTGCTAACTGGAATTAGGGCAGCCAACTTGTGCTGATATTAAGCACACAGTATGATACTTACAAATATTTCAAATCTGCAAGGTTGTGCAACAAATTATCTAAAATAGTAATACAGGAGAGCCAGAGAACCTTTATGGAGGATGGCAATGCCAACTGTGAGGAACTACTGTTCTCAGATAATGAAAAACCATGAGCAAAGAGCAAATTGAGGGAGGAAAGACTAGTGAGTTGAAGACTTGCATTGAACTTCCAGGATTTAAAGAACAGCAGCAACACAATTAAAAATAATAACACTCAGAACAGGGGAGCCTCTATTTTACCACAGAGAAAAAAGTAATATTCTATTCCAACAACAATCGCTGTTTAGCCAATACATTTATTCAAAAAAAAAGGAAATTGCTAAAACTACTCCCTAACACATAGATCAAAATATAGATCTGGAGCAAGTTTAGGAATTTAAAAAAAAAAACTACTAACAAACTAGAAAAGAATGTCGATAACCATGCAATCTAACAATTATGCATGTGAATATACAGTATCGGATAACCTTGCATCCTTCAAGGATGCAAGTACTAGTAAAGAACAACACGAACATGAATATTAGGATGACCTATGAGAAGTTGGAGAGTTTTAAGTGCATTTGTTGTCTATATAATTGATTGATCTAATGATAGTTCATAAATACTAAATATAAGAACAAGCAAAAGATATAGTTTAGAAATAATGAACATTCAATACCAATATTTTCTTGGCAACATTTGGATTTAAATCATTTTTGGGCTCTTTTAAAACTCATTTTACCTTTACAAAAAATACATATAGATGAAATATTTTATTAAACACCTATTTCAAACCTTCAACATCCCTCCATTTTCCATAAAATATCTATGTGCATTTCCACAATAAACTAAACCTCAACCTATAAATTCATTAGTTATTCCTCGCTGTTTACACCTTTAAAATCTATCAGCTACACAAAAGTGAATGTAAACCTATTCTAGATATTATACCTTTTGCATACATTTATTCAAGAACCAGATAAAAATTATTTATAGTGCTCATTTCTCCATGCTCCTATTTTAAAGCTACGCAAAACTCCATGATGGTTCAACCAAGATTTACAAATTTTAATTAATTAGTTTTGTAGCCCATACATAATAGGCATGCCTCTTTTGTAGTTCTTTTAATTTGACAATATGTGCATAACAAGGAATACACAAGGTTTTTGACTAGAAGTCATATGTTTATGGTTGATAATTGATATAAGTTCAATATATGATATAATTAGAATGGTAATCATTATATCATTGTTGTTGAGAAATAAAAAAAATTGATATGTATTCATCAAACAAATATGATACACTAGGTCATTGACAATATGTGATAACATGTGGCATATCAACATTAAAAAATTATTAACAAATACATGGTACTATCATGAGTGAATGAGCTAAAAATAATCGATGACGAAGGATTTGACAAAATATCAAAACTACCATTCTTAAGATAATAGTAAATCTAAGGAATTACATTATCTAAAAATAAGGTGGTAGTAAACTATAAACGCCAAAATGTTCTAACTTGGAACCTTGCACAAATTATAATATAAATTTAATCATATATTTACTAGTATGACTAGTTGATGTATGCATTGTATCTGCCTAACTCTCCAAATGCAAGCCTTTAAATCCATACAATTTGAAGCTTTGTCATCTCTTCCATGATATACACCTTTTTGTCTCATGCTTAGCCTTACAAACTCATCATATTCAATACATATTTAACCCTATAACACATGCTCTTCTCACATCATTGATATTAGCCTCTATAAAACTCTATTCTAGAATGTGAATCATATTTCTCTAGTAAATTTCAGTTGAATATTAAAAAATATAATGGTTTTGGGGGCTGAAGATTAACCTCACAAAATTAAAAACTCGTGTAATATTAAAATTTACTACAATGATAATGTACAAGAATGTGACAATTATTACACCATAATTATAGTGAAAAGGGGAAAAAATAAATAAAAATAATGCATAGTGATAAAGCCAAAATTTCAATATGCAGTAGCATATAACATGTAAATAACTCATTACAAGAAAGAAATATAGAAAAGTACTTATGACATGCTACCTATTATGTCATGAAGTATTTGAGATAATATTTTTTTTAAATAGTTTCAAGCTAATAGTACTATATAAAAATGACCTAGAAAGAAGTGCCCCCAACAAGATGAGTTTTAAGTTCCATGTTCTAATTCTTAATAACATATTCTAACCAATCTAAATATAAAATGACACTTGTTCCAGTTCCAAAATTGTAAATACTTGAAAGCGTGCATAAATTAAAAGTACAATTTATTAAAATGTATAATATGATGACTCATCACTACAATTATTGCTCTGATCTTCCTATATGTTCATGAGAAAAGGGTTCCGAAATAATACAAATTGATGTTCTATATTCCATTCCAACATATGAACCACTCGTCCCATGGTTGGCCTCAAATCCTTATTATTTTCAATGCACAACCTTGGGAATGATGGGAAGCCCAGAGATCCACTCTACATCCAAGTACCATCTCATTCATCTTGTAGTGGTTAGAACGTGACTAAAATATCTATCCACCAACTTTGCCAACCCAAAATCACCCAACTTGGGTAAAAAATTATTGCTAAGAAGAATGTTCTTAGTCTTAACATAATTGTGAATGATGCAATCCCTGCAATTTTTGTGGAGATCAAGTAAGCCTCTCGCACTACCTAGTGCTACCTGAAATTGGATCTTCTGATCCATTATCTTCCATTTACTTTAAAGTAGTATGGAATTTAGAAAGACATTGGGTGTATAATCATAAACCAATAACCACATAGGTACTACATTGGCAATGTAAAATAATGTGACCATTACTACACCATAGTTACAATGAAAAGGTAATTTAAATGGGTGCATATTGAACAAACCAAAATAGTGTATTGAGCCCATATGAGATCCAACATGTGATAGCATATAATACATAAATAAATAACTATAGGAAAGCTTCATAGTAAAGTAAAAATGAAATGTTAACTAAAAGTAATATGTCACGAAATATTTATGAAAACAACTAGTTCCAAGCTAGTAGTACTAATACAAATAACTTAGAAATAAGTGTCCCCAACATGATGAGGAATCAAATACATGTTCTAATCCTTAATAACACATTCTAATCATATCTATATATAAAATGACACTAGCTAAAAAAATTGAAATGGTAAATACTTGAAAGAATTCATAAATTAAAAGAACAAGTTACAAAAATAATTAATGTGATGACTTGTCACTACTATTATTGCTTTGATCTATTTGATTATTCATGAGAAAAGGGTTCTAAATCAATGAAAATTGCAGCTCTATCTTTCCTTCCAACATCTGCACCGCTTGTCCCATGGTTGGCCTTAAATCCTCATTATTTTCAATGCACAAGAACCCCACAACACATGCTCTTTTGACCTCTTGAATATCTACCTAATCTCTAAGCCTCTCTTCCACAACCTTAATTGTGTTCACTTGGAAAATTTGAATTCTAGTCCACAGTGGAAAGTAATACTTACATGAATCTTGCACATTGGTATCTAGTCTTCTTTAACTAGAAATTAGCTCCAAGAGAGTCATACCATAGCTCTATATATTAACCATGGGAGTGATGGGGAGTCTAGAAATCCACTATTGAGCCAAGTACCCTCTGCTTCCTCTTGTCGTAGTCAGAGCATGAATGAAATCTCTACCCACAAGCTTTGCCAACCCAAAATCAACCAACTTCGGCAAAAATTGTTGTTTAGAAGAATTCCCTAGAGAGATTTACAATTAATGAATGCCTACTAAAGCTGAACTCTTTTTGGTTTTATACGTTTCAATTTCTTAAAAGAGTGTCTAGTAACTTTTATGACATCTTTTTCTTGTGTAACCTACCTCGATTATATTTGCATCTTCAATTGTAGGAAGTTGCAAAGAAAACATCTAGAGGGTTGTGAGAAGTTTACAAAGAGAGATATCTAAGTATTGTAAGAAGCCACAAAACCTAATTATATTGATGACATTCATCACTCTCTCTATTAAAAAGTTGCACAAAATTGTAAAGTCTAGTGGGTATCACCAATCTTACAAGGTTACATGTGGTTGTTAATTACATAGAATTGAAAAACCATTCTAAAGTTGTGTTTGCTAGGTATGTTTTCTTCGTGCATGGTACATACTATATTCATAAGGATCATTCATTGAGTGTATACATATTTTTAAATGGCTTAGTTTAAAATCATAATGTTAGAAAATCACATTATTTCATTCCCCCTATTTAAATGTGTTGCATTAAGTCAAATGATGATCAACCTATTAATTTATTTTTCATTTAATAAGATTAGATCTTTAGATCTAATGTTTCTTTTTATGGATTGCATAAATTTTTAACCACACACACACAAACCCTATAACAAGAAGCAACACTTATTTATTCTTTAACCAAACATTTCATATATAATTATATGCAATTTTTATATCACATTTCATTTTTGTAAAACACATTTCCTTCATAGTTATTCATTTCACCCTTCGTTATAGTTCTAAGAGTGATTCCTCCCCCAAAACTATCAAACTAAATGATAGATCACCTACATAAAGAAGCACAAAATATTCCTAAGGGCATATGCACCAAGTGGTGGTGCCAAAAAGGTGACAAGTTTTTTTTTCATATTTTCAATAGCATGTATGTGCTATATAGTGCACACGTGCTATGGCTTGGGTAACCCGAGCCATAGCGCATGCATGCTATAGGGCGTATGCACTATAGCATGTATGTGCTTTTATAAAAATCAAATTTTTATATATGATGAGCTGCACACCTACAGCCCATTTTTTATCAAAGGTTTTTACTATTCTTGCAAAGCAGTGCACACACGGGTTGAAGAGTCCAACATTTTCACAATCCCTTGCCAATATGCCTCCTCGCTAACAAAATCCAAGATCACAAGCACACCCACGCCGACGCCGTATATGATATAAACTTAAGTTTGCATTGTTTGATATGTTTTTCATATTGTTTTGTAGGGATTTTATAATTTGTATTTAGATTTGTTTATTTATTTGGATTTTAATTGATTTTTTATCAGAAAATGTCCATAATCAATCGAAAAATCCACAAAACCCTCAAGAACCTCAAAACCAAAACCCTCCTCAAGAAGAACAACAAATTCCACAACTTGAACCAATTGCAAGACCTCTGCTAGGCACACAAGAAAATATAATAAATGAAATAGAGAGAGGCAAAACTAAATTAGAAGGACTCATTGCTCGGTTGAAAGAATCTAGACAAACCAATCAAATGAGGGCTCAATTGGCATCATCCCTCGAATCCATTAAGACCTAGATTGCCTCAATTAGTGGTTAGTTAGATATTTGGTGGGTTAAGAGGGATGAACAAAAATTATTTTATGCAAATAAATTGTCATATGAAGATGTTAAAAAAAAAGAAATATCGAAAGGTAGAATATGTGCATTATTTAAAAAACCCAGTGAGAAAAATATTGTTAGAGAGGGTACTAAATAGTTCCCCATCCATTGGTGCATACATGATGCTATTAGAAATAATTTTTGGGATATATGGTGGATGGTTTTTGATACCCCTCCTTGCAAAAATCATGAGGTCCCCATGTATTTTTTGAAGAAATTAAATTGTGAGTTTGTCCTTGGGGAGATCCTCAATTATTTTGATATATTAGACTCCCAGGGTAGAGGTGGGGGGTCATCATTTGAGAGGTCGGGAGCACGTCATGACCCTAATGTAGTTAGGGCACTTGTGGTCAAGCCACATCATGAGCATGTGACTATTCCTTCAGTTGTGAAGGAACATGTAGAGGCCAGGGCTCTAGGGACCATTAATGCTTTAACATAGACCCTAATCCATTCCATGAGCCCATTAGTTGAGGGGGAGCCTTCTGTGCATTCTGGTCACATGTGCACTTCATGCGGATCCCTATGCACATTTGGCACTCATGTTGGAGATGGTGTAAATGATGGGCTCGTCACTGATCAGTTCCTAAACGACACATTTAGAATTGACACACAGGTAAATTACAATTATAATTTACTAATATGATCACATTTCATATGTATAGTGAATGATTAATTAATTAGCATCTATTGACATTGTTCAAAATTCAGGGTCAAAGTGTTGCCAGGCCTAGCAGCAATCCTCTAAGCCCATTTTTACTCCCCTCCATGAGTCTAGAGGTATGTCTCATTTAATCATTTTAATTAATACATATATTTATTAAGTAATCATATTAAGGATTGACAAAAAAATTATGCATGTGCATCAGTTCTCCACAAGACCCTCAACCTTTACTATAGACTCAGAGCATAGACATCGTGCGAGCTTTGTACAAGTACATTTGTTTCATGTTAATTTAATTCATTTGATTATATTTATTTCATGTTTCATGTTTCATGTTACATGTAACATGTATTGTATGACATGCAGCTCATGACGTCAGACACACCTCATCATCTCCGACAGTTTGTTGATTGTGGAGCAACTGCAGCTATGGCTAGCTCACAGCCATTGACTAAGGTATGAAAGAATTTTTTTCATTTTAGTTTTTTATAATAATTAGTCTCAAAAATTTTAATGTTATTTATAAATGATTATATTTATTGAATTGTTTTAGGGTCTCATCACACTTGATCATCCACAAGCCTTCGAGGTGGAGTTACAGAGTGACTATTTGATGGTGGTAAGAAAATAATTGATTTTGTGTGTACATATATTTGATTTCAACATATAATAAATATTGATTCATATCTACTTTGTTTGAGCTTGAGTTGGAGAAGAGCCTCAACAAGAGGATGAGCAAGCATGTCAGGAGGACCCTGTCATCTCCACCATCTCCCTCCACACGACGACAGAAGATGTTGAGAGATTTGTTTCCTTCCCCTCGTGGGAAGGAAAAGATATAGTTGATCTAGACATTTATATATATAGGCATTAGTGGACATATCCGATATACATTTGATGTATATGAGATTTTATATTTGATGTATGACATTTATTTGATATATGACATTATTCGACTTATGAAATTATTGGTTAATATATGATATGTTTTTTCATATATGACATTATTGATTATCATAATATATTATGTGGTTGTTAATGTGCATGACATTATTGGTTATAATTTTATATTATATGTTTGTTCATATATGACATTAAATTAGATATGTTCGTGTATGACATTAAATTGGATATGTGCATGTGTGACATTAAATTAGATATTTTTATGTATGACATTAAATTCAATACCTAATCTATTTGAAACTTTGATAGAATATTGATTAACAATAAAATTTATCACTGTTTAAGCATAAGTTAATCATTTGCAATATTTCATCATCATATGATTTATGATCTTGTTCATGTTTAAAATTCTCCTTCTCTATCATTTTTTTATCAAGTTTAACTCAATACCTAATTAGTTAGAATTTTTGATACAATATTGATTAGCAATAAATTTTATCAGTCAAGATCGATTAGGACCTCCTGGAAATTCATCACCTAAATGAGAACCTTGAGATTTATTAGGAACTCCATGAGATTTATTAGGAACCATTCTTTATCATCAATTTAAAAATGTCAGAGATAGTAGAGAAAATATGGATTATTTGCAAAAAAAGTCATTTTAAAAATCATAAATGTAACATAATCACTGATAGTTTTATGTGTTTTCATAAATTAATGATTGTAACATAATCACCAGTTGATTGGAATGTGTTGTTATTATTCTATAGTAACTAGATTAATGTAAAAATAAAAGTTTAATAAATAGTTGTGATGTATAGGAAAGAGAGATATCTCACATGAAAGGGGGATGAATCTAAGATGACACATAAGATACTTGTAAGAGGGAGCTATACTTGTTAATGAATTTACAATGCATGTTATGGAAAATCATTGAGCATATTTAAAAGGAAATTAAAGAGTATGAAAAGTGGAAGGAACATGTTGTTTTTTAGGCTCGGATTCAAATTTGGGTTTTGATTTTCTAATGAAGGATTCAAGCACTGCAATTTGGTAGTTTTGGCTCATGTTATCCTTGTATCTCACTCTATCCTTGTATCTCACTCTCTCTTATTCCCGCCCTCTTTATATTTCTATTTTTTTCATATCTATATTTTTTCCATATCTATGTAGACACTACTCTAACATGTACCATGCTTACTAACCTTGTAATGAGCATTTAATTTGAAGAATTGGTGGCCACCAAGCAAGAAAGTTGTGAAAACAACAGTTAAAGTTTAGGGGACAAACCTATAGCAGGAGATTTGTCTTAATAAGGATAGTGTTTGAGTTTGGGAACATGCATGTGATGAAAAAAATTTGATGTTTGTATCTTTAATTGGTCAGAAAAGTGTTGGCACATGTGGGATTGGCCAAGCCCTAGGAACAAGGGTTCTAAAAGGGTGAATTGGAGCTTCTGGGGTTAGGGAACTCTTAGGTTGAAATTGAGTGTGGAATATCCTAATGAAAGGCATTTTAAAAGACTGTGCAAAATTTGGAAACCAGATCTTAAGTCTTCCTATCAATTGCTTTGTAATTGCATCATTCTTACATTGTTGGAAACAGGGGCAGCGTGAAGGATCTCTAATATTTTCCAAAGGAAGGGTATCTAAGTTTGATATATGTTTTGTGCAAGGATAAAGGGTATCCAAAAAATCCATTTCTTCAAGGAGTCTTTTGGGAAAAAATAAAATTATTGATCAATTCGTCTTGTTGTTGTCACCGAATTGGAAAAATTTGCATTGACAACATTTGGGTACATTGAGCATTTTGGCTTAGAAGGTATTGAAACTGAAAGGTGTTGATTGGAACATGTTAGACATACCAAAAAAAACCTATTTAATATGTTACTGATATTTATAACATTGAAATAAATTTATTGCTTGTCAATGACTAATTTAGCAATTACCTAGTTTGATCTCATCAATCATAACTTACTCAATTATTCATATTAAGAGGTACTATCATAAACATAGCATAATCAAACTATAGGATTGAAACTCCTACAACATTCTACAATGTATACTTTATTCAATCAATATCTAGTAACATGGTAAAAACACTAAGTAAAATATTGAATGTTAATAACATCCAAAGGTAACAAATCATTCATAATATATGCCCCTTTACTTTTTATTATTCTTGATTATAACTTTCTTTCTCTTTATTTATCTTGGCATTACAACATCACACTAAGAATTCTACAATAGTCATGCTAAGAATTTTCTCTAGAAGTCATGCTAAGACTTCTCCCTCAATGGATTATACCACTACATCAATTCATACATATAATATTCTTCGTAAGTACATATGAAGTGATCCAATCAAAATATTCCTTTAGTTAACTTTAGATAGGAGAATGGCCCCAAATCTACCTTTGATATCAAAATACCAAATCTTAATTCTTCCTATTAGTCTCTTTGTAATTGCATCATTCTTACATTGTTGGAAATAGGGGCAGTGCGAAGGATCTCTGATATTTTCCAAAGGAAGGGTATCTAAGTTTTATATATTTTTTGTGTGAGGATAAAGGGTATCCAAAACATCCATTTCTTCAAAGCATCTTTTGGAAAAAACAAAAATTATCGATCAATTTGTCTTGGTGATGTCACAAAATTGGAAAAAATTGCATTGACAACATTTTGGTACATTGAGTATTTTTTCTTAGAAGGTATTGAAACTGAAAGGTATTGATTGGAACAAGTTAGATATACCAAAATAAATCTATTGATTCCTTGAAACCTCCTAGAGTTGAGTATTTGTAGAGTTTTCCAATTAAGACCTAGAAGGGTCTCTTGGAACACTTCTACACTTTTGCTCATTTTGGGTTGTCTAAAGGGCTCATCATACTTTCGTCTACATCAGAAGGGGATAGGACAAGGTTAGGGATAGGGTTTACTCGGCCACCTGAAGCTAACCGAGTAGAAAATTTGATCCCATGATGAAAGGTGAGAGAGATTTGACAGTTGGCAACTTTGTACTGACCAACACTACAAGTTTCAGCATCACCTGAGATGGCATCATAAAATGAAAACAAAGTGTGATCTCCAAAAATAGAGAGAGGTTATTGTATCTCTTCACAAAATGGTCCTATAGGAATTGGAATCACATCCATACCTCTCACGAGCTTCGAGATATGCCCCATCAAAGATCGCAACCCTATGGCATTTAGTGACCCTTAGGGACATTCTGGTTCGATGTGCCTGAGAATGTTCGAGCACTGAAGGGGATAGGACAAGGTTGGGGATAGGGTTTACTCGGCCACCCAGAGCTAATAGAGTAGACAGTTCGATCCCACGATGAAAGGTGAGAGAGATTTGGCAGTTGGCAACTTTGTATTGGCCAACACTGCAAGTTTTAGCATCACCCAAGATGGCATCGTAAAATAGAAATAGAGTGTGATCTCCAAAAAGTGAGAGAGCTTATTGTAGCTCTCTGCAATACAATCATGTATGAACTAGAATCACATCCATACCTCACACGATCTTTGAGATATGCCCCGTCAAAGATAGCAGCCCTATGGCTTTTAGTGACCCTTAGGGACATTCTGGTTCGGTGTGCCCAAAAACGTTCGAGCTTTCAAGGGGATAGGACGAGGTTGGGCTTAGGGTTTACCCGGCCACTTGGAGCTAACTAAGTAGACAGTTCGATCCCACGAAGGTGAGAGAGATTCTAGAAGGTGTTATAATCTCTTCCATTCCCTCAATATTTTGAACATCAACATAAGGTTGAGTGTATTGGGTACCTTGAATTGAAGATGATGTGCCTTGACAATAAGATGCAAAAGATAGAATATCACCTACTTGATGTGTTGATGTTGTGCCTTCAACATGACATGATGGAGTGTTTATATCATCAAATCTACAAATCAGTGTCTCTTCAACATGAGAGGATGATATGACTTCAACATTGGAAGATGGTGTAGTGGACAATATGACTCCAACATTGGAATATGGTGTAGTGGATGATATGACTCCAACATTGGAAGATGGTGTAGTGGACAATATGACTCCAACATTGGAAGATGATGTAGCTTCACAATTCAATTGTCTTCTTGAGCGTAATAGTCTCATTTGTTCTCTTTGTCTTTCCAATTCTTCCTCTTTTTTTCTTTGTACCAGTGGTTTTTGATCCTCTTCGAAAGTCAATTCTTCATTATTGCTTTGCAATTTTCTTTACTCACATAGTAATTTCATTTTATCTCTTTTAATTTCCAAATCTCTCTCCCTATCTTCATTTATTTGAGTTTGTGGTTTCTTCCTTGGCATGATGATGATTTCTATATGTCAAATTATTCAAACATCTGAATTACTTAAAATGTGTAAATTACAAATTATTCAAATACATATAAAATTATAATTATTTGAATGAATACGCAATATATATCAAACGACTTGTCAAATTTCTAACCATTTCGAAATAACATTTCATTCAAACATACATATTTCAATGAATTCACTATATATTAAACAACATGTCAAATTATAATCAAATTTGTATTTATATATCAAAAAAAAATATTTAAAATAGATTGCACTAACCTTTTCTATACAAGGAATAAACAAAAAGTCTTCAAATCACATATCCAATGATTGAATTTGGTGTTTGCTAGCTTCCAAAAGTGTTGAAATAGTGTTTGCTATGTTGAAACCCATTATTTTTGTTGAAATAACAGAGTGTGAAATAGACCAAAAGCAGAGAATGGATGAAATGGGCCCCAAAGTTTCTTTTTGACTATTTTTAGGTGATTTCACATAATGTGTACGCACTATAGCATGTATGCACTTACTATGTGAAAACGCATCACTCTCCATCCTCCCTACTCTCTCTCCCATCCCCTACCCTCTCTCTCTTCCTACTCTCTCCCCTCTCTCGCATCCCTTACGCACTCTCTCTCCCCTCTACCATCTTTTCTCTCTCGCTCTCCCTCTCCCGCCATCTACTCTCTCTACCTCTCTCACCCTCTATCCTCTCCCATCCCTTACTCTTTAGATCTCTCACACACACTCTTATCCCCCCACTCTCTTCTCTCCTATCCCCTACTCTCTACATCTATCACACACACTCCCATCCCCTCTATCTCTTTCCCTCTCCATCTCCTACCACCTATTATCTCTCCCTCTTGAGTTCTCTCTCTCTCTCTCTCTCTCTCTCTCTCTCTCTCTCTCTCTCTCTCTCTCTCTCTCTCTCTCCCCCATCCCTTACTCTCACTCTCTCTCCCCCATCCCCTACTCTCTCTCACACTCTCCCATCCCCTAATCTCACTCTCTCTCTCCCATCTAATACAAGCTCTCTCTACTAGCACCTACTCACTCTCACACTCTCTCCTATCCCCTACTCTGTCTCTCTTACACACACACTCCCATCCCCCCTCTCTCTCTCTCCCACTGCTTACTTTCTCTCCCCCATCCCTTACTCTCTCTCCTCTCTCTCCTCTCCCATCCCCTACTCTCTCACACTCTCACACTCTCTCCCATCACCTACTTTGTCTCTCTTACACACATTCCCATTCCCCCCCTCTCTCTCCCTCTCACACCACCTACTTTCTCTCCCCCATAACCATACTCTCTCTCTCTCTCTCTCTTCCACCCCCTACTCTCTCTCCCATCCCCTACTCTCTCTCTCTTTCACAAACATACACACTCTTATCCCCCCACTCTATTCTCGTCCATCCCCTACTCTCTACATCTGTGACACACACTCCCATCCCCCCTATCTCTCTCCCTCTCCCTCTCCCACTCCCTCTCCTACTCTCTCTCTCTCTCTCTCTCTCTCTCTCTCTCTCTCTCTCTCCCTCTCTACTCTCTCTCTCTCTCTCTCTCTCCCATCTTTTATGAGCTCTCTCTACCACTACCTACTCACTCTCACACTCTCTCCCATCCCCTACTTTGTCTCTCTTACACACACACACAAACTCCCATCCCCCCTCTCTCTCCCTCTCTCACTCCCTCTCCCATTGCCTACTTTCTCTCCCCCATCCCCTACTCTCTCTTCTCTCCCATCCCCTACTCTCTCACACTCTCTCCCATCCCCTACTTTGTCTCTCTTACACACATTCCCATTCCCCCTCTCTCTCTCCCTCCCCCACGGCCTACTTTCTCTCCCCCATCACCAGACTCTCTCTCTCCGCCACCCCCTACTCTCTCTCACACTCTCACATTCTGTCCCATCCCCTACTCTCTCTCTTTCATAGACACACACACTCTTATCCCCCCACTCTTCTTCTCTCCCATCCCCTACTCTCTACATCTGTCACACACACTCCCATGCCCCCTATCTCTCTCCCTCTCCCTCTCCCACTCCCTCTCCTACCACCTACTATCTCTCTCTCTCTCAAGTTCTCTCTCTTCCTCTTTACTCACACTCTCTCCCATCCCCTACTTTGTCTCTCTTACACACATTCCCATTCCCCCTCTCTCTCTCCCTCTCCCACCACATACTTTCTCTCCCCCATCTTTGTACTCTCTCTTCCACCCCCTACTCTCTCTCACACTCTCACACTCTCTCCCATCCCCTACTCTCTCTATTTCACAAACACACACACTCTTATCCCCCCACTCTCTTCTCTCCCATCCCCTACTCTCTACATCTATCACACACACTCCCATCCCCCCTATCTCTCTCTCTCTCTCCCTCTCCTACTCTCTCTCTCTCTCTCTCTCAAGTTCTCTCTCCCCCTCTCTACTCTCTCTCTCTCTCTCCCATCCTATACAAGCTCTCTCTGCCACCACCTACTCACTCTCACACTCTCTCCCATCCCCTACTCTGTCTCTCTTACACACACACACTCACATCCACCCTCTCTCTCTCTCCCTCTCCCATTGCCTACTTTCTCTCCCCCATCACCATACTCTCTCTCTCTCTCTACCATCCCCTACTCTCTCTCACTCTCACACTCTCTCCCATCCCCTACTCTCTCTCTTACATAGACACACACACACTCTTATCCACCCACTCTTCTTCTCTTCCATCCCCTACTCTCTACTTCTGTGACACACACTCCCATCCCCCCTATCTCTCTCCCTCTCCCTATCCCACTCCCTCTCCTACCACCTATTATCTCTCTCTCTCAAGTTCTCTCTCTTCCTCTCTATACTCTCTCTCTCCCATCCCTTACTCTCACTCTCTCTCCCATCCCCTACTCTCTCTCACACTCTCCCATCCCCTAATCTCACTCTCTCTCTCCCATCCCATACGAGCTCTCTCTACCACCACCTACTCTCTCTCACACTCTCACACTCTCTCCCATCCCCTACTTTGTCTCTCTTACACACACACACTCCCATTTGCCCCTCTCTCTCTCCTCTCCCATCCCCTACTCTCTAGATTTGTCACACACACTCCCATCCCCCCTCTCTCTTCCTCTCCCACTCCCTCTTGCACTACCTACTCTCTCTCTCTTAAGTACTCTCTCTCCCTCTCTACTTTCTCTCTCCCATCCCCTACTCTCACTCTCTCTCTTCCATCCCCTACTCTGTCTCACACTCTCTCCCATCCCCCACTCACTCTCTCTCTCACCCCTATCCCATACGAGCTCTCTCTTCCACCTCCTACTCTCTCTCAAACTCTCACACTCTCTCCCATCCCCTACTTTATCTCTCTTATAAATAAATACACATTCCCATTCCCCCCCCCTCTCTCTCTCTTGCAATCCCTCTCCCACTACCTACTCTCTCCCATCCCCTACTCTATCTCTCTTACACACTTCCATTCCACCTCTCTCTCCCTCCCACTCTCTCTCCCACCACCTACTATCTCTCTTTCTCTGTCTCACTCTCACTCTCTCCCTCTCTCTCCCATCCCTCTGCCATTGCCTACTCTCTTTATCTCTCTCTCCCCTCTCTCATTCCTTACTGTCTCTCTTTCACACACACACACCCATCCCCCCTCTCTCCTCTCCCATCCCCTACTTTTTCACACACATGCACTCCCATCCTCCTCTCTCTCGCTCTTCCTCCTCCACTTTGTCTCCCACCGCCTACTCTCTCTATCTCTTTGTCTCTCACACACACACACATAGCCATTCCCTTGCGCCACTCCTCCCCCCCACCCCCCCTCCACCCAGCTCTCTTTTGGTCTTTGTTTGCAATTTAGACCTCAATAGTGCATGTGCACTATAGTGCACATGTGTTACTAAGAATTCAATGCTTTCAATAGCACGTGCACACTATAGGGTGCACGCGCTATTGAAAGCTTTGCATTAAACCCAAGCCTAGGGCTTTGTTTTGCCTTGGAGATCCAACCCAAAGGTTTGGAGTTTATAAACAAGCTTGAAACGTGTTTTTCTGCAAACATACCAAAAATGATTGATTTTTCTTGTGTGCTCCCCTTCAAGATTCCTTGTGGTTGGGTATCGATAAGATCAGGTTACATAGCATTATAGATCTCTGTGTTAGCTATCTAACCATATAATTTATTTTTAATTTGAACAATTACAAGCCTTTCATCTATAATTTCTTTTGAATGTATGTTCATTTTTTGTCAAAAACCACCATGTACTAATTAGGCTATAGATTTTAGCTTGTTCATCAAATTTTGCAACAACTTAGTTTTTTAAAAACTAGACTCCATTCTACACATTTGAAAAAAAAAGTTTTGATTTTAGATTAGTTTTCAATTATTTCTAGGGGGAGCACACAGATATTTCATGTTTTAGGGATGTGTCTAGTAAAAAAAATATTTTTAAAAAAAATACACATTATAAAATTACCCAAAAAATTTGGGATAAACTACATAGTGTTAAGTAACTTTTGACCAGACTGATTAAAGAATTTCAAAAAAAAAGTTAAAATTTTAGGGGGGCCACACTTTGTACTGTGTTATGTTTTTTTGGAATAAACAGTACCACTTTTTGTGGACCCCTTTTTTTAGGACCTAAAGCTAAACCATTTTGAAAAAGAAATTTAGTACTTTAGAAACTAGATTCAAAGAACAACAACTTTTGTTTTTGTCATATCTTAAAATTTTGAGCCTAACTATCTTCAAATTCTTGTTGAAGTTCAAAATTTACAAATTTTAGGAAAAAGATGTCCACTTATACCCCCCTTTCGGCACCAAAACTTGGTGCACTTACCCCTAAGGAAGAACTATTTATAAGAAACACAACAGAAATATGTATTTTTACTCAAAATTTTCTCCCTGGCTTACAATATATTACCCAGGGTGTATCTTCCTATGGGTATAACCATTTTATTTTGTTAAGGTGCAATTACTAGTTAGTATTTCTTCTTCTATAAACATAATTATTGTTACTCTTTTATCAAAGGCACTATCATAATTGTTAGAATCAAATTATATAGCCAAAAATAGTAATACTAAATAGTAAAACTATCAAGGACAATTCCAAGAAACATTCACAATAATACACTGACAAGTGGTGACAAAGGCTTACCTTGGTAAATTTCTTGATAGAATTATTTACTATTTTGCATCTCAATAAAGATAATTTTTGACAAAATACATTATTAATTTAAACTTAAATAAACAAGCTTAAGACTGAAGACCCAAAGAATTGTGCCATAGCTTTGTATGATCTTGGTGGCATAAGAACCTTTCTTATTCTCTTCTTAAAAATGGAAGGAAACAACTCTTTAAAATAATATCAGTTCCCACATGAAGTATTTCTTCCTCTAGCCGGATCTTACTAGAAGAAATAATATTACACCGTAAAAATTTGCTATATGTGAAAATCCTAATCAAATCCCATGCCATGATATTTTCTTTCTATAATCTTCATTGCCATCTTGAATAGCATCTATAGAAGAAGGCGGGGAGAAAATTTTGACCATATTTCTTTTGGACTGGACATCCTTCCAAATATGGATTTTCTGAATATGATGTGCTTTCAAATGTGACCATTTGTCCTCCTCATGGGATGCTACCTAAGATGTTGTTGTTCATTAATAAATTAAGAAACCTCGATCCCTTCATTGACAAATGAAGAAACCTCAAGCCCTTCATCTTTCCAATATCACAAGGCTCGTGTCCATTCAATTGATTGTTAGAGAGATCTATGCATGTCAGTATGGAAAGAATAAACGGTTTGTGCTTCTCTAGGCCTTTCATCGCCAACTTCAATTCATCATGAAATGGAACTTCAAATATCCATTTCTTAAATGGGCCAGGTGTAGAACATACATAACCTAATGCCAATGTCTCTTTCATGTACAAGACAAGGGTTCAACAAGGAAAATTACATATGGCCATCTTCTCTCGCTACACTCATTGCATGAAGAGATACAATGTTGTCTGGAATAAAACTTGATCTATTGTTAGACGAAAGGACTAAGATCTAGAGGTGCTTCAATTGGAAATTTTTGAAGGAATGCCACCACTAAAATTATTACCATTCATTATCAAGACTTGAAGCAATGACAGATTTCCAACTGACCATGGAATATCCCCAGTCACTTTGTTGTGCCCCAAATCTATTAGTTTTAAAGACTTATAATTGGTCAATAAGGAGGGAAAAGCTCGACTCAACTTATTATTTCTTACACTTAGGGAGGAAGTACAGAATCAATGGGGTATGCCTCCCTCCAAATTATTATCTCCCAGATTTAGGACATTCAATTACCTTATAGTTGGCAACGAATTGAATGTTCCCATTCAAACTATTGTTTGCCAAATCTAACTTTATAAGGTGAATTAAATTACAGAGGTTGATAGCAATATTTCCAATTAGATCATTGCCATTAGTGATGAAGAGATGTAGTTATTGATAAAAAATAAGAGATCTAAGATTTACTAAGATCTAAAATAAGCACAAATACTTGGCAATGGAAAAAACAAAAATAAACACTTAAGAGAGAAGCAAATTTTATTCATCAAACTGATTGCTACAAGGCTATGCAATGGCCTCTACATAGAGAGAGCCCATGAGATGAGAAGATGATTCTAGAGGATAAGGTGATAAGGTTGTATGACCTAGTATCAAGGAGGACATTCATATCTTCTTAGGATAATGTTGTATGACCTAGTTTCATGGAGGACATTCCTATCTTGTTACCAATTTAATAGGAAATGTGTGGTATACTTGTTGTTTGGTTATAACAGCATGACTGTTGACTATTTCTAACATCCTCCCTTAGTTTCTACCACTAATGATAATGTATGGAAGAAATTACAATAAAAAATATAGATAGGATAGGTCCCGGCATTCAGCCTTGTTAGGTACCTATTTACAACAAAAAAAAGAGAGGGGAACATGACATGACTATCCCCCCTTAATGTTCACCTCAATCATGCCGAGCATGCCTCGTAGTTTCAAAAATTTGGCCTCAAGCATACTCTTAGTAAATATATCTGCTGCTTGGTCTTCACTTGGACAAAAGAGAAGATTAACAAAATTTTCTTGAACAAGATCCCGAATATAGTGAACATCAATCTCAATGTGTTTTGTTTTAGCATGAAAAATAGGATTATTTGCAACTTGAATAGCACTTTGATTATCACAATACAAAGGAGTAGCTGAACTTTGTGCAAAACCAAGCTCAAATAAAAGGTTGCGAATCTAAACTACTTCCTTTCCAACTTCTTTTGTTGCTCTATATTCTGCTTCACATGAGGACAATGATGTAGTAGTTTGTTTTTTGCTGCTCCATGTAATTGGACCTGACCCGAGCTGAAAAATATAACCACCAGTAGATTTTCTATCATCTATGTCACCTCCCTAGTCTGAATCTGTGAAGCCAGTCAAAAAAATTGAAGACTTGTAACTATAATGAATGCCATAGTAAATGGTGCCACGAATGTATCATAAAATTCGTTTGGCAGCCAACCAATGAGTTTCTTTTGGTTCCTGCATAAATCTAGATACCAAATTGACTGCAAAACAAATGTCTGGTCTAGACTGTGTTAGATAAACCAAGCTACCAACAAGCTGTCTATATAAAGTAGCATCCACCTTCTTGGAAATACATTCTTTAGTAAGCTTAATTCCAGATTGAAAAGGAGTAGGGGCTGGCTTACATTCAAGCATGTTAAATTTATCTAAAAGATCCAAAGCATATTTTGCTTGAGAGATAAATAACCCATCATGAAGTCTACTAATTTGCAAGCCAAGAAAATAATTCAGTTCACCCAAATCACTCATATGAAATGCCCCTTTAAGATCTAATTTGAAATCACTAATTAACCCAATATTTGGTCCAGCTATGAGTAAATCATCCACATAAACTGCAACAATAATAATTTCATTTTGCACTCTCTTCACATAAAGATTTGGATCTGTTTTGCATTTTTGAAACCCATGAAGCTGAAAATACCTATCAATCTTCTCATTCCATGCTCTTGGTGCTTGTTTAAGCCCATAAAGTGACTTCTTTAATCTACAAACAAGATTAGGATGTTGTTGATCTACAAAACCTAGCGGCTGATCCATATATATTTCTTCATATAAATCTCCATTTAAGAAAGCATTTTTTACATCCATTTGATGAATATGCCACCCAAGACTTGCAGCCAAAGAAAGAATAGTTCTAATTGTATTCATTTTAATGACAGGAGCAAAAGTTTCTTCATAATCAACACTCTCTTTTTGATTAAATCCCTTAGCAACCAATCTAGCTTTAAATTTTTCTATAGCACCATCTGATTTAAATTTTGTTTTATAAATCCATTTGCAACCAATGACATTCTTACCTTTGGGAAGTTGCACAAGTTCCCAAGTTTTATTTTTCACCAAAGCATCATATTCTTCTTCCATAGCTTGCTCCCATTCTTTCTTCCCTCTAGCTTCCTCATATGATCTTGGGTCATTTACTTGTAATACTTTGGCCATGAGAGCACTACCATTCCTCCCTTGGATCTTTGAGCCTTGCCTATATATTTCTTCAACACTCCTTGTCTTTTGGCTAGCTGAAAAGTTATCTTCTTCACCATTACTACCTGCAAAAAATGTCTGATTACAAGCATTAGTTGTGTTGTTTTCACTAGTATTTTCATCATTTGTAGAAGTGCACAACTCATCCTCATCAATGTAGTCTCCATTTCCTCCTAAAATATCTGAAAAATGAGAAGCATTTGGTGTTGTAGAGTGAGAAGGAGTGGCTATAAGTTGTGAATGCTCATCAAACTTCACATCTCTACTAACAAAGACCTTGTTTGTTGTCAAATCATATAACCTATAAGCCTTTGATTCTTCACTATAACCCATAAACAAACACTTATGACTCTTTGGTTCTAACTTTTCCCTTTGTGCATCAGGAATATGTGCCCAAGCAATACACCCAAAAACTTTAAAATATCCAATGTGAGGTTTCTTACCACTCCATGCTTCTTCAGGGGTGATATTTGTGAGAGCTTTGGTGGGGATTCTATTTATAATATGTGCAGCACAAGAAATAGTCAAACCCCAAAATTTAGTATGCAAACTTTTAAAATGCAACATACAACGAGCCATTTCTAAAAGAGTTCTATTCATTTGTTCAACCACCCCATTTTGTTGAGGAGTATAAGGAACCGTTCTTTGCACCTTAATACCATAATTTTCACAAAATGACTCAAAAGCATAATTGCAATATTCTCCCCCATTATCTGTCCTCAAACATTTAATTATTTTGCCACTTTGATTTTCAACTAATGCCTTAAACTTTTGAAATGCTTCAAACACTTACTTGATCCTTTCAATAAAATAAACCCATACTCTCCTACTATAATCATCAATAAAAGTGAGAAGGTACCTAGCACCTGAAAGTGAAGGATATCCTGGTTCACATAAATCGCTATGAATAAGTTGCAATGGATGATTAGCTCTCCATGCTTTACCTGAATCAAAAGGATCTCGATGATGTTTCCCTAACACACAACCTTCACACACACCTTCACAAGCTGAAATTTTTGTTAATCCTCTAACCATATCCATTCTAACCATATCTTGTAATTTTCTATAATTTAAATGTCCAAGTCTAGCATGCCAAAGTTGTGACATATAATCAGTCTGAGCAATAAAAGCATGAGAGAGTGTCTTTTTATCATCAAGAAACCCCACAAATTTAAATAGATTCTCTTCATGATCAACTCTACCAATAGCAATTATATTGCTTGGGTCTTTTCTATCTCTAACAATAACTTGATCAGCATTGACAAAAAACTCATATCCAGCTTGAACTATTTTGTATATAGAAATAAGATTCACCCCCAATCCTTTAACCAATAAAACATTTTTCAAAGACCCATGTGTTACATTAACAGTGCCTGTTCCTAAAACTGGAAGTTTCATTTTATTGCCAATAGAAATTTCTTGATCTGAATTCTTCCCTTCATAAAAATCAATAAACAAAGATCTATCCCCAGTCATGTGAGATGATGCCCCTGAATTTAAAATCCATTCTTTATTAGAATCTAAAGCAAAGTATCCCCCTTTAACACTAGATTTACTTTTAGTTGTAGCAATTACCTCCTCATTTGATTTCTCTTGCCTTTTTAAAGAGATAGCTATGAAACTATGATTATCCTTCTTTCCATCCTTAAACCTTTCTTGCTTGGGCTTATATTGCTGCCTTTCATTGTCCCTCTTCTTCAAACAAAACTTCTCCATTTGATTCTCACCTCCACAATACCTGCAAATAAAAGACTTTCTTCCAGCTTGCTTTTCTGCACCATCATTTCTAGAAAAATTATTAGAACCTTCATAATTTCAAAATTTATTATTTCCTCTCCAATTCTTTTTTCCATCATTTCTAAAAAATTTACTTTTGGCTATGTATGCATGATTCTTCTTAATATGTCCTTCTTTAATAAGCTGAACTTCTTCATCTAAAACAGATTTGCAAAATTGATCAAAAGTTTGCTGGGGGGTATTGGGATTTAGTTGAAGAACCCTTTTCCTTGATTCCTTAAAAACTTTATATGGCTGGGGAAGCTTACTTTCAACCATTGCAATCAACTAAAAATCCATTTTTTGCATCTTCAGCACCTATTTTTTAAGCTGAGTATTTAAAAAAGTAACTTCATTGAAGTAATTAGACATTTTTCCAAAATAAGATGGATCTAAATTCATCAATTTTTCTTCTATACTAAATATTTCAATATTCATATTGATCTAGCTGCACCATTTTTTGTTAATTAATAGTTTTAATTTTCAATAGTTATTTTAAGTGTCTAGTCAATGCATTTCAGGACACATATAACTCTGTTATTATAGGAACTAATCTTTTGGGAATATTAAAACTTCTATGCAAATGATTTCCTGAAAGGTTTAACCTAAACAACTCAGCATTGTTCTTCCATAACAATGACGAGATTTCACCAGTAATATTGTTGTCAGCCAATACCAATCTTTTTAATGAGTATTCAGTTACTAACCACTGAGGAATTTGACTGCCAAACCTACAATATGATCTTATAGTTAAGCCTCCTAACTGGAACTATGGAATCTAAGATGTACGAATATTGCATACACAATACAATAGAAGCATGCATTTTGAATCTAAAAGGTTATGAAATAGCATATTTGAAATGGTAATGTAGGAGAGCCAAGGCATATTTATAGAGTAAGTTATTTCCAGCTGCGAATAAGTAATTTTCTTGTTGAATGAAAATTGACGTGCGTACAGCTGCTTAAGGGAAGAAAGACCAGCAAGATGAATCCTCTCGTCGAATTGGTTAAAGATAAAATCGCTAGGGAAAAGCTCATGCCACAAAAGAAGAGAATGAGAAATTTTGTATACATGGTTGCAATACTCCAGTCAGTTATAAGTTATATCTAAAAAGATAAAGATTGACCAAGTGGTAAATTGTATGGGGGACTATCCCTCTCAACCTATTGATTCTAAGTTGTAGATATTGAAGACGCGAGAGCTTTTCCAAATAGGAAGGAAAAATACTAGTTAGGGCAATGCTTCTTAAGTTCAATGTCTATGCCAGCATTAAATCAGCATTTTATTGTTTTAAAAATTAAATTAAAAAATATTTAACAATTGTATTTTCAATTTAAATTTATTTTAAAATTTCTATTTTGATGTCGGTATAGACATCGCCCCTGACAGTTGAGGTATTTGAAGAAAGGAAGGTTGCACAAACTATCAGATATGTCTCCACTCTACAAGCCCTATTTTGCATGGTTAGTGCAAGCAATGAAATTTACCCGCTTTACATGGTAACTTCAATTATTTCATGATATGCCACACACTTGGAGGAACAATCACTTCCATTTACCGATGAATTTAGAATTCCATTAGAGACATTCAAGGTTGCTTTGAAAGAAAGAAGAAAGAAGAGCTTGGGGCTTCAAAGGATGATAATTGAATCGACCAACACATGGATTTGTGAGAAGGATAATAAAAAGTGCACTTGTCAAGGTAAATTCAATCTGATGAGTAGCCATTGATTGAGAGAAGATACATGTAACAAAGAATTGGAGTTTTATAGACATTTTTATATGACAACCTCCCCATGAATTCACTAAAACATTAGTATGGTTAAGTAACCTAAATAGTTAAATGCGAAAAAAGGTATAGGTATGTTATAGTCAATGTACTCACTGGTTAGGGGCAATGCCAACCATATAAGTTACAAAATACAAGCAGTTGGGTGCATTGATTAAAATAATAATTGTAATGTCGACATTATTACTTGATAATAGACTAGTAAAGACTTTATAATCTTTAATTTTAAGAAATTAAATACAATTTGTTGACTACAGAAAAATCATAAATATATTTTAAAAACAAGATGGTATGGCATAAAATTGTAAACATTAAAGATACAACATGTTGGGTCGTCCTTGGACTCTACGCCGCGTTCCTCTTCACCCGTCTATAATCTTCGTCCTCTAGTCTTTGACCGTGCTAAGGAGTCATGGTCTTACTCTCAACAATCAGTTCCTCTCACCAACCTCCACCCATGTGAGGGCTGCTGTAGTTACCTAAATAATAAATTGTTAACATAAAAGTATGTTATGGTCAATGCACCCAATGTTTAGTGGCAACAATAGTGATGTAAGGTCATAAATATAAGTAGTTGGGTGCATTGATTAAAACAACAACTATAAAGGTCGCATTATTGATTGATAATAGATCATAAAAGACTTTTTTTTCTTACATGCATATGGACTAGAAACATTTGCTTTCGAAGATTAAAATGAGCTTAGTTTACTGATGTTAACATTTTTTATTATTTCATTGTTATTTAACAAAATATGTTAAACTGACAACATAAAAGCATTCGTGTAGTAATGAACGGGATTTACACCGTAATACCTTAATACAAGACATTGAAAATACAGAACAGACTAAATTTGAAGCAAGCCCATGGCTCCAACGCTCAGGGCATAATTTTGCTTAACCTATTTGGCAAACTAAGACTTCATAATCTTTTGCTGCGGATGCAAGGAAACAGAAACTTTAAAATCTTATCAACCCTCTGGAAGTATTTCTTTCTCCATCCCTTTCTCACTGCAAGCAATAACATTACACAGGAAAAACCTGCTACATGTGACAGTAACAGTCCAACCTCATACCATACTATTTGATTTCTGTCATCTTCGTTTCTGTCTTCCAAACCATTTGGAGGAGGATGGGGAGCAAACTCTGGCCAAGCGCATTTCTTTGCAAGAGGGCATCCTTCCAAATATAGATTTCCAGAATAGTGTGTTTTATCAAATCTGGTCATCTGTCCTCCTTGAGGTATGCTGCCAGATAAGTTGTTGTTGGACAAATTTAAGTATCCCAAAAAAGTCAACAATTGCATTTCAGCAGGAATCCTTCCAGAAATCCTGTTTGTCGAGAGATCCAGTGACTCTAGCTTTCTCATTTCCCCAAAACTGGATGGAATAATTCCATCCAGTTTATTCATTGATAGATTTAGATACATCAACCCCTTCAACTTCCCAAAATCCAATGGAATTTCTCTACTTAGTTGATTATTGGAGAGATCTATGCGTGTGAATGTTGAAAAAATATACGCGTAATGCAGTTCTGAACCTTTCACAGTCATGTCAAAATCATCATGAGACGAAACTTGATATATAAGTGGCTCAATAGGGCCAATCCCACTATATGACTTAATCCCATTGTCTTTTGTAATTACATGAAATGGATTCAACTGATCAGATAATACATGGCCATCTTCTCCAGATAAACTCATTGCTTGCAGAGATGAAATGTTAGGGGGAATAGAACCTGATATATTGTTAGACGAGAGGTCTAAGACCTGGAGTTGTTTCAATTGGACAATTTCTGAAGGAATGCTGCCATTGAAGCGATTATCATTCATCATCAACACTTGAAGGGCCGATAGATATCCAACTGGCCCTGGGATATCCCCATGAAATCTGTTATGCCCAATATCTAGTGCTTGTATCTACTTACAATTGATGATTGACACAGGGAAGGCTCCACTTAGCTTATTGTTTCTCACAATGAGAGAGGAGGAGCATATCCCATGGGGTATACTTCCATTCAACCTATTATGCCCCAAATTTAACACTTGAATCATCTTATAATCGGCAAAGCATGAAGGAATGCCTCCATTCAATTTGTTGTTTGAAAGATCTAACTTTTCAAGGTGAATTAAATTGCACAAACTTCGAGGAATTTCGCCAACAAGAGAATTGTCATTAACCATCAGGAGCTGTAGATCTGGAGGCCAAGAAGATGATATATTTCCAGTGAAAGCATTCCTAGATACATCAAATACTGTCATCCAACGAACTAATCTCGCTGGGACAACGAGACTGCCACTGAAATGATTTCCTGAAAGGTTGAACAGGTACAACTGAGGATTGTTCTCCAGTATCCATGAGGGGATTTCACCAACAATACTGTTGTTAGCCAGTGCTAACCTCTGTAGTGAATACTGAGTGAAAAGCCAGTCGGGGAATTGACCACCAATACTGCATGAGACTAGATCTAAGCCTGCTAACTGGAATTGGGGCAGCCAACTTGTGCTGATATTAAGAACACAGTATGATGCGTACAAATATTTCAAATCTGCAAGGTTGTGAAACAAACTATCTAAAATAGTAATACGGGAGAGCCAGAGAACCTTTATGGAGGATGGCAATGCCAACTGTGAGGAACTAATGTTCTCAGATAATGAAAAATCACGAGCAAAGAGCAATTTGAGGGAGGAAAGACCAGTGAGTTGAAGACTCGCATTGAACTTGTTGCCAGAAATACTCAAGAACTTGAGAAAGGACAGCTTGTTCACGGAAAGTGGTATTTGTCCAGTAAATTTATTGTAATGGACACTAAGCCTACGAAGAAGGGTAAGATTTCCTAGACAGGATGGTAGGACTCCTTCGAGTTGATTGATGCTTACATCTAGATAGCTAAGATTTGTGAGCAAGCAAATTTCAGGGGGAACTATGCCTGTCAAGCTATTGTCTTTTAACACCACAAACTGAAGATGAGAGAGATTTCTCAAACAAGAAGGGATATTACCTGTTAATCCAACGCTTTTCAGGACAAGATATTTGAGAAAAGGGAGGTTGCACAAACCACTTGATATGACTCCTCTCTGCAATCCCTGCCCTGTATTGTTGGTGTAAGCAGTCAAATTAAGCTGCTCTACATGGCCGGTGACATGACTGCAAGATATTCCTTCCCATGTGGAGCAACAGTCGCTTCCATTTCTCCATGAACTGAGAATGCCATCAGAGACGTTCAAGGCTTCTTTGAAGGAAAGAAGAGCTTGGGATTCCTTGGAAGGACAAATGATTATACCAATACATGGGCTTGTAGACAGGATAATGAAAAATGCATTGAGAAGGGCGATGTTGGTAGAGGGAAACATTGCTTGGCAGAAGTTGCAGACAACAAAGAAGTAGTCTTTGAGAGGCACGCTGATATAGGATATAGGATAATCTTCCCACCTATTTAGAATGAGAAAGATTTCACATCGATTGATTTTTACATGGCAATAAATCAATGTATAGATTTTTACATGGCTAGAAATCAATGCTAACACTCGACTGTTAGCTATTGACAATTTCAAAGGGGTGCGCACCAATAACCTGTCAGAGAAATGAATTGAAAAATAAATTGTATTTATGTGTATAGGTAGTAGTCATAAATCGTTTTTGGATATTTATATCACGTAATAATAATAACTTATAAAAGTAGTTATAAATAGCTGTCACTCTAGATAATGATAGGTAACCATATTTATAAATATGAATAACTAGTATATTAATGATCATATAGTTTAGTGGATTTTTTTAATATAAATTTTAATAATAACTAAATTGATGTTGAAAAAAAATATTCATAAAAAAATTGTTGAAAAGAAAATTGATTTGAAATTCTAAATGATGTAAATATATCAATTAATTATTATTTATTGAGATAACTATTTAAATTTAAATTATAAAAAAATAGCTAATATATTAGTACGAAACAAATTTTTGAATAAAATTAATTTTACATTTCATAAAGAAATTTAAATATTGAATTAATTATGAGTTATATATATGTTTGTGTTTATTAGTCTATTAAACATTAGATTTCATTGTTGAAAATGATTTTTTTAAATAAAAATTATTTTATATTTTTAAAATTAAGCTGAGAGGCTTTCTACATGTCAGAAAAATAAAATAGAAATAAACTAAATATAATTATAATTATAATTGTGAAAATTATAGAGAGGAAATGGAAGTGAAAATGATCATTTCCTCAACGCCTCTTAGACTCACATAAATATGCGATGATGAAACTTATGGAATTATGAAAATATGCATATATATATATATATATAAGCTAGTTAATCAAACACACCATTGTGTTTATTTATATGTTACCACATAATATCTATAGGATAACAAATGATACTCAAAGCAATTTGAAAGAAATATAATTTTTTATCATAAAAACATTAATAGAGGCAAATGGTGGGTTGACATTTATGTGTTAAAAAATTGTACTGTTATTAGTATGCTAGTTTGTTACATAGGCCAACACCCTTTTGGTGCTTTTAATGATCCAAAACATTAAAAGTCATACAAGTATATTCAAGAACTCTTGAAATTTTTTGGTAAAGCTAAAGAGAAATAGATATTATAATTTATAATCAATTGAATAATTTTTAATAGTTTAAAATATGTATAAATTTCAGAAAAATATTGTCTTTCTAAAATGTTAACATGATAGATTTATACTTTACAATAAAAAGAAAAGATGCATATTGAAAAATTAAACAATAGATGCCCAAAAGGAATCTTATTATAAATAATAGATATATCATTATAGAAACTATATGAAATATTAAAAATGATTAACTAATAGTTGCATTCACTTCCTTACCTATAAAATAGAAATGGATATTCCATCAATGATAAAACACCCACTATTAAGACACAAAAGTAACAAAATATTACATTATTCTTTATAAAAAAATTATTTGAAAATCTGACTATGAAAGATATTTTTAGAATTATATTATTTTACAAGACTCGAAGAGATTCACATGGGTGTATATATATAGCTAGTAGCATTGGGCGAGGTTGTAGTAATAAAATTTTGAAATTCTAATATTTAATATATAATATTATATTAGTACATTAATTTTTTAATATAAATTTGTATTTTTATTATATATTTAATTTTATTATCTGTAATTAAAAAATGGTTAACATTTTTGAGTAGGATTAAAGTTCTATTGGGTTCAAGGACAAGGCTTAGTTTTTATTTTTATTTACTTTACATCTTTTGGGTTATGGTTCATTTTTATTGGATTATCTATAGAATTGGATTTTTATAAGATTAGATATAGAATCAAACTTAGATTTTAATTAAGATATTAAATATAATTGAATGTATGGGTTAGGGTAGTAAATTAGGGTTAGGTTTACCTTTCAATTTGGTTTTTTATTCTCATTCAATTTAGTTTAGTGGACAAATTATTGTTCAATTAGATTTAAGAATATGATTTGAATTTATTTCAAGGTGACAATAAATTACTTTTATTTAGCTTGATATAAGAAAACCTTCGTGATTGTTTACTCTGAAAACTTTATTCCACATAGATTTTTACATGGCTAGAAATCAATGATAACACTCACTGTAAACTATTGACAGTTTAAAAGGAGCACAAGGATATTTTTCATATAAATTTTAAATTTAATTACATGGTTTTTTAATTTACAATTATAAATAAAGTAAATAGATCGATAAATAACTATTTATTGAGTTAACTAATAAAATTTAAATTACAAAAAAAAAATCACATATTAATAAGAAACTACTTTGTGAATAAAATTCATTTTACATTTCGTTGTAATTATTTGCTATTATTTTAATATATCACTCAAAAAATTAACTTAAAAATTATAACAATAAAATAAATTTTTATATTGCCATACATTAGAGATTGCACTGGCAAAATACTGGCAATTACAATAGCACCCCTACCCATAGGAACTAATAATATGGTCGAGGCTCAGTCATTGCTTTCAGGATTAATCCTTGCCAAGAAAGGTAATTTTCATCATGTACACATAGAAGATGATTCCCAAGCTATAATCTCAGCTTGTATCAAGAGAAAATTAAGTACTTTCTTTAGAAATTTTGGAATACAATTGACCAATTTCATGAGGTTACATTATCACACACATATAGAGAGGGAAGCAGAGTTGCCGACTATCTCTCCAATCTAGGTTGTAATGGGATCACTACTTTTATAGTGTAGCCTTCCGCATTCATTGAGCAATATAAAGATTTGCAAGAATTGGTTACTAATGAGATTGTGGAACGTCAGAAGTAGTTTGTTACTCCCCCTATTTTTTAGTGGTGGCGAATGCTCAATCTTTGTTGAGACCTAGTACTATTGTCAAGCTTCAACACCTGCCATGATCCAATCCTTGCCAAGTTTTAGTAATTGCAGAGCTAGGTAGGATGATGTATTTACTGAGCTATTCGGGCTTAGCGCTTATCGAGTGAGTTCGAGCATAGTGCTTACCAAGTGAGCTCGAGGTTAGTGTTGACCGAGTTGTAGAACTTAGATCACTGGTAACCGAGTGTATACCGGGTATCAAGTCGCGATGTGTTGACTAAGCTTTTTTCTGGTGCTTGTCAAGCATGATAGGGTAATGCCCTTGTTGTGTTAAATTGGGCATAATGTTTATTGAGTGATCTCAAGGTTATTGGTGACCAATTTGTTTGATCAATGATGATTGAGTATTTTGTTGGGTACCAAATGGTGTTAAGATTGACCGAGTCCTTGTTGGACTTCAAGAGGAAGTGTGGTGAAAGTGAACAATAACTATGACCAAGGGGGTAGTATTGGCCAAGTGACGGGTTATCACCAAGTTGTATTCAACCCAAAAAATTAGGTACAGACCATTACTAAGTGTCAATCATTAATTGAACTCATTTTGGCATGTTGATGTTATGGTAAGGTCGTACTAATTCTTTTTAGCATCATGCTTGCGAACATCAGCTAAGTATGATTTTGCTTCAATTTGGCTGCATGGTTTTGCAATAGCAAGATCAATATGCAAATTCTTCATTTTGGGGGCATCATTTTATACTTCATTTGTTAGAATTGCAATTGGGTTCTAATTTTAGTGGCATTATATTTATTAATCACATGGGAATAGGTACTTCATATCCTTCAAGCATGTAATGAGGGATCTATCTATAGGTGATAAATGGATGCTTTTTCTTAATTTCATCCTCCTACTTTGTTTGTTTGCCATTTCACTTGGTCTCAAGATGTCGATCCCATATGATGCTTGTATGAAATGTGATTCTTGCTATTAGTATCACCAAAACATCCTTCCCAAAAAAATTAGAATTTGGCTTCAACTGGTATTGAAAGAAGATGCACTTTCTCCTTCCTTGGATGATCTGGGATTGGATGTCATGTTTATTTTTCATTCTTACTCTATTTGTCATGCAATTTGCACCATTATTGGGGAGGAATTTTTCTTTGCCTCCTCAAGACATGTATTGTTCCCTTCAAATTTGGTCTCGATATTCTTGTCCAATGCTATGGACCTAGTCCAATCAACATCATAGATGGAAATTATTGCAATCAAGGTGGTCCAACCTGAATTTTGGGCAAATAATAAGTTGAAATAGGTGATGCAGAGCTATGATCTGTGGGCCAAAAATACCCTAGTGGGTGGATTATTTCCAAGATCCCTACTCATGTAGAAACATGAAGTTATGGCAACATTTGAGGTGTTGCAAAAGTCCTTCAAAAAGCATAACCCACGGTTCTTGACATAGACTTTGCAAGTCACAACATAAGTGTTGGGTCATCAGCTCGTTGAGGGTGTGAATAAAACTAGATTTGCATTGCTTAATATTTTGGGCTTACCAATATCTAACTCACATGTATTTTCTGCTCACATAATGAAGCCTTTGGCATTCCCAAACTAGTTTGTTTATGAAACATGTGGTTAGTCTGCCCTAGTTGCTATAGTTTAGAGTGTGCCTTCTTCCATTGGTAAAACTACTATCGTCGCTAAAGGTTTAGGTTCAAAATGAGAGGTTTCTCCTTTACCATGTTCAAATTTTATTTGGGGTTATTCTCTCCAACTTGGCTCGTCCACTTTTTCCAAAAAGAAAAAATGGTAATTTTTAAATATTCATATATATATATATATATATATACACACACACACATATGCATATACATATACATATATTTATACACACACACACATGTGTATATATATACACATATGTACATATATACACACATGTGTGTGTGTGTGTATTTATTATGTAATGACCCTTTCCAATAGGCCACTAAACAAACCCTAAATTTAATACACTACTAAAGTATATTGCTGAAATAAGGAAATAATTGTGCCAATGTATTCATTCAATGAAAACCAAATGTTTTTACAAATGATATGGCAATTTTCAGCACTGAAACATTATGACATGGCACATTACAAACAAACCCTAACTGGTTGTATACAATTGAGAACTTCTTACAACTACAAACTGAAATGAAGAACCTAGATTGATCAGATATAGGAGACTGACTGCTGAAGATGATATGGTGAAAGTGGCTCGACTTTGTGCATTCAAAGAACTCTTAGATGTAGATCCACCTGAGGATTCCCTACGAGTTTCCTCACTCAAAATAACACCAATCACATCATCATATTTTAGGGTACTAAATCTAGTAACAAAATTACTCACAACCATTACCAAGCCAGTCCAGCTTTCAGACACAGAACACAAAATCAAGAGAGCCCTAATTTCTTCATCAAAATTAATACTCACAAAAGATAACTAACTAGTGCCAATATTAAATTCATTTAAATGATCTGCAATAGATCCAGCTTTTGCCATTTTCATATTAAATAAACACTCCATGATAAATACCTTATTTGAAGTGGAGGGAATTTCATAGAATTTGTCAAGGGCTTCCATCAACTCTTCTGTTATGTTCACTTTGGTAATATTAAATGGCACAAATGGTGCCAGGTATACTCAAATGCTTCTAAGTGCCTTTCTATGTAAAAGATCCTATTCATCATTTGACATAGATCATTACTTCTTGGTCGTTCCTTTCAACGGCTTTCATAAATCCTTCTGATAAAGATAGTCTTCCATTTGCATCTTTCATAACTGAAAGTTATGCCCATTAAACTTGTCAACCCTCAGCTTACCCTCATCTGCCATCGCTTGCACTCAACCATGAAACTTTCCTACAGAGGATAATTGAAAAAAAAACCTTGCTCTGATACCACTTGTTAGGATTAAACCTTAGATAGAAATAATAGTTACATGCAAATATAACCAATATCAGAAAAATGATAGATCACATAGAAAAGAACACAAGACACCAAGATTTAATGTGGTTCACCCAATCCCTGGGCTACATCCACCAAATAGAAAGTCCAATATTATTACAATCTAGTGATTACAACCTGATTAGAATATGTAATAACTTACAGCTCAATACTATCATAACAACCAATTTTTGCATCACCCACAATGAAACAATCCCTAACCCTAAGCCCTATTATACAAGTATTTTTACAACTTTAGGATTATAATTAATACTTACATGTTGGCCCAAAATCCCAAAAAAATAGGGCCAAAAAAAAATTCTTAGTAGGGAGTATGTATAGTACTTCCCTAATCAATCACCACAAACTAACAGGTCTTACCCTCAATAATCAGTTTCTCTCACCAACCTTCCCCCATGTGAGGGCTAGTGTGGTAACCTAAATATTAAATTGTGTGCATAAAATTATGTTATAGTCAATGCACCTAATATTTAGTGGCAACAATAGTGATGGAAGGTCATAAATATAAGCAGTTGCATGCATTAATTTAAACAACGTCTATAAAGGTCACAACATTAATTGATAATAGACTATTAAAGAATTTTTATTCTTTCATGCATATGTGCTCATTGGATAAGGACAAGAAACATTTTCTCTTGAAGATTAAAATGAGCTTATTTTAGTGATGATAACCTTTTGTATTATTTCATTATTATTTAATAGGTCTAGTCATATCATTATGCATTAAATAATAGTGACATTGGGGAATGCATGAGGATATGAATATTATGGATAATAATAACTTATCTATATAAACAATGTAATGTATTATTCATTTTTTGCCACAATGTATAGACCTATTTCATATTAAATTACTATCATTATTTTAAATAAAATCCATTCGATTTTGTAAGTTATGTTTTCTCGTCTAGTTCCCTAGCACAATATTACATATCCTAATATAAGCAATTACATCAATTTATTTCATCTATCACTAATTTGAAAGTAGAATATGAACTCCCTTTCTATGTAATTCCTACTAAATTTATTTATATTAAAGGAACTCCTACCTAAAGTCTAAATAGATTTCAATTGATTCCATCATCTTATTTTTCTTGTGTCCATTCTCATGAGTATATATAAAAAATATATTTTTTAGTCTTTTTACCACTTCATATATTCACAAAACCATGATATAGAAAGATCTATTCTCACATGAGATGATTGATTACATTGAGGAGGTGGTGAAATAAATATATAACACATGGACCTTCTTAGATGAATATCACTAGTGTACTATAGATGAGACAACTTTTATAGGTGACAAGACCTAAAAGAATTATATTAAATATTTATGAGTCAAATAACATTTAATCAAACGTTACTTTAACTATTTTTTATAAGATCAATTTGTTAAAAGGGTAAATGCTTTTGTGCATACTATAAATTGATAAGGTGCAAATATTCGAAGGGGAGTGTTATGTAATTCCAAATATAAACATTCACAAAATCATGCTTGAACCTTGATGAAAATGTCAATATCACCACACTTGAACTATCAAACTATACATATGTTTATAATTTTGTAAACAAATTTAGGGAAAAGTGGCATGCTACTAAAATTATATATATAATCATAAACTAGTTCAATGGCTTGTGGAGGGAAGAATCCAGCAAGAAACCCTCCAGTCGTTACCAATTACAAAAATAGAGCGAAAGATATATGGTATCACATGAAACAAACCTAAACTAATAAGAGAGTGACTGGGACCTTTAAAAACATGGGTGTACAATTTAGGTCTCTCAAAAAGTATAACAAACTCAAATATTTACATATATATACCATAAGAATTAAAAACTCAATCACCATCCCACTTTTCATATAACAATCTCAAAATTGTGCCAATCCCCAACTTACTATTGCACCCCCCAGAAAAATGAAAATAGCAACCTACTATATCTGTAAAATCTTTACATGATTGCCACAAAACCAGTTATATACAAAAAACTGCCCTCGATCAAAAAGTAATCTAAATCCATGCACAAAGCTCCCAAAAAATAGTTTCTGGAAAACCTTCATCGAATTCTCACCATATCTTTCAACACGAAACAACTCCCCTTATGATTGTTCCCAATCAATTGTTGTTGGGTCACCTTCTACTGAAACTCCAATTGCACTAAAGGATTATCTATTTGCATAATGTTAACTATATTTTTCTCTGGATCTCCCAAAAACACTGTACTTACCAAGTTACCCAACCTACTCCCCATTTCCTAATGACCTTGTTTAATTAGTTTGGCTAACAACTACACCTTATCTTTCAAATTAGTGTAGATTCTGGAGGAAGAAAATCACTATAGCTCCATATAATGTGATCAAGCAGTCCTCCACCATCACTTTCTTGAATAATGACAAGAAGTGTAAAAACATACCTTCCTTCCTTAGTAATTGGTTTTCAAAAATGCCCCCAATTGGAGCCAAACCCATATCAATGTCATACTTATTAATGGCCTCTCTAATCTCTGACTTCCCAACAAAGCTACTACAAACCACCTTATCAAAAATATGTTCAAGTACACCCATATCTAGGAGAAGATCCACAATATAAGTCAAGAAATAGACAACACTTGCAATGGAAGAATGAGTCTTGACATAGCTCAATAGAACACCTCTAACCCCAGAATACCAATGACACATCTTCGACATATATTGCACTATATATAAAAAATCTCCTCTAAAAATTGAGTTGTCATCCAACCTTGAACTGGCATTTCGCGATCATTACTCTGTATACATACTCTAAAAATATTGTTCGCTTCCTCCATATATCTCTTTAAACCAAACACTTCTAAATATCTAGCAAATGGCCTAGCCAAAATCTATCACCAAACACAATGCAAAAACCTTAAATGCCATGTCCTTACATATTGTCATCACATAAGCACCCATCAATAACCATCACAAATTTTTGCCACCTCTCCCCGACAATGTCTCATACCACCGCAATGAAATCCCTCTAGCTGCTTTGAAGAAATTTGCATCACACTAGGTGATCTCATAAAATGTACTTATGTAACTACCACTAAGACTAAATCCTCAAAAAATCATTTAAATTATGACTTAGAGTTCCACCTTCATACTTAGACAATTCTGCAATGAGCTTAATGGTGATGACATTTTTGTAAAGAACCACGTCATGCTAGATTAAATTAAGACCAATTGGCCTAATTATACATAAATTTAGAATTCTACATGTGCGAATAATAGAAGCTCATAATTCCAAAGAAATTTTCCCGAACTCTCATACAATTTAATTGTATCTAGATCTCCCTCTTTCCTCTACTTGTTTTCCACATCAAAGAATATAAAATGTTTATCCTAAGCAATTTCCCTAAATAAATTAGGAAAACTCCTTTCATAAAAATTCCATAAACTTGTTCATGCTCCCTGTAAGTCATATCCCAAATTTGACAAGTTGTCTACTACTCGACTCCCTTCTCTTAGTGTATGAGAAAAGGATACAACTTTAAACATATCAATTATATTCCAAGATTTTTACAAGATGTACCCAAACTTCCACTTCCCTACTCTTCTCTAAAGAAATGAATTGATCACCAAAATAGAATCTCCCTCAATATGAATATTGACTATTTGCATTCTTGTCACCAATTCAATCCCAAATAAAAGTGCCAAGGCCTTTGCATAATTATTTGTACCTGTCAAAATCTTTTGAGCTAGCATTTGCACCAAATTACCTTCATGATCTCTAATACACACCCCTACCCCAAAATTCCAAAGGTTTCCTCTTGAGAAACCATCAAATTTAAACTTTAACACTCCCACATTAGGAGGTATCCATCTCACGTTGCTCCAATTTAGTTGTACACTTGGTCCTGAGGCAATAAAGTTATAACTTGGAGATGGTAAGTTACTGCATCTGTTTAACAATAAAATATTCCAACCTATAACACTTAAGTTCTCATTTATTTTTCTAACATATGCCAAAACCACTTCTACCATGGAGGACTCTAGAATTGCTAATACTCTTGCTATATTTGAATGTTGTTGCCTAAAAATTTGCTTATTCCTTTCCCACCATAAAGCTCAAACTACTAATGTTGGAATACATTTCCAAATACAAGAATAAAAGGAATGATTTTCTGGACATGGCCAATCCTGAAACATATCCCATAATGTATTTGGTAATGACATCATGATATTTAATCTCTGAAGAATGAAGAACCAACATTGTTGAGCCATTTTACAATGGATGAGTAAATGATCAATTGATTCAGTTTCTTCTGAACACAAAACACATTGTAGATTCTGCACAATGTTTAATTTTTGCAATTAATCACCAATCAGAATTCTCTTTTTAAGAGCCAACCAAGCAAATCATCTAGTATTTGGAAAAACCATTGGGTTCCAATAGAACTTATAAGCCCTTGACATCCTAATACCTTGTTCTAAACTTCTAGCAGCCAAATAACTCAACTTCACCGAATATCGCCCCTCCTATTGAGGAACACATAATAACTCATCATTCTTATTAGTCACCAAAAAAATTCTTGACTTGCACATAAAACAAAGTCCTACTTGACCTCCTCTAGAATAGGAAGATTAACTGGATTTTTCCAACTATCTAATCTTGAAACAGGTTCTACAAACTGAAAATAATCTGTAACACAATTTCCCTAGTGAGTACAAAAAGAATGTTTCCAAGCCCCTAAGGAATGAGATGTAATTAAAGCAGGCAAGAAATTCCATGAATCCTCCCAAAAAAGGGCCCTGGCCCCATTATTAATTTTTCAAGAAAGGTATATTGTAACCAAATCCCAAGATTCCACCATAAAGTTCCAAATTGTTGAACCTTTAAGTAACTGAGCTATAGTAAAAATCCTAGAAGGTTCTGATGTGTCTAAATATTTCCTTTGCATAATTCTACAACATTTTGATTTAGCTTTCTCATACATAAATGACACCAACTTACCTCCAAAAGCTTTATTTTTTAAAAGCAAAGTTGGCAAATTAATTCCCCCTTCAATTTTATCATATGCCATTTCCTTTAATTATATTAACAAAAATAACAAAAATATTTTTTATAATTTCCATTATACATAGGCATTCAAGAAATCATTTAAATTTTAATGAATGAATCTTTTCGTTTTTATATATTACAAAATATTTAAACAATTTAACAATGAACAATTCTTTTTCTCTTTTTGACAAAAGTGGACAAGCCACTAAATATATTTAACGATGAACAGTTATAAATATTAAATTTATATTTTATTGAACATTATCAGATTTCCACAATACATTGAAATTTGTAGAATTATTTCTAGATTTGATTGTGTATGTTTTTTAGCATCAACATTTTGGAACACACTCTGTGATCCATCAACAAGATGAGAGCATATTTTTTTCTATTCTTACATGCTCTCATCTTGGTGATGGATCACAGAGTGTCATTCGAAACATTGATGTTAAAAAACATACACAATCAAATCCAAAAACAATTCTTAAAAATTTATATTTTATTATTTTTTAAAGTTTGATATATAACAAGACCAACACATATGTTTTTAAGTTTGATATATAACAAGACCAATACGTAAACAATGAATAGAAAAATTGCCATATGCCCCATGGTGGGACAGACAACATAAAAGAATTCGTGTAGTAATAAACACGACTTCATAATCTTTAAAATCTTATCAACCCACTGGAAGTATTTCTTTCTCCATCCCTTTCTCACTGCGAGCAATAACATTACACAGGAAAATCCTGCTAGATGGGACAGTACCAGTCCAACCTCATACCAAAGTATTTGCTTTCTATCATCTTCATTGAGTATGTGGAGCAAGCTCTTGCCATGGACATTTCTTTGGAAGAGGGCATCCTTCCAAATATAGATTTCTAGAATAGTGTGTTTTATCAAATGTGGTTATCTGTCCTCCTTGAGGTATACTGCCAGATAAGTTGTTGTTGGATAAATTTAAGTATGACAATGAAGTCAACAATTGCATTTCAGCAGGAATCCTTCCAGAAATCCTGTTTGTTGAGAGATCCAGTGACTCTAGTTTTCTCATTTCCCCAAAACTGGATGAAATAGTTCCATCCAGTTTATTCATTGATAAATTTAGATACTTCAAGCCCTTCAACTTCCCAAAATCTAATGGAATTTCTTTATTTAATTTATTATTAGATCAATCTATACCTGTGAATGTGGAAAAAATATATTTGGATTGCCGTTCTAAGCCTTTCAGAGTCATGCCAAAATCATCATGAGACGAAAAATGATATATAGTTGGCTCAATCGGGCCAATCCCAGTATATGACTTAATCCCATTGTCTTCTGTCATTACACGAAAAAGATTCAACTGGAAAGATAATATATGGCCATCTTCTCCGGATAAACTCATTGCTTGTAGAGATGAAATCTTAGGGGGAATAGAACCTGATATATTGTTAGACGAAAGGTCTAAAACCTGGAGTTGTTTGAATTGGACAATTTCTGAAGGAATGCTGCCATGGAAGCGATTATCATTCATCATCAGCACTTGAAGGGCTGATAGATATCCAACTGACCGTGGAATATCCCCGTGAAATCTGTTATGCCCAATATCTAGCACTCGTATTTTCTTACAATTGATGATTGAGAAGGGGAAGGCTCCGCTTAGTTTATTGTTTCTCACAATGAGAGAGGAGGAGCATATCCCACGGGGTATACTTCCATTCAACCTATTATGCCCCAAATTTAATACTTGAATCATCTTATAATCGGCAAAGCATGAAGGAATGCCTCCATTCAATTTGTTGTTTGATAGATCTAACTTTTCAAGGTGAGTTAAATTGCACAACCTTGGAGGAATTTCGCCAACAAGAGAATTGTCATTAACCATCAGGAGCTGTAGATCTGGAGGCCAAGAAGATGATACAGCAAATACTGTCATGCAAGGAATTAATCTTGCTGGGACAACAGGACTGCCACTGAAATGATTTCCTGAAAGGTTGAACAGGTACAACTGAGGATTGTTCTCCAGTATCCATGAAGGGATTTCCGCAACAATATTGTCGGCAGCCAGTGCTAACCTCTGTAGTGAATACTGAGAGAAAATCCAGTCGGGGAAATGACCACCAATACTGCATGAGACTAGATCTAAGCCTGCTAAGTGGAATTGGGGCAGCCAACTTGTGCTAACATTAAGAACAAATTATTTAAAATATTAATACGGGAGAGCCAGAGAACCTTTATGGAGGATGGCAATGCCAACTGTGAGGAACTAATGTTCTGAGATAATGAAAAACCACAAGCAAAGAGCAAATTGAGGGAGGAAAGACCAGTGAGTTGAAGACTCGCATTGAACTTGTTGAAGGATTTAAAGAACAGCAGCAACACAATTAAAAATAATAACACTCCGAACAGGGGAGGCTCTGTCTTACCGAACAGGGGAGGCTCTGTCTTACCATAGAGAAAAATATGATATTCTATGCCAATAACAATTGTTGTTCAACCAATACATTTATTCAAAGAAAAATTGAAATTGATAAAACTACTCTCGAACACATAGATCAAAATACAAATCTGGAGTTCTATACAGTGGTTTTAGCATTATTGCACGTCTTACTAAAGAGCAAATTTAGAAATTTAAAAAAACTTCTAACGAACTAGAAAAGAATGTCGATAACCATGCAGTCTAAGAATTATGTATGTGAATATACACTATCGGCTAACCTTGCATCCTTCAAAGATGCAAGTACTAGTAAAGAACAACACAAACATGAATATTAGGATGACCTATGAGAAGTTGGAGAGTTTTAAGTACATTTGTTGTATATATAATTGATTGATCTAAAGATAGTTCATATATACTAAATATAAGAACAAGCATAAGATATAGTTTAGAAATAAAGAACATTCAATACCAATATTTTCTTGGCAACATTTGGATTTAAATGGTTTTTGGGCTCTTTTAAAACTCATTTAACCTTTACAAAAAATACCTATGGATGAAATATTTTATTAAACACCTATTTCAAACCTTCAACATCCCTCCATTTTCCATATAATATCTATGTGCATTTCCACAATTAACTAAATCTCAACCTATAAATTCCTCAATTATTCCTCAGTGAATGTAAACCTATGCTAGATATTATATCTTTTGCATACATTTATTCAAGAACCAGATAAAAATTATTTATAGTGCTCATTTCTCCATGCTCCTATTTTAAAGCTACACGAAACTCCATGATGGTTCAACCAAGATTTATAAATTAATTAGTTTTGTAGCCCATACATAATAGGCATGTCTCTTTTGTAGTTCTTTTAATTTGACAATATGTGCATAACAAGGAATACATAAGGTTTTTGACTAGAAGTCATATGTTTATGGTTGATAATTGATATAAGTTCAATATATGATATAATTAGAATGGTAATCATTATATCATTGTTGTTGAGAAATTAAAAAAATTGATATGTATTCATCAAACAAATATGATACACTAGGTCATTGACAATATGTGATAGCATGTGGCATATCAACATTAAAAAATTATTAAGAAATACATGGTACTATCATGAGTGAATGAGCTAAAAATAATTGATGACAAAAGATTTGACAAAATATCACAACTACAATTCTTAAGATAATAGTAAATCTAAGGAATTACATTATCTAAAAATAAGGTGGTAGTAAACTATGAATTCCAAAATGTTGTAACTTGAAATCTTGCACAAATTATAATATAAATTTAATCATATATTTACTAGTATGACTAGTTGATGTATGTACTGTATCTGCCTAACTCTCCAAATGCAAGCCTTTAAATCTATACAATTTGAAGTTGTCTCACCTCTTCCATGATATACACCTTTTTATCTCATGCTTAACCTTACAACCTCATCATATTCGATACATATTTAACCCTATAACACATGCTCTTCTCACATCATTCATATTAGCTTATGTAAAACTCTCTTCTAGAATGTGAATCATATTTCTCTAGTAAATTTCAGTTGAATATTAAAAAATATAATGGTTTTGGGGGCTGAAGATTAGCCTCACAAAATTAATAACTCATATAATATTAAAATATACTACAATGATAATGTACAACAATGTGACAATTATTACACCATAATTACAGTGAAAAGGGGGCGGGGAAGATGCATAGTGAACAAGCCAAAATTTCAATATGCAATAGCATATAACATGTAAATAAATCATTACAAGAAAGAAATATAGAAAAGTACTTATGACATGCTAACTATTATGTCATGAAGTATTTGAGATAATATTTAAAAAAAATAGTTTCAAGCTAATAGTACTATATAAAAATGACCTAGAAAGAAGTGCCCCCAACAAGATGAGTTTATGGTTCCGTGTTCTAATTCTTAATAACATATTCTAACCAATCTAAATATAAAATGACACTTGTTCCAGTTCCAAAATTGTAAATACTTGAAAGCGTGCATAAATTAAAAGTATAATTTATTAAAATGTATAATATGATGACTCATCACTACCATTATTGCTTTGATCTTCCTATATGTTCATGAGAAAAGGGTTCCGAAATAATACAAATTGATGTTCTATATTCCATTCCAACATATGCACCACTCATCCCATGGTTGGCCTCAAATCCTTATTATTTTGAATGCATAACCGTGGTAATGATGGGAAGCCCGAAGATCCACTCTACATCCAAGTACTGTCTCATTCATCTTGTAGTGGTTAGAACGTGACTAAAATATCTATCCACCAACTTTGCGAACCCAAAATCACCCAACTTGGGTAAAAAATTATTGTTGAGAAGTATGTTCTTAGTCTTAACATCACTGTGAATGATCTAATCCCTGTTGGAAATCTGATTGAAAACCTCATTGTTCTTGAAGATCAAAGAGGGAGATTGTTGCAAAAGAATTTTTTCAATCATTTTTTTGTCATTGATGTCAAACATACTATTTGTAGGGATGATATTTTCTTATAAGATCCAAGTACTACCACTTAGTTGATTGATGAAGAGGATTTGATCAACAAGATGTAATGAGAGCACCTAAGGGAAAGGTTGAGTTATGATGTTGTAATGAAGTGCAAGGATTAGTTAAGACAATGGTTAAGTAATGTATTGATGACACACTGAAGCATACCAAGGTTGGTCATGCTTAGAATAATTGGAGGAAGAAGTTGTAACAAGGTTGATTGCAAAGCTTAAACTAAGATCATTAGTGGGTGTCAAGCAAGTTAGTTGGAGCCAAGAAAATTTTCAATAGAAGCTGAGTAATAGACATTTCTCTTGTCTGCCAAGTGATCTTCATCTACAAAGTGATGATCAGGTGCCGAGCATCATAAAATTTTTAGTTGGTGTCGAGTGATATTCAAGTGTCGAGCATCAAGAAAAACACAGTTGATGCTGAGTAACATAGTATGTGTCGAGCACTAGTATTTCAATAGTGCCAAGCTACTGCATTATTTCAAATGATGAAGATTCACTAAATCTAAGCTGACATAGTGGTTACATTGAATTTTGTGAATGGGTTGGAAGAAAAGGATGATGAGTTGTTGGCACAGAATCGTATGAAAACCATTTTTGGGTGAATTCTAAAGGATTATTCAAGAAGTTTCTAGAGGAAATAGAATATGGGTTAGATGCAATGAATCCTACCTAATCCATGTGAATTGAAATTGAAAAATGGAGGAATCAAGCAAGAAAAGGTACTCCAAGACTTCTATTTAAGAAGTCATAGACCAAGAAGCAAAGAGCTGCTAATACAGTTGCTGCTGAAGTACCAAATCTATCAAGTGGTAAGAAGGGTGTCAAGGAGGAGACATCTAGGAGAAGGAACAGCACAGAGGCTCTGCTTCTACGAGTGGTCATGAAGAGATGATTGCACTGTTATATTGAGTGAGGAGACTCAAGGAGACAAAGCTTGAAAGGAGGGAAAGCTATCAAGAGTTGCAGAGATTGAAGGCTAGGCAAGGATATCATCTAAGAAGTGATATGAGATCTGCAAGATAAGTTGTATGTTGTAGTCAGGTCAAGATTTTCTAATACTCTTTAGCAATTGTATTAAATCTAAAAATCCTATGGACTTAGGTTGGCCTAACAGCCATTTGTAAATCCTTTAACATGGTGACATTCTAAGTGAATGTTCTAAAGTCCTCTAACTAGGCCCACTTCTAATAGGGTAATTAAATCCTCTAACAAGGTCACATTTAACAATGTGTTGTATGCATTTAATAGGGTAGGCCTTTCACAGGGTGTCACTTCAGAAGGGTGAAAATTGAATAGCATTTTACTGGTGGTTTTTCCCAAATTGAGTTTCCAAGTAAATCACTATCTCATGTGTTGATTTCTTATATGTTAATGCTTGCATGTTGATTTACAGTAACTTGCTAATTAGAAAAGTTAAAGCTTGGATGAATGAATGGTTGAATGGATCCACTACACTTAGTGAAAAGTTTGAATAGGACATTTGGACCTTGAATAACTGATTCAGCCCCCTCAGTTATTCTAAATAAATCCTAACAATTGGTATTAGAGTTATTTGTTGATTTAGTTTCAAGGTACTAGAAGTAGAAAGATCAAGATATCCAATAGGGAAGTTCCCAAGCTTAACAAAGACAACTTTGTTGCATGGAAAAGTTTGATAAAATTGCAGCTTGGATCAATAGGTGACCATGCACAAACCTCAATTGGAACAGAACATGTAACTCTAGTAGGACCTCTCACTATAGATTACTTGAACAGAAAGAAGGAGCATAACCAAGCAATGTTGGAGATTGCCTCTGCACTCACCTATGCAGAATATGATGACATCTATGGAGAAAATCTTATTAGAAATCTATGGAGGAGATTAGAATTTCCAAAGAGTAAAGAGAGAAAGCATAAGAGGAAATTTTGATGACAATGAAGATGGAAGAAGGTGAAAATGTTGCTCAGTATGCTACAAGAATGAAAGAAGTGGTGAGTGCAATAAGTCTAGGTGGACAATTGGAAGAAGAAACAACTATCAACAAATACTTAAGAACTCTACTCCCTATTTATGCTATTAGAGTTTCAGCCATCCAAGAGCTGAGGTGTGTACAAGGGAACACACTAACCTTTGAAAGAATAGTTGGAAGACTTACTACATTTGAGCTATCTAATTTTGACAACTACAGACCTAAGAACCTTGAATCTACTTTCAAGGCCAAGATGACAATAAAATACACTAAGGAGGACACGTCAAGCAAGAAAAGAAGAAAAAGAAAACATGCATCTAGTGATAGCAGCATAGATGAGGAAGATGTGGAACAATTAGAAACAGTACCGGTAAGGAGATTCCATAGAGGTAAAGGACAATTCAAAGGTAAGCTCCATATCATATGTTTTAGTTGCAATGAAGTAGGTCATATAGCTGCAAGATGTCCATAGAAGAAGAACTATAAAGAAGGAAACAAGTTAAGGAACAAAAGAGAAGATAGTAGCAAAGACTACAAGGAGAAAGGAAAGAGATGCTACATTGTTGAAGAAGATTCTGATGAGCATGATGATGAAGTTGTCTATGTAGCCATGAAGGATGAATCAAACAAAGATAAAGATGAAGCAACAACATTGGTTACCTATGTGAACAAGAATGAAAAGTGGATCATAGATAGTGGATGCTCACATCACATGATAGGAGATAAAAGTAAGTTCATTACCTTTACTCAATATGATGGTAGTAGTGTTAGATTTGGTAATGATGCCACATGTCAAATCAAAGAAAAAGGCACTAATAAAACTTACAAAGAAAATTTCATGTGATAATGCTTACTATGTTGAAGGATTGAACTAAAACTTATTGAGTCTATCACAATTAGGCAATGTAGGTTGCAAAGTTGAATTTGGAAACAAAACTGCCAAGATCTATGACACTGATGGAAATTTGATAGGCAAATGTGAACAAACTAGGAGTAATTTATTTTAGTTAGATATGGAAGAAGCAACATGTCTTGTTGTTAGATTTGATGATGTGTGGTTGTGGCATAAAAGGTTGTGTCATGTTAACTTTGATAATCTGATTAGCATTAGCAAGAAAAAGAAAGTCATAGGATTGCCCAAGTTGAAGAAACCTGAAAACACAATGTGCAAAAAATGTCAACTACAAAAGATGACTAAGTCTAGTTTCAAACCTAAAATATACACTTCCAATGAAGTACTAGATTTAGTACATACAGACTTATGTGGCCTAATAGAAGTGCAAAGCTACTTAGGAGACAGATAGATAATGCTATTTGTAGATTATTATTCTAGGATGATGACTGCTATGTTCTTAAAGAAAAAATATGATGCATTCCAAATGTTCAAGTGGTATTTGACTAGAGTTGAGAAGGAAATAGGAAAGAACCTGAAATGCCTAAGGTCATACAAAGGAGGTGAGTTCACATCAAGAGAGTTTGAAATACTCCGCAGTGACAAAGGTATCAAAAAGAAAACAACAACACCAAGAACTCCACCACAGAATGGTATTATTGAAAGGAGAAATAGGTTACTGACTGATTGTGGTAGAACCTTGATGATGGAGAAAAATGTTACACTAAAGTTGTAAGTATTGTAGTCTACACACTGAATAGAATTCAAGTCAAGAAAGGAACAAATGCAACACCTTTTGAATTATGGCATGGTCATTCACCTCATGTTAAACATTTCAAAGTATTTGGTTGTAAATGTTATATTCTAAAAGATACTAAAAATGGCAATTTTGATACAAAAAGTGATGAAGGCATATTTCTTGGATACTCCACTAGGAGTAAGGCATATAAGTGTTTAAATGTTAACACTAACAAAGTTGTGGAGAGTGCAAATGTAAATTTTGATGAGCATGCAGAAGTTTAAGTTGATGAGCCAAAGCAAATAGAGGATTATAGGTCCTTTGTATACTTCTATGAAAGAATGACAATTGAAGACAATACTGCAAATCAAGTTGGGAATTAGTAATAAACTTTAGTATCTACCGAGTCTCAACCTATGAATGTCTAGTTGCATTCAGAAGCCGAGCTGGAGAATATAGAAAATAAACATTCTAATTTAGAAAATAGTATGCAAGAAAGAAATGATGAAATGCTAGATGAAGAAGAACAAAATGACTCTGAAGCTGAAGGATTAAACATGGAAAGAAGGACCAAACCCAGATTGGCCAAGTATGTAAGAAGACGTCACCCTGCAGATCAAATCATTGGTGACAAGGATGCTAGACCAATGAAAAGGAATATGCTTAGAAGTGAATTATGTTTGTTAAGCAAGGTTGAACCCAAAAAAATAAAAGATGCACTACAAGATGATGACTGGTATAAAGCCATGAAAGAAGAGATAGATCAGATTGAGAAAAATAAAACATGGTCTCTAGTTCCTAGACTAGTTGATAAGAATGTGATTGGTACAAAATGGGTATTTAGAAACAAACTTGATTAGAATGGTGAGATAACAAAAAACAAAGCTAGACTAGTTTGCAAAGGCTATGCACAAGAAGGACTAGATTATGGAGAGACATTTGACTCTATTGCAAGAATAGGAGTAAGAACATTACTTGCATATGTTGCATACAAAGTTTTCAAAGTCTACCAGATGGATGTGAAGTGTACTTTTTTGAATGGTATACTAGAAGAGGAAGTCTACATAGAACAACAAGAGGGAGTTGTTGATGAGAAGAACAAGGACATGGTCTGCAAGCTACACAAAGCACTTTATGGATTGAAGCAAGCACCTAGAGCATAGTATGAGAGGTTTCACAAATATCTTGTGAAGATAGGATTTGAGAGAACAGATGACAACAACAACTTGTACATCAAAGCTGAAGAAGATAAAGGCATTTTGATATCAAAAATCTTTGTTGATGATATAATATTTGGAGGAAAAGATGTTTTACGTAAAGATTTTACTCATCAAATGAAGCATGAATTTGAGATGTCAATGTTTAGAGAAATCAATTTTTTTGTTGGATTACAAGTACATCAGTTAAAGCATGTCATATTTGTGACCCAATCCAAATACATCAAGGAAGTACTCAAAACATTTGGGTTAGAAGACTCAAAACTAGTCAGCACACCAATGGCAACAAGCCATAAACTATCTAAGAATGATGAATCTGCTGAACTAAATATGACATTGTATAGGTCAATGATTGGAAACCTGCAATATGTTGTACATAGTAGACCAGACAGTGCATTAGCTAATGAAATAGTAGCAAGATCTTTTACAAATCCAAGAGAAAATCACTTAATGGTAGTGAAGAGAATATTGAGATACCTGAAAGGAATTGATGATTTTGGTTTATACTACAAAAGGAATGAGAAGTTTGAACTAAAAGCCTACACTGATGCAAATTGGGGAGGTAACATTGATGATAGAAAAAGCACTAGTGGAAGAGCACTTTTCTTAGGAAAGAGGTTGATTACATGGACAAGCAAAAAGAAAAGTTGCACCTCACAATCCACTACTGAAGCTAAATATGTGGCAGCTACTATAAATTGCTCCAATATTGTATGGATCAAACATTTTCTGCAAGGTATGAAGGAAGAGGTAATTAAGCCTATGACACTTTATTGTGATAATACAAGTGCTATGAATATATCAAAGAACCCAGTAATGCATGCTAAAGCTAAGCATATTGCAATCAAGTATCACTATGTAAGAGAGTTGGTGGAAGATAAACAAGTGAAGATGGAATATGTTAGCTCAAAGGAATAGATTGCTAATATTTTCACAAAAGTGATACCTAAAGATGCATGTGAGTATCTTAGAGGTAAGTTAGGTGTGATACCCCTAGCTAAGGCTACTTGAACCAAAAAGAAAGTATGCCCTATATAAAATAAGTTGAATGTTGAAGATTTTATACATTGATGCAGAGGATGTTTACTTTGGGATCCATGCCTAAAGTAGTAAAGTGCTGAAATTCCAAATCAATCACAAGCAAGGTGATAGAGGAAGGAATTGAATGAACTTATAAGTGCTACATCTGCATATTAAGATGCTAATATGTCTTTGACATTGTTGTTAAAGAGGGAGAAGTAGACAACTGATCAACAAATGTTGAAGATAAAGAATCAGAAAAGAGGGAGAAGATGTTTAGAAAGAGAAGTTGTAAGATGTTGATCAAAACAACAAAAGTTGCGCAAGAAAGACAAGGATATAGCAGCAAAGAGGGAGAAGCTGAAATGAAGCAATTAGAATAGTAAAAGGAGATGTGATGTTACAATTTACTTTTTGGCATTTGACCTACTATTCTAACCTAGTAAGCTTGTGGTAGAATAGTTTAGTTTGATGGTTGATTAGTTTGGTTTGCAATCAATGCCAAAGAGGGAGATTATTGAAAATTCGATTGAAGAGCTCATTTTTGTTGAAGATCAAAGAGGGAGATTGTTGCTAAAGAATTTTTTCAATCATTGTTTTGTCATTGATGTCAAACTTGCTATTTGTATAGATGATATTTTCTTATAAGATCCAAGTACTATCACTTAGTTGATTGATGACGAGGATTTGATCGACAACATGTAATGAGAGCACCTAAGGGAAAGGTTGAGTTATGATGTTGTAATGAAGTGGAAGGATTAGTTAAGACAATGGTTAAGTAATGCATTGATGACATACTCAAGGATACAGAGGTTGGTCACACTTAGAATTATTGGAGGAAGAAGTTGTAACAAGTTTGACTGCAAAGCTTAAACTAAGATCATTAGTGGGTGTTGAGCAAGTTAGTTGAAGCCGAGAAAATTTTCAGGAGAAGTTGAGTAACAGACATTTTTAGTGTGTGCCATGTGATCTTCATGTGTTGAATAAAGATCAGGTGCCAAGCATCGAAAAAATTTTAGTTGGTACCGAGTGATCTTTAGATGTTGAGCATCTGGATAAACATAGTTGATGTTGAGTAACGTAGTATGTGTCGAGCACCAGTATTTCAATAGTGTTGAGCTGCTACATTATTTCAAACGATGAAGATTTGCTAAATCTAAGCTGACATAGTGGTTACATTGAATATTTTGAATGAGTTGGAAGATAAGGATGATGAATTGTTGGCACAGAATCCTATAAAAACTATTTTTGGAAAAATTCTAAAGGATTATTCAAGAAGTTTTTAGAGGAAATAGAATATGGGTTAGATGCAATGAATCCTACCTAATCCATGTGAATTGAAATTGAAAAATAGAGGAATCAATTGAGAAAAGGTACTTCAAGACTTCTATTTAAGAAGTCATAGACCAAGAAGCAAAGAGCTATTGATACAGTTGCTACTGAAAGTGTTGGAATATTCAAATAGGAAGAATGCTTATGAGGGGGGGGGGGGGGGGGGGGGGGGGGGGGCGAATCATAAGTATCACACTTTAACTAATAAAACTTTTAGGTGGAAGTAAATTGCATGCATGTAAATACATCAAGTAAACATGAAACTAAGACATGCATCAATAACACATAACACTGGAATTTGGTAACCCAGAAACCCTCTAGGAATAAGAAGGTAAAACTGAGGCGGGGATGATATCCACAAAAATTGCTGCAGCAATATTGTTCAACCACTTATGATGGTTTGCCCTGTTAAAGGCCTGCCCTATTAAAGGCTTTACACTGTGTCAATAGTGACCTGGTTAGAGGATTTACAAACACTTTACATGAAGTGTCACCCTGTTAAAGGATTTAATCACCTATTTAAACGATCTATGAAATAGCTGTTAAGCTAACCTATCACCATAGGATTTTCATTCTAATACAATTGCTAGAAAGTATTAGGTACAATTAACCTGATAGATTACAATCTTTGATTGCTGAATGCAAGCATTTGTTCTGCTTTCTCTGATCTTGATCCTTTGTGATCTGATAACCCTTGTTCTGAAAGTAGATTTCCTTATACACCCTTGTATATCTGCTCGTATATCTTACAATGAAATTTCATCTTCCTTATAAAGAAATTTGAGGATTTTGGGTTAGGTATGGATCTTCGATCCATATTCAATCTCTATTTTTCGCTCATTGTTTGCACTTCTTTTATTGGTTGCATGCCTTCATCATTTTTCTTATTGGCTGCATGTAGATTACATAGGAAATATAAAAGATTTGATCTTATCATTTAATCCTTTGAGATTTACCTTATGTCAGCTACAAAAATTGTTTGCATCATAGTTTGTGCAATTACAAACTCTTATGCTGATATTCTGAGTTACTCGGCTATTGAAGCATTACTGATGCTCGACACATGCTGTTTCCTGGATAACTCGACACCTAAACAAAACTGGCTTACTCGGCACTTATTTTATTTCTGTATTACACGGCATCATCGATGACTCGACACTTGAATATCACTTGACACTTAAAGTCATTCAGCACTTGAACTTTACTTGGCACCTAATCTTCATTTGGCATCTAAAAACTACTCGGTATATGAAGATCACTCAACACCTGAAGTCTTTTCTAACTCAGCTCATGTTGTGGCTCGACATTCATGGTGTACTTAGCTCCAATATAGAAATTAGGTAAGTGTATTGGCACTCAAGTGTCAAAAACCATTATGAAGTTAACAGAAAGTGCCAAATCTATGAAGTGGTAAGAAGGGTGTCAAGCAGGAGGCATCTAGGAGAAGGAAGAACACATAGGTTCTACTTGTATGAGTGGTCATGAAGAGATGATTGCACTGGTATATTGAGTGTGGAGACTCAAGGAGACAAAGCTTGAAAGAAAGGCAAGCTATCAAGAGTTGCAGAGATTGAAGGCCAGGCAAGGGTATGAGCCGAGAAGTGATATGAGATCTGCAATTTAAGTTGTATGTTGTAGTTAGGTCAAGATTTTTAAATACTCTCTAGCAATTTTATTAGATCTAAAAATCCTATGGACTTAGGTTGGCCTAATATCCATTTGTAAATCCTTTAATAGGGTGACATTCCAAGTGAATGTTCTAATGTCCTCTAACCAGGTCCACTTCTAATAGGTTGGTTAAATCCTCTAACAAGGTCACATTTAATAGTGTGTTGTGAGCCTTTAACAGGGTAGGCCTTTCATAGGGCATCAGTTCAGAAGGGTGAGAATTGAGTAGCATGTTATTGGTGGTTTTTTCCAAATTGGGTTTCCACGTAAATCACTATGTCATGTGTTGATTTCTTATGTGTTAATGCTTGTATGTTGATTTATAGTAACTTGCTGATTAGAAAAGTTAAAGCTTGGATAAATGAATGGTTGAATGGATCCACTACACTTAGTGAAAAGTTTGAAGAGGATATTTGAACCTTGAATAACTGATTCAATCCCCACCCCCCAAGTTATTCTAAAGAAATTCTAACAATCCCTACAATTTTTGTGGAGATCACGTAAGCCTCTTGCACTGCCTAGTGCTACCTGAAATTGGATCTTCTAATCCATTTTCTTCCCTTTACTTTTAAGTAGTATGGAATGCAGAGAGACATAGGGTGTATAATCATTAACCAATAACCACATGGATACTACATTGACAATGTAAAATAATGTGGCTATTACTACACCATAATTATAATGAAAAGGTAATTTAAATGGGTGCATATTGAAAAAACCAAAATAGTGTATCGAGCTCATATGAGCTCCAACATGTGATAGTGTATAATATGTAAATAAATGACTACAAGAAAGCTTTGTAGTAAAGTAAAAATGAAATTTTAACTAAAAGTAATAAGTCGCAAAATATTTGAGATATGAGAACAACTTGTTTCAAGCTAGTATTACTACATACAAATAACTTAGAAATAAGTGTCCCCAACATGATGAGGAATCAGATACATGTTCTAATCCTTAATATCACATTCTAACCATATCTATATAAAAAATGACACTAGTTTAAAATTTTGAAATGGTAAATACTTGAAAGAATTCATAAATGAAGAGAAAAAATAAAATAAAATTAATGTGATGACTTGTCAGTAATATTATTGCTTTGATCTATTTGGCTATTCATGAGAAAAGGGTTTTGAATCAAAGAAAATTGTAGCTCTATGTTTCCTTGCAACATCTGCACCACTTATCTCATGGTTGGCCTTAAATATTCATTATTTTCAATACACAAGAACCCCACAACACATGTTCTTTTGACCTCCTCAATATCTACCTCATCTCCAAGCCTCTCTTCCACAACATTAATTGTGTTCACTTTTTAAATTTGGATTCTAGTCCATAGGGGAAAGTAATACTTACATGAATCTTGCACATTGGTATCTAGTCTTCTTTGACAAGAAATTAGCTCCAAGAGAGTCATACCATAGCTATATATATCAAACTTGGGAGTGATGGGGAGTCTAGAAATCCACTCTTGAGCCAAGTACCCTCTCCTTCCTCTTGTCATAGTTAGAGCATGAATGAAATCTTGACCCACAAGTTTTACCAACCCAAAATCAACCAACTTGGAAAAAAAATGTTATTTAGAAGAATTCCCTAGAGATATTTACAATTAATGAATGCCTACTAAAGCTGAACTCTTTTTGGTTTTATACGTTTCAATTTCTTAAAAAAGTTTCCAATAACTTTAATGATATCTTTTTTAGTGTAACCTACCTCGAGTATATTTGCATCTTCAATTTTAGGAAGTTGCAAAGCATACATCTAGAGGGTTGTGAGAAGTTTAAAGAGAGAGATATCTAAGTATTGTAAGAAGCCACAAAACCTAATTATATTGATGACATTCATCACTCTCTTTATTAAAAGGTTGCACAAAATTGTGAAGTCTGGTGGATATCACCAATCTTAAAAGGTTAAATGTGCTTGTTAATTACATAGAATTAAAAAGCCATTCTAAAGTTGTTTTTGCTAGGTATGCTTTCTTGGTGCATGGTACATACTATATTCATAAGGATCATTCATTGAGTGTATTTATATTTTTAAATGGCTTAGTTTAAAATCACAATGTTAGAAAATCACATGCTTTCATTCCCCCTATTTAAATGTGTTGCATTAAGTCAAATGATGATCAACCTATTAATTTATTTTTTTCTTAATAAGATTAGATCTTATTCAAATCTAACATTCCTTTTTATAGATTACATCATTTTTTAACAACACACACACACACACACACACACACACACACATCCTATAACAACAAGCAACACTTATTTATTCTTTAACCAAACATTTCATACATAATTATATGCAATTTTTATATCACATTTCATTTTTTTATAACACATTTCCTTCATAGTTATTCATTTCACTCTTTGTTATAGTTCTAAGAGTGATTCCTCCCCCAAAATTGTCAGACTAAATGATAGATCTCAACCTACATAAAGAAGCATAAAATATTCCTAAGGAAGGACTATTTACAAGAAACACAATAGAAATGTGTATTTTTACTCAAAAATTTCTCCCTCGCCTACAATATATTACCCAGGGTGTATCTTCCTATGGGTATAACCATTTTATTTTGTTAAGGTGCAATTACTAGTTAGTGTTTCTTCTTCTATAAACATAATAATTGTTAATCTTTTATCAAAGGCACTATCATAATTGTTAGAATGAAATTATATAGTCAAAAATAGTAATACTAAATAGTAAAAATATCAAGGAAATTTCCAAGAAACATTCACAATAATACACTGGCAAGAGGTGACAAAGGCTTACCATGATAAATTTCTTGGCAGAATTATTTACTATTTTGCATCCCAATAGAGATAACTTTTGGCAAAATACATTATTAATTTAATAAACAAGCTTAAGATTGAAGACCCAAACAATTGTGGCATAGTTTTGTATAATCTTGTTGACATAAGAACGTTTCTTATTCTCTTCTTAAAAATGGAAGGAAACAACTCTTTAAAATAATATCAATTGCCACATGAAGTATTTCTTCCTCTAGCTAGATCTTACTAGAAGCAATAATATTACACAAGAAAACTTTCTATATGTGAAAATCCTAATCCAATCCCATGCCATGATATTTTCTTTCTATAATCTTCATTTGCATCTTGAATAGCATCTATAGAAGAAGGCGAGGAGAAAATTTCGGCCATAAATATTTCTTTTGGACTGGAGATCCTTCCAAATATGGATTTTCTGAATATGATGTGCTTTCAAATGTGACCATTTGTCCTCATTGAGGGATGCTACCTATTACCTAGGGTTTTGGAACCCTAAATAATTCCCCTCTTAACTCAACAACATGAGAAATTAGAAATCTTTAAAACTGACAAATTATTTTGCATTTATGTTATTTAATTCTTTAATGTGTTAAATATAGTTAAATGCAAAATCATTAATTATTAAACCATTACTCTAATTTCTCATATGATTAGTTCTATAATGAATTAATTAATGCTGATAGGCATTCTGCAATGACAGAATGGGGAAGTGGGATTGTGTGAGCATGTTGATATAAACTTTTATTCTTCTAGGTTAAATTTGACAACCATCTACATGTCAAAAATTTAAATCTTATTATAAATCAAATATGCTTTTAAAAAAACTTAATAAATACCACATAAAATATTTTTTTTAAATTATAATATTTAGAGATATAAATCATCCATTTTTTAAGAAATGAAAATAAAAAGCTTAAGTTAGTAAAAAACTAAATAAATGGAGATAAAGGGAATATAAATAATTTTAGATGTAGTAAATTAAATTATAATTATTTTGTAGCGGATATCTATCGGCATTTCTTTAGATAGATTTAGTTAAGATATCTATACTAGTTATTATTATAATATGAGGGTGAAAGTAAAAGAGTTAATTGGGTAAGTCGATGGAGCAGATTATATTTGGAGAAGAATGTTAAAAATAATGAATTCTTTTAAATAATTAATTGTTATTATTGTAATTTGTATTGGTAGGGTAAATTGGAAAGAGATTTTTAAATGATTAATTCTTTAAAGAATTAATTATTAATGTAATAGGGGGTTTTTATGGAAAAGTTGTATGGGATTGGAAAATAGATTTTAAAAGAAAGGGAGTTAGGGTAGTTGAGAAATAGCTTGGGTAGGATTTCTTTAAAAATAGGAAATTATATTGTAACAAGCTTCCTCCCATTTTGAAGAGGTCTGGACTTTTGAAGAAAGGGAAGAGAACTTAGGTTTTCAATTTTGTATAAAAAAAAGTTCATCTCTCAATAGACTACTGAGTCAGAACTATTTTTGCCTAAGTATTCTATGCTTTGAAACATTGAATATATTTTCTGAAGTTCTGGTAAAGTATATAAAATTCTAAAGTTTTATATGTTATGTTAAACTTTCTAGAGTAGATACTATTATTCACTCTATTGTGATTCATGTTCTTATGGATATTAATTGCTTATGAAAGTTTAGCTTTCCTTTGTTGCATATTGGAAATGTGTTTCGAAGTTTAAAGGTTTTGAGGGAGGAAGTAAAAATTGTCCATCTATTTATTATTTTAATATTTAGTCATGTTGATGAATGGATGTTGGTATTCCTTCATTGCCTTATAGGTTAAAGGCATAACCAAAAAATCATTTATTGTAAATCAAAAGGAGGGAGTTGTACCTTCATTTCAAAATTTAGAGAGCACTTGACAAAATAATTGCAAGTGACTCTATTGTTAGTTTCAAATTTTTCTTTTTTTTGGGTATTCAAGAGTCAATTGTAAAGGTGTTTTTTGAGATGACAAACACATTTACTAACACTACCTAAGATGTTGTTGTTGGGCAATTGAATCATGCCAATGAAGAGACAAAGTTCTAGGGACTCTAGTTGACTCAATTCTCCTATATTTATTCCAATGAGGTTGTTCATTAATAGATTAAGAAACCTCAATTGGAAATTTTTGAAGGAATGCCACCACTAAAATTATTACCCTTCATTATCAAGACTTGAAGCAATGCCAGATTTCCAACTAACCATGGAATATCCTAGGTCAATTTGTTGTGCCCCAAATCTTTTAGTTTTAAGGACTTACAATTGGTCAATAAGGAAGGAAAAGTTCCACTCAACTTATTATTTCTTACACTTAGGGAGGAAGTACAAAACCAATGGGGTATGCCTCCCTCCAAATTATTATCTCCTAGATTTAGGACATTTAATTACCTTATAGTTGGCAAAGAATTGAATGTTCCCATTCAAACTACTATTTTCCAAATCTAACTTTACAAGGTGAATTAAATTGCAAACACTCATAGGAATATTTCCAATTAGATTATTGTCATTAGCGATGAAGAGATGTAGTTATTTTAAGTGTCCAGTCAATGTGTTTTGGAACACATATAAATTGATTATTATAGAAACTAATATTTTGGGGATATTAAGACTTCCATGCAAATAATTTCTTGAAAGGTTTAACCTAAACAACTCAGCATTATTCTTCCATAACAAGGACGTGATTTCACCAGTAATATTGTTGTTAGCCAATACCAATCTCTTTAATGAGTATTGAGCTACTCACCACTGAGGAATTTGACTGCCAAACCTACAATATGATCTTATAGTTAAGCCTCCTAACTGGAACTATGGAATCTAAGATGTACTAGTATTGCATACACAATAAAAATAGAAACATGCATTTTGAATCTAAAAGGTTATGAAATAGCATATTTGAAATTGTAATGCGGGAGAGCCAAGGAATATTTATAGAGTAAGTTATTTCGAGCCATGAATAAGTAATTTTCTCATGGAATGAAAATTGACATGCATACAGTTGCCTAAGGCATGAAAGACCAACAAGATGAATCCTCTTGTCGAATCAATTAAAGATAAAATTGCTAGGGAAAAACTCATGCCACAAAAGAAGAGAATGAGAGATTTTGTATACATGGTTGCAATACTCTAGTCAGTTGGTTATAAGTTATATCTAAAATGATAAAGATTGACCAAGTGGTGAATCGTAGGGGGGACTATCCCTCTCAACCTATTGATTTTAAGCTGTAGATATTGAAGATGTGAGGGCTTTCCCAAATAGGAAGAACAATACTAGTTAGGCCAATGCTCCTTAAGTTGAGGTATTTGAGGAAAGGAAGGTTGTCCAAACTATCAGATATGTCTCCACTGTACATACCCTGTTTTGCATGGTTAGTGTAAGCAGTGAAATTTACCTGCTCTACATGATAACTTCAATTATTTCATGATACACCATCGCACTTGGAGGAACAATCACTTCCACTAATCAATTAATTTAGAATTCCATTAGAGACATTCAAGGCTACTTTGAAAGAAAGAAGAAACAAGAGCTTGGGGCTTCTAAGGATGACAACTGAATCGACCAACACATGGATTTGTGAAAAGGATAATAAAAAGTGCACTTGTGGAGGTAAATTCAATCCGATGAGCAGCTATTGATTGAGAGAAAATACATATAACAAAGAATTAGAGTTTTATAGACAATTTTATATAGCAACCTCCCCATGAACACACTAAAACATTGGTATGGTTAAGTAACCTAAATAGTTAAATTCGAAAAAAAGGTATGTTATAGTCAATGTACTCACTAGTTAGGGGTAATGACAATCATATAAGTTACAAAATACAAGTAGTTGGGTGCATTGATTAAAATAATAATTGTAATGTTGACATTATTACTTGATAATAGACTAGTAAAGACTTTTTAATCTTTAAGTTTAAGAAATTAAATACAATTTGTTGACTACAAAAAAATCATAAATTATATTTTAAAAACAAAAATGGTATGGGATAAGATTGTAAACATTAAAGATACAACATGTTGGATCTTCCTTGGACTCTGAGCCGCCTTCCTCTTCACCCATCTATAATCTTTGTCCTCTAGTTTGACCATGCTAAGGAGTGGCAACGGCTACCCAGCCAGTTATTTCGACTGGCTGGGTATGCCATGTCGTTTATCTCTCATCTTCCTTCTATCTTTTGACATGACAAAGATGTACCACAACAGAAGCAGTATCCATGAACACACATGGTATAAAGAGTACATCATGCCTGACATTTCTACCTTTTTGCCGCCTCGCAATTACTTTGTCAGACATTAAAATGTGTTTCAAACCCCTCAAACAAGGCTCAAACGATGCTTGAAAAGCTAGTAAGAGGATAAAGAATGCTTTCTACTTTCAATACTTTGCAAATGCCTAGTTTTGCATGCACATCTCCATGGAGGCACTTTGAAAAGACTGTAAAAAATCTATACAGCGATTTGAATAAATAAATGTTTGGACTCTAAAATTAGTAGTTAGTAATGAAACAATTATATGAATGCATGGCACTAAATATTGCAAAGTTGGTAATAAGTAATTTAGTAGAGAGTTAGTAATATAATAGAATTCTATAGTAAAAATCAAGCAAATGTTTTGAAATCAACTAGTTCTAAAATAATCTCAAATTTAAGTACTTGTGTTGCATGTTGAATTTGTTAAAAGTAGGATTGTTTGTTTGTTTTTTTTTTTTAAATCCTTTTTTTTTTTCTTTCAATTGAACTAAGATTTATTTTTAAAATTAACTAAAATCTTTTCTTATGGATTTGCCATTTTTTTTAATGTTTGTAAAAGTATCACAGGAGAAGATATCATTGATCAAAAGACTAACTTTTTCATATTCAAAACATATTAAAATTTATCGTTCTTAAACAAATTTTCCCAAAAATTAATGTCCTCCCTTTTTGGAGATATCATAAAAAATCCATTTATCCTTGATAAAGAAACTTTCTTACTTGAACCGAATTGCCTTTAGAAAACCCAATATGAGGATAAATAAACATGTACACCACTATGAATAGCAAGCATCTTCAAAGACCCACGATTTGGCATACCAAATATCACCTTATGCCCACATGAGAGATGCAAGCACTAGTAGTGATTCATATAATAAGTTGATCAAACCAAGAGAAGGACATCTCTCATACTCTAAAACTCCATTCATAGCATGCCAATTCCAATACTCATAAGCATGGCGAAGTAAGTTATCCTAAATTTATCACATGAAGAGGGGATGGAAAAATCCTTAATACAACCCTTATTGTGAAACAAATACATTATAAATTTCATTAGCCTTGCTAATGGTAGGAATATTTGGAATGCTAAAACCCTTCTTAGCATAGAAGTATGTAGATTAGACCCCCTTATCAATGAAATGAATGTTAAAGGTAATCTCTTTTATGGGATTCAAACTAGCTATTTACTATCATTTCTCCATCATCGTCTAAAATTTATTATATTCATCCTCCACACTTTATCTACAACATCAAAACCTCTTTATTCAACTAGCCTATCTACTTGATCTAGGGAGACTATCCCTCTCAAACCACATATGCAAATTAGAAAATGAATTAAACTCAGGGTTTATATACATTAGCCATGAGTCGTCACTATTCATGATGACTAACATGATTGGTTGTGACATCTAATTTGTGGCATATTCTTTAAAGAAAAATGAATAAGAACTAGATTTGTGAGTGATAAATTTACAATAAACATTGGGTTTGAAAATTATTTCAAGAGGAAAATTCCACACCCTTCTAACAAGATCTCTTTTTCTTACATGCAATAGTCATTACCATACTTGTCACTTGCTTGTGACCCTTATCATTAACATAAATATTATATACTTGACACTCTCCTCCCAATATCTATTTTTTTTACATGCAATAGTCATTCCTATACATACCTATCATAACCCTCATGAAAATGAAATTCACATCATTAAGATACATATTACATACTTGACACCCTCCTCCCAAGATTGATTTCACTTACATGTAATGATCATTACTATACTTGTCACTCATAACCCTCATGACAATGAAATCTAAAGTTGTTAACATACATATCATATACTTGACACCCTCTTCTCATGATTTTCCCCCCATGCAATAACCATTAATATACTTGTCACTTGTGACCCTCATGACAATGAAATTATACATCATCAACGTACATATTGTATACTTGACACTCTTCTCCTAAGATCTCTTTTACTTAATGCAATAGTCATTACCATAATTGTCACTCATGACCCTCATGACAATAAGATAGCACATCATTAACATATATATCATATGCATAACACCCTCCTCCCAAAATCTATTTCGCCTGCATACAATAGTCACTACCATACTTATCACTTACAACTCTCAAGACAATGAAATTATATATCATTAACATATACATTATATACTTAAAAGATATCCATATCAAATATTTAATTTCCATATGACCTATCTATATTGACATGCATTCTCATAATAACAACTAAATGTTATAATAATTACTATTATTCAAGTATTCATGTCCTTTTCCTTAACGAAAATGGCTACCCAGCTAGTTATTTCAACTGCCTGGGTATGCCATGCCGTTTATCTCCGTCTGTCTTCCTTCCTTCTCTCCCATACCCTCAGCCATCTCCTCTGACATTCCTGCTTCTTCTGACATGACGAAGATGTACCACAACGATCAACGCGTGTATGTCAGGGCTCTTGGTGTAGTGCAAACATATCATATTTGAGTAATTAATATTTTCAATTTAAATATTCAATGGGATTTTCTTTTGCCTCATGCAAGGGACTTTTGAATTTGCGTTTCAATGGAGATAATTTAAAAAATAATATAAAAATAAAGCTTTGTGTCTTAAAATAAGATTGAAGTTTGGTTAGTATTTGTTAAATAGAATAAATTTGTTTATTTATTAATTAATAAACATTTAAAATTTGTATAATCTAGTAACATATAAATATATAATTGATGTAAATTATAACACATAAAAATCATAAAGTTTCTAAAGTCGTATATTTTTAATTGAAAATTTAATATAAATATAATATTACAAATTATTTTAAGTTAATCTTATGTTCATCTTTGCATATTTCTAATTCTAAATCAATAGTAATATTGCATAATTTAAAATCATAATTTTTTAAAACTAAGTAGAAAATATTTGAGTTCATATAATTTATCGAAAGATATTTCTTTAATTTCATATAAATATAGGTCAAATTCTAAAGTCATATATTCAATATGAATAAACATAAAATTAAAATTAATGTATTTCATCTTTATAAGAATTCTTATAAGAAAAGATTTAAGTTAATTTTATTTTTTACCTTAGTTCAATTGAAAGAAAAAAAAGATAAAGGATTAAAATAAAAAATAAAAAGAAATCCTACTTTTAACAAATTCAACATGCAACACAAATACTTAAATTTGAGATTTTTTTAGAACTAGTTGATTTCAAAACATTTGCTTGATTTTTACTATACAATTCTATTATATTACTAACTCTTTACTAAATTACTTATTACCAACTTTGCAATATTTAGTGCCATGCATTCATATAATTGTTTCATTACTAGCTACTAATTTTAGAGTCCAAACATTTATTTATTCAAATCATTGTATAGATTTTTTACAGTCTTTCCAAAGTGCCTCCATGGAGATGTGCATGCAAAACTAGGCATTTGCAAAGTATTGAAAGTAGAAAGCATTCTTTATCCTCTTACCAGCTTTTCAAGCATTGTTTGAGCCTTGTTTGAGGGGTTTGAAACACATTTTAATGTCTGACAAAGTAATTGCGGGGTGGCAAAAAGGTAGAAATGTCAGGCGTGATGTACTCTTTATATCATGTGTGTCTGTGGATACTACTTCTGTTGTGGTACTGGTGTAGTAACCTAAATAGTAAATTGTGAACATAAAAGTATGTTATAGTCAATGCACCTAATGTTTGGAGTCAACAACAGTGATGTAATGTCATAAATATAAGTAAATGGGTGCGTTAATTAAAACAACAACTATAAAGGTCACATTATTGATTGATAATAGACCATGAAAGACTTTTTATTGTTCACTGGATATGTACTAAAAATATTTGCTTTTGAAGATTAAAATGAGCTTAGTTTACTGATGTTAACATTGTTTATTATTTCATTGTTATTTAACAAAATATATTAAACTGACAACATAAAAGCATTCGTGTAGTAATGAACGGGATTTGCACCGTAATACCTTAATAGAAGACATTGAAAATACAGAACAGAATAAATTTTAAGCAAGCCCATGGCTCCAACGTTTAGGGCATAATTTTGCTTAACCTACTCGGCAAACTAAGACTTCATAATCTTTTGTTGCGGATGCAAGGAAACAGAAACTTTAAAATCTTATCAACCCTCTGGAAGTATTTCTTTCTCCATCCCTTTCTCACTGCAAGCAATAACATTACACAGGAAAAACCTGCTACATGTGACAGTAACAGTCCAACCTCATACCATACTATTTGGTTTCTGTCATCTTCATTTCTATCTTCCAAACCATTTGGAGGAGTATGGGGAGCAAACTCTGGCCAAGCGCATTTCTTTTGAAGAGGGCATCCTTCCAAATATGGATTTCCAGAATAGTGTGTTTTATCAAATGTGGTCATCTGTTCTCCTTGAGGTATGCTGCCAGATAAGTTGTTGTTGGATAAATTTAAGTATGACAATGAAGTTAACCATATCATTTCAGGAGGAATCCTTCCAGAAATCCTGTTTGTCGAGAGATCCAGTGACTAGTTTTCTCATTTCCCCAAAACTGGATGGAATAATTTCATCCAGTTTATTCATTGATAGATTTATAGATTTCAACCCCTTCAACTTCCCAAAATCCAATGGAATTTCTCTACTTAATTGATTATTGGAGAGATCTATGCGTGTGAATGTTCAAAAAATATACGTGTAATGCAGTTCTGAGCCTTTCACAGTCATGTAAAAATCATCATGAGACGGAACTTGATATATAAATGGCTGAACAGGGCCAATCCCACATATGACTTAATCCCATTGTCTTTTGTAATTACATGAAATGGATTCAACTGATCAGATAATACATGGCCACCTTCTCCAGATAAACTCATTGCTTGTAGTGATGAAATGTTAGGGGGAATAGAACCTGATATATTGTTAGACGAGAGGTCTAAGACCTGGAGTTGTTTCAATTGGACAATTTCTGAAGTAATGCTGCCATTGAAGCGATTATCATTCATCATCGACACTTGAAGGGCTGATAGATATCCAACGGACCCTGGAATATCCCCATGAAATCTGTTATGCCCAATATCTAGTACTTGTATCTTCTTACAATTGATGATTGACACAGGGAAGGGTCCACTTAGCTTATTGTTTCTCACAATGAGACAGGAGGAGCATATCCCATCGGGTATACTTCCATTCAACCTATTATGCCCCAAATTTAACACTTGAATCATCTTATAATCGGCAAAGCATGAAGGAATGCCTCCATTCAATTTGTTGTTTGAAAGATCTAACTTTTCAAGGTGAGTTAAATTGCACAAACTTCGAGGAATTTCGCCAACAAGAGAATTGTCATTAACCATCAGGAGCTGTAGATCTGGAGGCCAAGAAGATGATAGATTTCCAGTGAAAGCATTCCTAGATACATTAAATACTGTCATCCAACGAATTAATCTCGCTGGGACAACAAGACTGCCACTGAAATGATTTCCTGAAAGGTTGAATAGGTACAACTGAGGATTGTTCTCCAGTATCCATGAGGGGATTTCACCAACAATATTGTCGTCAGCCAGTGCTAACCTCTGTAGTGAATACTGAGTGAAAAGCACACTCGGGGAATCGATCACCAATACTGCATGAGACTAGAGCTAAGCCCGCTTACTGGAATTGGGGCAGCCAATTTGTGCTGATATTAAGAACACAGTATGATACGCACAAATATTTCAAATCTGAAAGGTTGTGAAACAAATTATCTAAAATAGTAATACGGGAGAGCCAGAGAACCTTTATGGAGGATGGCAATGCCAACTGTGAGGAACTAATGTTGTCAGATAATGAAAAATCACGAGCAAAGAGCAAATTGAGGGAGGAAAGACCAGTGAGTTGAAGACTCGCATTGAACTTGTTACCAGAAATACTCAAGAACTTGAGCAAGGACAGCTTGTTCAAGGAAAGTGGGATTTGTCCAGTAAATTTATTGTAATGGACACTAAGCCTACGAAGAAAAATAAGATTTCCTAGACAGGACGGTAGGACTCCTTCGAGTTAATTAATGCTTACATCTAGATAACTAAGATTTGTGAGCGAGCAAATGGCAGGGAGGACTATTCCTGTCAAGCTATTGTTTTTTAACACCACAAGCTGAAGATGAGATAGATTTCCCAAACAAGAAGGGATATTACCTGTTAATCCAACGCTTTTCAAGACAAGATATTTGAGAAAAGGGAGGTTGCACAAACCACTTGATATGACTCCTCTCTGTAATCCTTGCTCTGCATAGCTGGTGTAAGAAGTCAAATTAAGCAGCTCTACATGGCCGGTGACATAATTGCAAGATATGCCTTCCCATTTGGAGCAACAGTCACTTCCATTATTCCATGAACTGAGAATGCCATCAGACACGTTCAAGGCTTCTTTGAAGGAAAGAAGAGCCTGGGATTCCTTGGAAGGACAAATGGTTAGACCAATACATGGGATAATGAAAAATGCAATGAGAAATGTGATGCTGATAGAGGCAACCATCGCTTGGCAGAAGTTGTAGACAACAAAGAATTAGAGTTTGAGAGGCACACCGATATAGGATAACCTTCCCGATTGTTCTCTGAAAATTTTATTTCACATATATTTTTACATGGCTAGAAATGAATGCTAACGGTCGACTGTAAACTATTGACAATTTGAAAGGGGCACCAATCTGTGAGAGAAATACATTTTATAAATGTGCATTGATTATAATGTACAGGGTAGTTGGCTGTTTTATACCTATAGCACCTTAGCACCTTAGTGTGCAATAGGTACACCATATTTAGGTTTAAATATTTATGAGAGAATGCTTCCGGATCACACTCTGTGATCCATTATCAGGATGAGAGAAGGATGTAAAATGTATGCAGACCAGCCAAGCTCAAGAGGAATAAAAAGGAGAGAAAGGAGAAGGAGCATGCAATACAAAGAAGAAAAGAAAGAGAAGAAAGTAAATAATAAAAGATACATAAAAAAGCCAAAACATCATTATTTAAGGTTGATGTTACACAATATACAGCAAAATAGAAGCAAAAAAGGAAATCATTGAGAATAAATAAATATACAAATATATACAATTGTGGGAAAATGCACTCGTGCATGTGTGTGTGTGTGTGTGTGTATAACAAACTAAATCTAACAAATTTAACACATCAAAATAAAAATAGAGTAGATCTAACAACCTACATGCGCATTAATACATTACTAATTGTATGCATGATAAAAGAAAAAGTAAATCTAACAATATTTAAAACTAAATATAAACATTAAAAGAAAAACCTAAATCAACTTGTAAAAACCAACTTTAAATCTAAATGTAATAAACTATAAATTTGTTAGATTTAGTTTGTTATACACACATAAACACACATGCACAAGTGCATTTTCCCACAATTGTATATATTTGTATATTTATTTATTTTTATTTTTATTTTTATTTATTCTCAATGATTTCCTTTTTTGCTTCTATTTTGTTTTATATTGTGTAACATCAACCTTAAATAATGATGTTTTGGCTTTTTTATATATCTTTTATTATTTACTTTCTTCTCTTTCTTTTCTTCTTCGTATTGCATGCTCCTTCGCCTTTCTCTCCTTTTTATTCCTCTTGGGCTTGGCTAATCTGCATACATCTTACATCCTTCTCTCATCCTGATGATGGATCACAGAGTGTGATTTTAAACGTTGATGATAAAAAACCATACGCAGTCAAATCCAGAAGCATTCTCTCATTAGTAATGGATTGTGGAAATCTAATATTATTAGTTTAAATATTTGTCTTACATAATTCCTATATAGGTAGCAAAAATGAGGCATTTTATTTATTCGTCAAATTTAATATAGTATATTTGGTAATCAACAAGCACCTTGACAAATAGCTGGGAGAGTGAAAGGAACAATAATTGATGTGCAAGCCTCTTTGCATTTTCAAATAACTTTCAACTCCTATAAATTTGAAAACAAGGTGCTATAAATTTCCTATGGAAAGTCGTATTTATAGTATTGTAATGTGTCTACTCCTTTTTTGTGTGTGTATGCAATGCCATTTAAACCTGTGTAGATTACAAACTTTTAATTAGTAAAGATGTTATATTACTCAGCTTTGAATTGCAAGATTCTATCTTTTATTGTATATATGTAAAAAATAATTCAAGCTTACCTATACCGGTTCTTCCAAATTTCATATTCTTGAAGGTGTTTAATTTGATAATGTTTGAATGTGCATCTCCTCTTCTTTTCATCGTCCAAAAAATGGGTTTTGTTGCATTCATGCATATATCTCAAATATGAATGAGGGTTGAATGTGAAGGTTTGCAAGTTCACGTACTTTTGATATTTTTGTGAAATTTAACCCTTGGCGGCCAGTGTTGCCAATGTCAATTGTTTCTTTTTGTAGCGTAAGCCCTTGAGATTTGTGTATTGTTAGGGCCCATGTCATTTTCAAAGGTATTTGTCTATGAATGTGACGACTTATTGGTAGCACTAGAATATTTTGTGGGCTGTTACATGGTCCCAGGGTGGCCCAATATAGTTTTTAAAGTCAACAATTACAAATAAAGGGAGTTGAGCTAGCTTTTCACCATCATTATATACAATTTTTTTGACTTGTCCAAGTCCACCATTGACAAGTCTAGTTTGCACAGAGCATGACCTTTTGGTCATTGCATAGGAGGATCTTTGATTGAAGTTGTTCTTCATCTGGATTTGAGCATGAAAAACCTTTAAGTTTCTCTGCATCTGATAGGACAACTAGTTTTGCTATAGACTGTAGCATGTATTTATTATGTAGTAATACCATTTCATTTGTGGAGAAAAGATGCATGGCTGATTAGAAGGGAGTGTTCTCTTTTGAGCTTATTGTGGAGCCTAATCTTGACATTAGAAGCCTCCAATCTGCAATTGTTGGTGTTGCATTTCACAAATTTGATAGTTCATGAAACTACAATTGAACAACAATGTCTCCACTTTGTCAAAATATTTTGTCTAATGTAACAATAGTTTGGAAGTTGCACCATAGCATGCCACTATAGGAGCTAGAGGCATACATTGGAATGTCTTTGACTAGCAGTAATTGTCCCAAGTCACCAAATAGAACAATTGGGAATCCTCCAAAGGGATTGTGATTCTAAGTAGGGAATGGTTGTCACAATCTCATGTCAATTTTTTCTAGTAACTTTGGTCCAATAAAACTCATTTCATCTATTAGAACATGAAAAATGAAGTGCATGCTATCTTGGAAGGCTGCAAGTGCTTGTCCCTACAGTGGTGCCATTTCCTTGATTGGTATTCAGAGAGCAGAATGAATTATCGATGCTTGAATGTTGAAGGTCGCTACTCTTGTAGGTACTAGTAATAGCATTGGTGACTGTCCATGTGGCATTGAACTAACCATTGTGTAACTAATGCTTTTTATGAAGTGTGACTTTCCTATGCCTATTGTTCCCTAAACAATAATCTTCAACATAAATTATTGATTGTTGGAATGTAAATGTGCTACAATAATATCACGTGCCTTCTTTTAGGCTACTAACAATACTTCTTTTATAGGGGAATAGCTATTTGAGGGGCATGAAATACTAAGCAGTTTGATTGTATGAATGTTGTAGCTTTTTTTTTTGGACAATGCTCAATTCCTTATCTTCCTAGTTAAATTGTTCAAATCAAAATCATGGCTTCCTCATTTAGGTGGACAGGCAAGCTTGGGTACAGTTTCACCAAGACTTGCCATTCACTAGGACTACTATCTGGTATGATAGTTTCATTATCTTTTGGGCTACCAACTTCATTTTCTTTTATTGGTTCATGGTCATTTCCACACACATGTCAAGGTTTGTATTGTCCTGAATAACTTTCCCAAGTTGGTACAATTTTCTCACTTGATGCACCTATATTTGTTTGAATGTTGCAGAATGGTTTGTATAGCAGTAATTCAATCCAACAAAATGATTCATAATTCTTATCTTCCTTTGTAGGGATGGCTATGTAGCATGGACTGACATGGACAATAGCATTGGCGGGACAATCTCTCCATTGTATTTGTTTTCAACTATTCTTGAAGGTCCATTTTTTAGTTACTTTGATAAGTGATGTATTATCTAAATGTATAGGTCATGAGATGTATGCTTCAATTTTATTTGGGTGTGATGGTTCTTTGAGGGGTGAAATTGGTACATGTTGGAGTTTTTGTTGGTTGACATTGAAAGATACAAATATCCTGCTACATATGGAGAGTGGTAATTTGAGCAAGAGATGACTAGTTTCTTGGAAACCAATATTGTGATCCAAAAGGTTTTCTATATGCATTTTCTGAAAAGCAATTGGGGCTGGTTTTTCAAAGTTTAGTTTGGTTGAGATGCGGGTCAACATGGAGTGATACATTTCTGACTTTTTTTCAGCTTTTGTTGCATATTTTGTAATGTATTTGAGTATTGCGTCCATTGAAAGGATGGGTTGGAAATCTACATTGGCCCTCCAAATGGATAGTATTTATGGATTGTGTAGGTTTAGACGACCATTGTTATGAGCAGGGGTGAGGGTTGGGTGTCCATTTGTGGCAATGTAAAGTTTTGAATTTTCTTGGGTACTCCAAGGGGCTTTATATCAACATGTAGGAGTAGTTCCTTTCATCCTAAGGAATGTTTGGAGGGTACATTTAGTGTGACACTGCACACGATTTACTCATTTAGTGTAGTCTACTATTGAGTTTGTGTTATTGATCATTGTTGTATCCAACAAGCAAGGGTCATTAAGAAGAGATTGGTTTATTTTTTGGTTGGGAAAATATAGACTACATGGATTCCATGCCAATACATAGCTATCGATGAAATCAAGCACATTTTGTATGGATTAGCTATCATTCTATTGTAGGCTACTAATTTATGGTGCTCGGTGTATCCAGATGAACCTATGGATATGTGAAAATCCCCTATGGTGTCATTCGTACCTAATATTTTATAGCATTCTTAGGAACTGCAAGGGCCTATAAAAAGTATTGAAAGTGGAAGTGTAGTAGAGTTATACCTGTAATAGTGATCTGTTGCATGCAGAAGCTTGTCTAAGACCTCCTCACAAAATATTGTAAATATATGGTGCATATAGAGTGCTACAATATGTGGATTTTGAATAGTGTTTTGTAGCCTCCACCTTGTTGTTGTAGTAGGGTGTGTTGGTTCAGTGGATGGCATAATCTTATGCAAGTTTGGCCATTTGGTGTCTACTACACTAAGAGTGAAAAAGGAAGTTGGACAACCTATTTGAATGACCATGCTAATAAGCTCTCCTCTTCATTGACTCCAGAATGGACGCGTGCCCCAAATTGATGAGCTAAATCACATGAGTTGGTCGAAAAGCTTGTCATCAGACAAGTCCTTTATTCTTATGCATAAGTCTACAATTGATGTTAGTATTGAACCATCAAGTTGCTTATGAAAAAATACTGATGGTGTGGCTTGGCTTTGATGACACATACAAATTTTAATAAGAAGTACCTAAAATGAGGGTGCTAGCCAAACCTATTATCATTGTATCAAATGAGGTGGTTACATATTCATGTAGCTTGACATCTTTTATATGATGTTGTTTGAATGCAACCTTCCCTTGTGGAAATAAGCATGGTAAAGTCATTGCAGACAATCCTTCAGTTGTGTATTCATTGATGGGAGATGAAGAAATATTTGGCTAATGTATGGTTGGACTTATTCATCCTTCTCATAATTGTAGTAAAGATCTGACCTCTTCCATTTCTCTGCATGAATTGGCTAGGTTTGCCACAAATGAATTGTTGTGCATGATTTCCTCTATTGGATCTTCTTTTGTTGCTTCACTATCAGTCATAGATCTTTCATCATGGAGTGGACTTAGAGTTGTTGAGTATAGAAGGTTTGAAATTCCAATGGACTGAATAAGAAAAGATGCCAATGTAGATCCATCTACCTGTACATCTTTGTAATATGGATCATTCCATATTTTGTAGTTTAGTATTGCATAAACACAATCTCTACTCACCATTGAACTATACTATTTATGGTCTATGTTTTCTTTGTTAAAAAAAATAATGTTGAAGTCATCTATGGTCCTTGGCAAAAGTGTTGCAATTGTAGAAATATCTTGAGGAAAACATATAGTATGACCATTGTATTTTAGTTGCCCACCTCTTGCATAATTGACTTGCAGGATAGGGGTTATTCTTGTTATCAACATCTCCTTAACTCGAATTAGAATTTGTAAACAATGTGGGTAGTTGCCAGGGTTCATATTATTCCATTCTAAGAATCGATTTCCATTTCTTTTTTATGAGCATCTACAACAAGTGGTTGATACATTTAGTTTTTGTTTTTTAATTCTTAGGTATCTTTCCATGCAGACCAAGCATGTAGAAATTTTGGAAAGGTTATCCAATTTTCTATAGAAATTAGCTCTAGTTGCATAATAATTCTCAAAGAAATGGGGCAAGTTTGTTTTCTCTAGATGATTGAGTTGGCTAGCACTTTGTAACTAACTATTGCATTCTTGTAGAAGGTATGGCATGGGGCAAGTAGGTTGGGTGAAACTAGGTGCTGCATTAGAAAGCTTGTTGCAACTTTCTTATTTTCTCTTGTTGATTGTGTCCTTTGTTGCTCAGTACCTTTCTTATCTCTTTGGATTACTTTGAGCTCATTTCTCTTGAATTTTAGTGTTGCATATGTCCATCTATAGTTGTATTCCTAGAAAGAGAGATCAATTATTCTTGCAATTAGTGTTGTTGACATTAGGTAGGTTGATAGTGTGAAGGTATAAAAATGTTATTAAAAGGCCTATCTTTGTCCACTTCAAACTAAGTGCACACTTTCCTATTAGAATAGTACATTAGATTCATGGTATTATGTTATGAATTCTAGGAACATATGAGGCACATTTTTCAATGTTTCAATGAGAAAATTATATTTAATAGAATTAGAAAATTGTTAGGAACCTGTGTGTTCCTTCTGTTTATTTTGTTAGAGTAGTGTTGTTGGACGCATATGCTTTGTAAGTCGTCCCGTGAGTATATTTTATTATCCCACATGCATAGGTAGTATTACTTTTCTAGATCGTACTCAGTATATAAGAATAGGTTGAGGCCCTTGATGGGCACGGACGAATTTATTGTATTGAGCTTGCTCAAAGGAGGTTACCCCCTCGAAGTGGCCTGCGATCAGTAGATTCATTCTGAGTTCTGCTATCACTTTGTATTCTGTTATTTTGAGCATTCTCACGATATTGCTATAAGGAGGTTCATCACATCTGGTATCAGAGCACTCTCTTGGGCTTGCTGGGTGGAAATTACATCAAATTTTTTTTCTGTCGTGGCCTTCAGGAGCAAAAATCATGGAAGAAGAAATGGCATCCCTCAAAACCAAACTTCAAGATCTGGATGACAAAATTCTGGGTCTTAACTTTCAGCAGTCAGCCATGAGCCGAAACCATTCAGGAGATATTGGGTCCTCTTCTGGCAATTTCCGTGGACCAAAGCTTGATTTTCCACGCTTCGATGGTTCTGATCCGACTGGATGGATCTATAGGGCAGAGCAGTATTTCAGCTTGCATAATACTTTGGATAACCACAAAGTCCCCCTTGCATCTTTTCATTTGGAACATGAAGCTCTTCAATGGTTTTGTTGGTACATCAAGGCTAATGTAGGCCCAACATGGAGAGAATTGTGCACCCTCATTTTGGAGCGCTTTGGCCCTAGTTCCTTTGATGATTTCACAGGAGCACTCACTAAACTGCGTCAAATAGGCACTGTAAGAGAATACCAGACAGAGTTTGAAAAATTAGCTAATCACACAGAGGGCTTGTCTGATGAATTCTTCCGTAGTTGTTTTGTCAGTGGTCTGAAGGATGCACTTCGCTCAGAAGTCAAAATGTTTCGACCTACTACAATGATGGAAGCCCTTGGGTTGGCTAAGTTAGCGAAAGACAAGATTAGTGCTCTACAACGCTCCAGATCTAATTTTGTTCCATTCAGAAATACAGGTTCTCACAACCCTCCAGTCATACCAGCTCTCAGAACTACTCCGATCAAGCACTTGTCTGAAACAGAGATGCAAGTCAGGCGAGACAAAGGGCTTTGTTATAATTGTGATGAGAAATGGTCTCGGGGCCATAGATGTGTTCAGCAAAAGCTCTATCTCTTGGATGTGGATTCTCCACCGGAACTGGAAGAATATGTAGATGCTCAGGAAACAGTGGATGATGCGGTTGAGCCTCACCAGCCTGAACCTCCTTCACCAGAAGCTCCACCAGAGATATCTGTCCATGCTTTGGCAAGAGTCACTACTCCACAAACCATGCGGGTCCAGGGTTTCTTCAAGAAGATCCCTCTTACTATACTCATTGATTCTGGTAGCACTCATAACTTCATTGATCCACGAATAGCCAAACAGGTTGATTGCTTTATCCATCCCTGCTCTAGCTTTGAAGTCATGATTGCCAATGGGGGCACTTTACCTTGTAAAGGGAAATGTCGCAATGTGCGTCTCTCTATTGGCGATTATAACATGCGCTCTGACATGTTTGCCTTACCCTTAGGTGGCTGTGATGTGGTTTTGGGTGCCCAATGGTTACGCACTCTTGGCCCCATTCTCTGGGATTTTGCTGAACTTTGGATGCAGTTTTCAGCCGAGGGGCACCAACACACTTTGAAAGGCTTACAACCAGGGTCTCTCAGCATCATCAGTTCACACCGTATGGAAAAACTTCTTAAGAAGAATTCACATGGTGTCATCACTCAGCTCCATTCCATTCAGATGCAGCCATCAGCAGTCTCTAGCACTCCTGCCGATCTCCAACACATTTTGGACAAGTATTCTGGTGTATTTGCTGAACCTGTGGGATTACCTCCTTCTCGTCCAGAGGACCACCATATTCAGCTCCTTCCTGGCAGTGTTCCGCCCAACATCAGGCCCTACCGCTACCCATTTCATCAGAAGACCAAAATCGAGATACTTGTCCGTGACTTACTGAAGCAAGGTATTATTCGCCCTAGTACCAGTTCCTTTTCTTCTCCAGTTCTGCTTGTTCGCAAAAAAGATGGGTCATGGCGACTCTGCATTGATTTTCGAGCACTTAATCATCTCACTATAAAGGACAAGTTTCCCATTCCAGTTGTTGATGAACTTCTTGATGAACTTCATGGGGCTCATTTTTTCTCCAAGTTAGATCTTCGTTCTGGGTATCATCAAATTCGGGTTAATGAGGAGGATATACCTAAAACTGCCTTCCGCACACATGATGGTCACTATGAATTTTTAGTCATGCCCTTTGGCCTCACGAATGCTCCTTCAACATTTCAGGCAGTGATGAATAACATATTTCGACCATACCTCTGGAAATTCATTCTGGTCTTCTTTGGTGATATCCTCATATATAGCAAAACTTGGGCTGAGCATCTCCATCATCTGGAGCTTGTCTTGCAACTTCTCTCTGATCATCAACTCTGTGCAAAACTATCTAAATGTGTGTTTGGCCAGGAGGAAGTGGAGTATCTCGGGCATATTGTTGCACACCATGGAGTGCGGGTGGATCCTACAAAAATAGATGCCATGAAAACTTGGCCGCATCCTACAACTCTCAAGAGCCTTCGGGGTTTTTTGGGGTTGACTGGCTACTACCGCAAGTTTGTCAAAGATTACGAGAAAATTGCAGCACCATTGACAGCTCTGTTAAAAAAGGATGCCTTCTCCTGGACCCCTGTTGCTGAGACTGCATTTGAACAACTGAAACAGGCTATGTGCAGTACACCTGTTCTCGCAATGCCAGATTTTTCCAAACCCTTCACTATTGAGAGTGATGCTTGCGGCAATGGATTGGGTGTTGTTCTCCTGCAAGATGACCATCCTATTGCGTTCACTAGCAAAGCCCTCTCTGGTAAGAATCTAGCCCTCTCTACTTATGAAAAAGAAATGATGGCTATTTTGCATGTTGTACAGAAGTGGCGGCCATACCTCTTAGGGAGTCATTTTTGCATCAAAATCGATCACCAAAGTCTGAAATACTTCTTGGAACAACGGGTATCCTCTCCTACACAACAGAAATGGGTCAGCAAACTCATGGGGTATGATTATGAGATCACCTACAAGAAGGGTAAGGAGAATATTGTGGCAGATGCTCTTTCTCGCACATTTGATAATCAAGCTTCCCTTTCCGCTATTTCTATGCCCATTCCCAATTGGTTAGCGTCTGTTCAGCAGGGCTATGACAGTGACTCTTCTTTATCTCAAATCATTCACCAGCTAGCCAATAATCCTTCTGCTATACCACATTACTCTTGGGATGGTGCTTCTCTTCGATACAAGGGTCGGCTAGTGCTTCCTCAGAACCCAGCTCTACATCAGGCTATTTTTTATGAACTCCATGCTTCTCCTTCAGCAGGGCACTCAGGCTTCCTCAAAACTTATGAGCGAGCAAGGAGAAACTTCTTTTGGAAAGGGATGAAACAGACAATTCAACAGATGGTGGCTGAATGTGATACTTGCCAACGCCACAAGGGTGAAACGACCCTCCTTCCTGGCTTGCTCGAACCATTGCCCATCCCTACACGGATTTGGACTGATATTTCTATGGATTTCATTGAAGGGCTTCCTAAATCCGGTGGCAAGACAGTGATCTTGGTTGTGGTTGATCGTCTCTCGAAATATAGTCATTTTTGTGCCCTCAGCCACCCCTATACTGCCTCCTCTGTTGCACAAATCTTCATGGACCAGATATTTCGTCTTCATGGACTCCCTTCTTCCATTGTCTCTGATCGTGATGCAACTTTTACCAGTCATTTTTGGACTGAACTGTTTCAGAAAACTGGCACCAAACTGAAGATGAGTTCGGGCTATCACCCACAAACTGATGGTCAAACTGAAATTGTCAATAAATGCTTGGAAACTTATCTTCGTTGCTTCACTTCCGAACAGCAACATCAGTGGGCCAAGTGGCTCCCTTTAGCTGAATGGTGGTACAATACCTCTTACCACACTGCCTCTAAAATGACTCCATATGAAGCAGTCTATGGTCAGGCACCTCCAGTGCTCCTTCCCTACACTCCCAATAGCTCACCAGTCCAGGCAGTTGACATAGTTCTCTGCAGCAGGGATCAGATTCTTCATACCTTACAGGATAATCTTCACATGGCCCGTAATCGGATGAAACAGCAAGCAGATCAACACCATTCTGAGCGCTCATTTCAAGTTGGGGATATGGTTTTTCTTCGTCTACAGCCATACAAACAATCCTCCCTAAAGCTGAAAGGGCGTCATAAGCTGGCCCCAAAATTTTATGGGCCTTATAATGTTTTGCAGAAGATTGGTTCAGTTGCTTATAAACTGGAACTTCCTCCTTCTTCCCGCATTCATCCAGTCTTTCATGTTTCTTGTCTAAAGAAAGTTTTGGGTACCACTGTCAGAGCACAAACTACTCTCCCTGAAATGGATACGGAAGGATCCATTATCCTGGAGCCGGTGGCAATCATTGACCAGCGCACTCGCCAGCTTCGCTCTCGCTCCATCTCTGAGGTCTTGATTCAGTGGCATGGCATGCAACCAGAGGATGCTACCTGGGAACCCCTTCTTCAGATTCAACAACAATTTCCACACCTTAAGCTTTGAGGAAAAAGCTTTTTTCTAAGGGAGAGGGGATGTTAGGAACCTGTGTGTTCCTTCTGTTTATTTTGTTAGAGTAGTGTTGTTGGACGCATATGCTTTGTAAGTCATCCCGTGAGTATATTTTATTATCCCACATGCATAGGTAGTATTACTTTTCTAGATCGTACTCAGTATATAAGAATAGGTTGAGGCCCTTGATGGGCACGGACGAATTTATTGTATTGAGCTTGCTCAAAGGAGGTTACCCCCTCGAAGTGGCCTGCGATCAGTAGATTCATTCTGAGTTCTGCTATCACTTTGTATTCTGTTATTTCGAGCATTCTCACGATATTGCTATAAGGAGGTTCATCACAAAAATATACAAGTAACAAGTTTCTTGGTTTGGAACAATGATATGTAACAAATATGCAAAGGTGTATCACAGAACAAAAGGGTATGATGAAGTGATAGATATATGCATAGAAAGATTGGCTAGAGTGAATTTGGAATTTTATTTTTGTATATATAGAGAAACGTTTGTAGTTGCAAGGCAGATTTAATAGTCATAGAATAAAATAGAATATGAAAACTGATAGATGAAACTTGTGGTCAATAATCATAGTTCGATAGTTAAATTTGTATATGGTTTTCATAAGCATATTTTTAAAATCCAAATGGTTATGTAGATGTAAAATGATTTATGTAATATGTGTTGACATATGTCCCATAAAAAATATATATAAAATATGAAGGAACCCAAATTCTAGACTTCGATAAATTAATTGAAAACTTAATAGTACATACAAAATAGTACAAAATGAGAGGGAACCTCAGTACATGTGCTTGTAGACACTTGTGGAGAACAAGTAAATATAGATTTAGAGTAGAAGTAACAAAAAATGTATATGTTACTATAATTAGAGATCTCTAATTGCAAATGCTATGCCAACTTTAGTGTTGTAACAAAAATGGTCTTTGTTTGTTCTCCTCAAAAGTGATTCATGTTGATGCTAAGTTTGAAGAGAAATTAATTATTAACAATGCTCTCCAATATATTTTTTACAGCATCAGGTTCATCTAGAAGAAGTTACAAGTCTTCTATTGGTATACCTATCAAATTGTTTGATGGTCCTTCAAATGCAATAGTATTGATCAAATAACCCGTCTCATCTTGTAAGTCCATCCTGAGGATATAGTTGTATTCAAAGGTAGACAACTCTGTGCAATGTTCATTTAGGGCACCAATTATTTTTGGTTGAAGTGTGAACAAATTTTTTCTTATATTTCTTCTTGTTCACTACCAGTGGACAAGAAAGGTAGTAAAAGTTTTCCAAGTGCAATTTGGTATTAATAGTGGCTTTTACACAAATAGGGTGTGTATTTGGAAACCCTTTATTTTCAATAGAGCAGATTTATATTGGATTTTGAAAGGTGTGTTGGGGTATATGACCTTTTGACAAGGGTACTGAAGGGAAATCATTTCCTTCACTTGTATACTAGCTATAATGTTGAGGCTTTAAGAAGGTTTGGATTGATTTGAATGGATGTTGAGAAGGTAGTATCAAATTTTTTTTCATTCCATGATACTAAACATCTAGATTTTATTAAAATAACACATGGGGTTTTTTGTAGGAATAAATCAAATATTTCCTCCCCTTTGACTTTACAGTGGTGATCCCATAGTGTAACTTCTATGGTATGATTTGACATATCTTTGATTGTCACTATACATTTCTTTTTTGAAATGTTATTTCTTTTCTGTATGGTTGATGCATGAGTAAAATATATAAGTATGCCAATGACATATATAAGGGAGTTGATACGAAATGTGTATAGTTGTTGGTGTAAATAAGTATTTACTATTTACATTTTACTTAAGTTTACTTAGGTTAATGCATATTCGTATTAGTTGTCATGTAGACACCTAGGATTTTTCATATACATATGAGTTGTCATGTAGACAACATAGTAGTTTGCACTTCAATTGAGTGCATGTTGTCTACTACATCTCTTTATGAGATACGCCTTTGCATTCTTATCCTCTCATTGTTGCACATACATTAATGCACAATGGAGGATAATCCACTCTTGGTGGACATGTGCTTAGTTGGTATGCTTATCTCTTTGCATGACTCTTGAGTCATCTTGATTGCATTTGTATACAAGGCATTTCTATGTTGTATTCATCCAAATGTCTGATTAATCCATTTTCCTTTGATCATAGCTTGTCTCTCTTGTGCTATCTCTTGAGCTTCTAGATCTTAGCATTTCATTCTTACCTTAGGTAAATTCTTAGATGGTATAAGAGCTATACCAAATTCTTACATGGTATTAAAGCCATAGGAGTTTCATTACATAACCATTAGGGAGTTTTTTTTTTTTTTTTTGCAGGTCAAGATTGGAGCTTGCTAGTGCAAATCAAATGTTGGCATCACATTTAGAAAGTCAAAAAACCCCTAAATTGACTTTTGTTTCATCAAAATCGGACATTGGAGGTGAAATCTACAGTCATTTGATTTTTGGAGGTGTGACGACAGCGATTCAAAAATAATAATTACAGAGGTGATTTTCAGACAACAATATCTCCCTCATATGGACTCCTTTTTTCAAGCAATTTTTTTTTGTTTTGGGGTAGACTTTTGTGATCTACACATTTATGTAGGTTGTTTGCAATCCCTATTCCTGAATTTTTCTGAAAATCTTAAATCCTGATTTTTGCAACTTCAAAGGCTTCATTCGAGCTCATATGGACACATATTTAGGTGCTATTTTTTTGAAAGTGCATAAATTTTTGTCTATTTTCTAGACTTGGTATCAATTTGGAGTAATTATAAGTAGACATAGTAATTTCAAATTTTGGTCTCATTTTGAACTATTGGCACTTGTAATTAATTAGATCCTTGAGAGGTCTTGTGTCTTATCTTGTTGAGTTTGATATAGCTTCATATTTGTTCTTGTAAATCAAAAGTCCACTTTGGTTCATTTTGACAAGTGGAAATTGTATGCACACTAAGTATAAAGTTCCAAAATCATCCATTTTGGGGGGGGGGGGGGGGGTTGTCTTGACTACTTGCACTTCTCTTTCTCTTGTGTTCTTTTATTTTATATCATGGGTTCTCCTAGGTTTCCACTTTTAACTCCACATAATTATGCTACATGGAAAATTAGAGCATGGAGTAAAATGATGGAAAAAGGTTTAATTGATTATGTTGATGGAACCATGGTTGAAGCATCTGATCCTAATGAACTAAATGAATGGAATCATAACAATAAGGTTACTATTGGTACTTTGAGGAAGTATGTACATGAAGATATTATCTTCCATATTGATAATTGTAAAACAATAAAGGAAGCATGGGGTAAGTTTGTTATCTTGTATGCAAAAGTAGACAAAGCTAGGGGTTTTGAACTTGATGAAAATCTCATGTCATTAGATCCAAAGGAGTTTGACACAATTCAAGACTATATCACCAAGGAACATGAGCTAAGGTCACTAGTTAAGGATTGTGGAATTACGATAGAGGATGAAAAATTGATTTATAATTTGATGAGAAAACTTCCTCCAGAGTATGCATCATTTTTTTTGAGCTTCAACACTCATAAGTTGACCTTAGGTTCTTCCTACACCATGCCTTCATTTGATTCCTTCAGAGAGATGTTGATGGTAGAACAATCAAATTTGATGAGCATGGGCATTCTCAAGTCTTCAAAGTCCAAAGCATTGGTGGCTAGTAAAGGGAATCAAGGAAAAGGGTCTAACAAGAAGCAAAAATCATGGCAACAAAATTCACAAGAAGAGAAAGAACACTCAACCTCCTCACCACAAGACAACTCCAATAGTAAGGGTAAATCATCCAAGAAGGAGTTTCTTACTTGTGCGTATTGCAAGAAGAATGGACATGAAGAAAATCATTGTTATAAGGAGATAGATGAACTCAAAAATCTTCTTAAGAAGAATCAAATTGGTCTACCATCAAGAATGACCACTTCATTCTCTTCTTCACATTCAGATTTTGATAAAGGAAAGGATCACATGGGTAAAGGTCAAGCCTTAGTAGCTACTTCAAGTCAAGATTTAGGGAGATGGCTTCTAGATTTAGGAGCTTCTCATCATATGGCATCTTCATAGTCTATGTTTTCATCATTTAATCCTTGTCATACTCCACCTATTTTGATGGGAAATCATACTTACATGAATGTTGTTGGGAAAGGCAATATTGATGGGTGAAAGTACAAAGTTGTGTCACCTTTCAAGCTAACTTGTTAGAATGAATGAATTTGAGTATTTTTATCTAAAAATTGATTTTGTTCAAAAATATGATCTTTATAAATTTATTCTAGCTAATTTATATATGGTCTTACACTTTTCCAATTCAATGTCTATTAAATGCATGTTTTATAGTAGTTAGTATCTAATTACTAAAAAATAAAATTATTTTAGAAAACTAACATTTGAATAACTCTTACTATTTTAAATTACATTATTTTAATAACATATAAAGACCATTTTATAGAACTCAAAGTCAAGAATATTCTCATATAGATTTCATAGTGTTTTAATTGGATATAGTATATTATAATTTAAAAAATCTACAAGTACATATTTTAACACTCGAGAAGATGTTGATTTTGAGAAAGAAAAACATATTATATCATATCAAGAAAATTTAAAAATTATATGGCATTCTAGAGGAGAGAGTTCTCTTTAAGAATCTATCATTTTTATTTTCATTGGAATAGATTTATTTTGAAAAATGTGGTGGGAGATGAAAACTATTAATTTGAATAAGTTGAAATTTGAATCATTATAAAAGAGAAAATATAGATCTAAAGCCCATTTTTATTTTTGATTGTTCTAGCTACATATGTTATGTATAACATAATCTAAGATCAAAGGGAAATAAGTTTATTTCCATGTAGTTTTTTTGTGGGAACTAGACCCCTAATTTCCATAGTTTTTCAACAACTAAAAAGTTTTCTTTTCAAAAATAGGAAATTATATCATTTCCTTTTCTAAGTAATTATAAAACATTATAATCCTAAACTTCATCCATTTCTACACATTTCATTAGTTTACTTCATTTTCAAAGTCTAAATAACAATAGAAGATTTATGTCATTGAAGTTGAACAATTATACTTTTGTTAGACTTTTCCTTTGGAAAAGGGTGACACAGGTTTGTGCTTTTACCCTAATAAGGGGGAGGGATACTTCAAAGATGTGTTGTGTGTACCTCACCTAAGTCATAATCTACTTTCCATCTATCAACTCACTCATGGAGATAGAGGAAGGACTGTGGAATTTACACCTGATAAAGTTTTTATTAGAGGCTTGGAGATTGGACATATCATTGCTATAGGGGTGGTGGATCATTCATCTCGGCTATACTACTTTTTAGACTTTGGTCATGACGATGATAGTGATTTTTCAACAGATTTTGATCACACTTCTAGTGTTGATTTAGACTTTGAGGAGGACTTTGGCTACTTGAACTTGGGTATTCTCACATGTGATCAAGTTCTTGAGCCATCAATTTCTTCTCCTCCTATTGATATTTCATCTTATGTTGCTCGTGATGATGATTGTATTCACACAGCCATGGATTCAAGTGATTTAGTGCAGCAAGATATTCATTGTCTTCCAGACTTAGTTCCATGGGATGACTACTTGAAAAAAATTTCTAGTTTGTTTGTGGAGTCCTACATTGCAGATTTGGGAGACATTATTGATGACATTCTTCTTCTCTTTGGTGAAGATGATCATTCTTCAGTTTTTGCAAGGGAACATGCTGACGCTCATCTTCATTCTCTACTTGATCAATCTTTTGAGGTTGACATGATGGTAGATCCTTTGATAAAATAGTTGGAGGAGTTCATTTTATTTTTAGAGGAGATATTTGAGTTTTTGATACATGTTCTACATTCATCCTAAGTTGATCCTAATTTGTCTTTTTCAATAGAATGACATAGTACACATAATTTGGAGGACATGGGGACACTTGAGCAAGTTTTTGAGATTTCATACATTTTGAGGTTTCTTCCTATAGATGGTAGAGGCTTCATTTGTACACCTTTGGTTCTATTTCTTCCTTAGGGGAGGAATGTTGTTCTACACTTATGGAGTAGTTTCTACATTGAACCTTGTGCATCTACCATAGGTGTACATTCTACATTGAGGGGGGGTTACATGGTCTATCTTCCTCTTCTTCTCTCTCATGGGGGGGATCTTTTCCTCACATGAAGTCTTCTCTCTTATTTTCTTTTATTGTACTTATCTCTCTTTTTGTAGGGGGATTTTTCCCATGTGGTTTTCCCTCTTTCTCCACTTTATGAGAGATTGCATTGTATATCTTTTGCACTTGCATTTTGTACATGGGTACCTAACATGGCCTAGTAGTTGGGATCCATTTTTGCATTATAATCTAGCTTTTGTGAGCTTAAGTACATTACCCTAAGTTGCACTTAAGGGGGGTTGTTGGTGTAAATAAGTATTTACTATTTACACTTTACTTAAGTTTACTCAAGTTAATGCATATTCATATTAGTTGTCTTGTAGACACCTAGGAGTTTTCATATTCATATGAGTTGTCATGTAGACAACATAGTAGTTTGCACTTAAATTGAGCACATGTTGTCTACTACATCTCTTTATGAGATACACCTTTGCATTCTTATCCTCTCATTTTTGCACGTACATTCATGCAAAATGGAGGATAATCCAATCTTGGTGGACATGTGCTTAGTTGGTATGCTTATCTCTTTGCATAACTCCTAGTCATCTTGATTGCCTTTATATACAGGGCACTTCTATGTTGTATTCATCCAATTATCTGATTAATCCATTCTCCTTTGATCATAGCTTGTCTCTCTTGTGCTATCTCTTGAGCTTCTATATCTTGGCATTCCATTCTTGCCTTACAAAAATTCTTACATGGTATAAGAGCTATACCAAATTCTCACACTAGTGAATCTATGCTCCTAAAGTGGAAGTTATGTTTAGGTATTGTAGAGTCTAGACAAGTGGATGGAGATATTGTTGATGTGTGTATGAGGTGAACTTTATATGGGGTTGGTGAGCTATTATATTTTTCATTTCTTACTTTGATGTGACCACCTGAGACTTTATATAGACAACCGGGTTGAATAAAATTGTAGAACTCATCTACTACCTTAGTAATGTAAGTAATGTGGATTCCAAAGCTTTCTTTGTCAATGAAATCAAACCCAAAAACCTTTCCATCACTATCTAAATTTTCCTATTCATGGATTGAAGTTCTCTAAAACTCTACCCTAAATCGACCAATGTCTATGGTATGGAGTGAATGATTTAATGGTGAGTGGTAGGAATGGAGCCATGTTTTGGACATAGTAATCTGCATGTTGGGAGGGCATTGATGCATCTGCATAGTGGTAGTTAGCTATTTGGAGAAGTGGAATTGGAGAGCCAACTATTATTGTATTAATTGAAACTACCTCAATGTTTTCAAGCATGAGTGGCATGTGAAGAAATGAGTTCATAGTTTAGAATAGGTGTTAACATGACATAGAAAAAAATTAATCAATGATAGTGGGAAAGAAATGACATACATGAAGTTGTTGACCAAATTGTAAGAATATGTCTTTACACAAATAATTGTGCCTATTATTAACCTTTTTCAATGGTTAAATCCTTGTATTTGTCTAGAAGAAGAGTTGAATAGGTGTGTGTACCATCCAAGAGTTGAACTTGGTATTTGGTAATTATAGAATGAGGTCGTTGGATAGATTGAAAAGATGTAAGTTTTAAGTATGTTGATCAATAATAGATGAGCCTTCAAGAATCTCAACTAGTCCACCTCTAGTTAAAGTCACCATTGTGAGGTATAATAGAAAGGAAGACAAGACCCTACAAGTAAGATGAAATATATGGTTAGGATATGTAGGGATCAAAATTTGTGTCCCTAAAATCCAAAATTGAGGTGAAGTAGTTTGAGCTTAATAAGTTAGATTTATTTTTCCCAAAATAGCATACAATTACACATTATTTAGTTTTTTCTATCTTTCTAGTCCTTTAATTACACACAAGAAAGGAAATAGGTTTGCAATTTTTTTTGTAGAATTGCATACGTTAACATGATTTGCAAGTATTGAAGTCAAAGTAAGATTATATAGCATACGTTAACATGATCTGCATGTATCGAAGTCAAAGTAAGATTATGAAGCATACAAACAATTTCATTGTTGGAAGCAATTTTTTATTTAAAGATATGTATTTCTATTACATGTATGGAACATGTACTTTCATGTCTGTACTGAGGTTGCATACTTTGAAAATTGGAACCTTGATAATTACAATCTAAAAGTTGACAAAGGAAATGGTCATCCAGTTATATAGTAGGAAAGAAAGACAAATGATCACATTTTATTCAAGTGCTTCTCATATGCATCAATTATTGAGGGTGTACCACCATTTTCATAGTGTTGGTCATAGTAGATCTCTCTAATGAAAGTGCATAGGCGCTCTAACTTAGTGTAGCCATTCAAAAGTTGTATGACGTCCATTTCTTCAAGATGAGGCAAAGAAAGACATTTTGGTTTGAAGTTATTAAGAATGTCACTATAGTTATATGAAACATTCAAAGATAGGCTATGTATGTTACTTGCTAAACATTTTTTCTTTTTCACAAGGCTACATGCTTCTGATATGAATGTAGTTTCTTCAACTCCAACTAAGGGGCTGTTGACACTTTTAGTTGAATCCCCACTTGATATTTGGTTGATTTCTCGGATATTTGCATTTGTTGCCATTTCCTAAGAGTAGTGAGCATAATTTTTGTATGAGTACAAGGTGAAGCAATAATTGTGGTGGGTGCAATAGAAAAAGTATTGGCAAGTGGATTTTAAATGGAATGTTCTTCTACGTTACATTTATTTGTGCTATCTCCAATACATTTTAATAAATTTATAAGTGGAAAATTTTATTGATAAAACTTTAAATACATAGTTAAATTCTTTATGTATGTTATAAACTAAAGAAACTTACATAGTATTATCTACTATGTGCTTCAAATTATAAAGAGGTAATAAGTAAACTCTATTAAACATAAAAGAAATAATTGGTTGTATTTGTTTATATTATTACATCCTAAATTTAAATATATTTCAATATGTTATTATTGAAGTTAATCAATTGGATAACATTAGATATAAGGTTATATTTGTTGATAGTAGTTTTTATATGTATGCAGAGCTATGGTATGTAATAATAAATAATTTATATTCTAAGAAATAGATACTTTTGGATTAAATATAGTCTAGTTTTGAAAAAATATATAAATAATACATAGATAATTACAATTTTTTTTTCTAAACATAGTTAATTTTTATTGACTAAACCATTATAAAGGCCAATTCAGATATTTGTACCAGTTGAATCTTAAAGAACCATATACACTAAATTGAAATGGCTATTAACAACCTTTTTTCACTTTACAAAAATAAATTAAAATGACCATTTACCTAAGGAGAACATTACGACCCATCCCTTGTATACAACATAAAAAAAACTCACAATATCAGGGTATGTGTAAAATCATGGTGTACCAAACTATGGCCTTAAGTGGCAGTGAAAAATCAGCAAATCAGGGTTATGTCAACTTGACACATAATTTTAAAGTGGTTATGGACTTTATATCAAAAAGTTGTAAAAGAATAATATGTAGGAAATTGAATTTAGTTTCTAAACTACTAGGCCTTATCAGGAGAAAAAAATAATTGATTGGTCAAAAGTTTGGATTTTAATGCAGTACTACAAAAATTTCAGGGCGAAAATAAAAAGTAGATGTATGTCTGACCACCTTAATCAAAATCAAATGATAATTTTTTAAATAAAATTATAAATATAAAAAGTAGACTCATGCCCAGATGTAACACATATTTATCGATATTTTTATTCCAAATAAATAATTAAATATGAATTTTTTACCAAAATATTTTCGGAAAAAAAAAACTCTCGTGTCTGACCACCTTAACTAATAGAAAATTTTACCAAATTTAATTTTAATATTTTTCTTATACTAGGTGAAGCATAGAATGTGACGCAACTTTTAGATTTAAAAAATGTTATACCGTTTGAAAGTTATAGCTATTTTTCAATCAGTATGTCAATCAACACTTTACAATAATCTTCATTGATAATTAACTAATAAATACTTATTGAACTCAGAATTTGATAGAAATAATATCAATGGAATCTCGAGAGCGATATTAAAAAACCCTTTTCGTTTCATTCAATTTCGATCAAAACAACAGTATCAGATGGCTACCCGAAGTCCGAGTGAAACTAAAACCATCCTCAAACATGTTTTTTGGGTTGACCAAGTAGGGTTGGTAAATACCAGGTCAAATTGGATATCCGATCTAAAATTGGATATCTGATAAATGATTAGAGATCAGATATTTGATTAGGCTCGGTGACTTCCCATGCCTATTTGGTGGGAAATTTCAAAAGGCAAGTTTTTTCAAATTTTAAATCTGGAGGGAAACAAATTTAAACGGAAATGAACATAAAACAATAACTTTAGACAATTTTAGAAGAAATTATATATTTCGTGACTATGTGAACATTAATATTATAATTATTATTACATTATACTAATATATATGATTATTATTATTAAATATAATATAGTTTTAAATATAATATAGTGATATATATAATATATATTATTCTATTAAATATATATAACAGTATTATATGACAAAATTATTCTATATAATAATATATATTGTTATTATTATTATTAAATCTATAATCTAGTAACATATATGATTATTATTGTTATATAATCTTATACTATATTATTATTATTATATTAAAATATGAAATATAATATAGTTATTAAATATAATATTGACATGTAATGGGTTGAAGGGGGGTCTAAGGTCAACCTATGACCCCCTTTGACCCATAAGAACAATTCTAATATGTCTCTAGGGGCTAGGACCCCTAGGGACATATGTCATCATTTAATGGGTTAAACGGGATCATAAGGCAACCTATGACCCCCTTTCAACCACAAGAACGATTCTAATATGTCCCTAGGGGTCCTAGGACCCCTAGGGACATATGTCATCATTTCAACCTATGACCCCCTTTGACAAATAAGAACGATTCTAATACATCCCTAGGTGTCCTAGGACCCCTAAGGACATATGTCATCATTTAATGGGTCAAAGCGGGTAATAGGTCAACCTATCAACCCCTTTGACCCATAAGAACGATTCTAATATGTCCCTAGGGGTCCTAGGACCCCTAGGAACATATGTCGTCATTTAATGGGTCGAAGATCCACAAGAATGATTATAATATGTCCCTAGGGGTCCTAGTACCCCTAGGGACATATGTCATCATGTAATAGGTCAAAGGGGGTCATAGGTCAACCTATGAACCCCTTTGACCCATAAAAATGATTATAATATGTCCCTAGGGGTCCTACGACCCTTAGGGCCATATGTTGTCATTTAATGGGTTGAAGGAGGTCACAGGTACACCTATAACCCCCTTTAACCCATAAGAAAGATTCTAATATGTGCCTAGGGTTCCTAGAACCCCTAGAGACATACATTGTCATGTAATTGGTCAAAGGGAGTCATAGGTAAACCTATGACACCCTTTGACTCTAAATAATAATTCTAATATGTCCCTAGGGGTTCTACGACCCCTAGGGACATATGTCATCATGTAATAGGTCGAAGCGGGTTAAAGGTCACCCTATGACCCCCTTTAACACATAAGAATTAAAGTAATCATTTAATTGATCTATGACCCCCATTGACTAATAAGAATGATTCTAATTTATCCCTAGCGAACTTAGGACCCCTAGGGACATATGTCATCATGTAATGGGTCGAATGGGGTCATAGGTCAACTTGTGACCCCCATTGACAAACAAGAATGATTCTAATATGTCATAGCAACATATGTTGTCATTTAACCTATGACCCCCTTTGACAAATAAGAATGATTCTAATATGTCCCTAAGGGTTCTAAGACCCCTAAGAACATATGTCATCATTTAATGGGTCGAAGGGCATCATAGGTACACCTATGAACCACTTTGACTCACAAGAATGATTCTAATATGTCCCTAGGGGTGCTAAGACTCCTAGGAACATATGTTATCATGTAATGGGTCGAAAGGGGTCATAAATCAACCTAATATCCCCTTTGACCCATAGGAATGATTCTAATATGTCCCTAGGGGTCCTACAATGCCTAGGGAAATATATCATCATTTAACGGATCGAAGAGGGTCATAGGTCACCCTATGACCCACTTTGACCCATAAGAATGATTCTAATATGTTCCTAGGGGTCCTAGGACCCCTAGGGACAAATTTCACCATGTAATAAGTCAAAAGCCTTAATAGGTCACCATATGACCCCCTTTGACCCAGAAGAACGATTCTAATATATCCCTAGGGGTCCTAGGACCCCTAAGGATAGATTTCATCACTTAATGGGTTGAAAGGAGTCATAAGTACACCTATGATCCCCTTTGACCCACAAGAATGATTCTAATATGTCCCGAGGGGTCCTAAGACCCCTAGGGACATATGTCATCATGTAATGGGTCGAAGGGGGTCACAAGTCAACCTATGACCCCTTTTGACCCACAAGAATGATTATAATATGTCCCTAGTGATCCTAGGACCCCTCGGGACATAGTTCATCATTTAATGGGTCGAAGGGGGTCATAGGTCAATCTATGACCACCTTTGACCCACAAGAATGATACTAATATGTCCATAGGGGTCCTAGGACCCCTAGGGACATATGCCATAATGTAATGGGTCGAAAGGGGTCATAGGTCAACCCATGACCCCATTTGATTCACAAGAACAATTCTGATATGTTCATAGGGGTCCTAGGACCCCTAAGAACATATGTCATCATTTAATGGGTTGAAGGGACATATGACCCCCTTGGACCCAGAAGAACAATTCTAACATGTCCTTAGGGGTCCTAGGACTACTAGGGTCATATGTCGTGATGTAATGGGTCGAAGTGTAATGATCCCATCTTTTAGCAGTTGACCAAGTGTGTGTGCGTTAGCCTTGTTCTACATGGTCCCGAGGGCTAACGAAGGGTTTAATGGGATCCTGGAGTGTTTTGGCCCAGTCATTTCCAGTTTGGGCCAAAACGAAGTTGATTTACTCAATTTCAGGCATACTTACTATTTTTAGTAAGTCGGCAGGACACAGTGCAGGTCAATTTTGGTGATTGGAATTCGATACTCCTCGGTGAGAGCTTTCCGATGAGCTATCACTCGAATTATTCGGAGTCCGATTGCTAATACATTTTAATGCCTGAAGTTTTATTAAAGTAACATCTAGTTAATTGTAAAATATTAAAGTGTTACTTTAATATTTATTTTATGGTGATGTGTACCCAAGGGAGACATAAGGGGTATTTTAATATATGTTTTATATTACACATCTTTTATCCCACATTGCCCATATGAGTTGAGGGGACCCGTGGGAATAGAATAAAAGGAAGCATTTGTGGCTTCATTAGACAGGTTGAATATGAGAAGAAATTGGTGTGTGAGTTGCAGCTTTGTTCTTGGCATTTGAGGACGTCTATCCTCTCTTGTAACATTCTAGATGTCATTCCCTTGGGGTTTGGCCTTTGGAATTCTTTCTTATTGGTTTCATTATCAGGCAGTTTAGTTGCATTTCCGGCTACGGGCAGATTTGATATTTTGCCCATATCTTCTTCACTACTTGTCCGACGCTTATGCCGCTTGGAGGGAATGGTATTATGAAGGTAGCGGACTAATTGGAGGACAAAGTATTGTAGCAGCAAGTTCGTAAGCATGGGCTGGAGTATTATGACAATATTGCTGAAGTAATTAGTGAGTTGATAAATCTGCCATGTATTTGATTTTATGAATTCTGAAAATAACATTTTATTAGCAGCTGTTCATTTCCACTTTGCATATTATTGTAGTTTCTTTCTTGTTTATGTTGTATGATACCAATTCCATGCACGAAACACAACAAACAAATAAACGTTTGATTTTCGAAGTTATAAGGGGTTTTAAGAAGTTGAATGCAAACTGTTTGACATAATTCCTTTCAGCAATTTGGTTTAGTTTTTGGGATATTTAGGGGTGCCCATTACAGTGGTATCAGAGCTATAAGTCCTGCCATCCTGTGGAGGCCTTATAGGGAATTTGGAACAGCTGGATAGAGGGGAAAAGTGTTTGACGAAATGTCAAAACACTAAAATTAGAAATAAATAAAAAACACAGGCTAAGCATTTATGTTTGAGCATGCGACAGTGGTCTTATAATTTCCGCGATACCAGAGCAAGACAAAATAGGATTTCAGACTTGCAAAGCAAACAGTCTAGTACATCCGTGCATGGGACATTGAATCCAACCATACAGACACAGAGGAGATATTCTGTGATCAGGACAATAATATGGGTGATCGAGATGACAGGAATACAGGATTAGGCGGAGGCGAAAATGCTGGTCCAGATTGGGGGGAGGTACTGTTCAGACAGTTATTGGGTACATTAGAGAAGAGGCAACATATGCAACAAGAGCAGAATAGGCAAATGGATATGATGTTGCAGCTTATGGCTAGACAAATGGGCATCAACATTGATGATTTGTATGTTGCTCCAGAGCAGAAGGTAGTTGATTCCTCAGGTGGGATCGAGACACGTATAGAGCCAGCTAGTTATGATGTTGGTGATGTGGGTATTTCGACAGAGTCTATAGAGACATGCGTGCAAAGTCAGGAGACCACATATGAAGCCTTGTCAGGGGATGATGATGTAGCAATAGTGGAATTAGGAGAATGCAAGGGAACTGTCATATCAGCAACCACTTCTATGTCAGTTGAACCATCCAATGAGGAGTTTGGTAATAAGCATGCGGTTGTAGATGTGTGCTCTGATGATAGTACACTTGTTATTGCTAATGAGGTGAGTAATATAGTGACAGAGTCATATTATACTATCGATCAACAAATTTTTAATGTTCACTCTTGGGATAATATTATGTTCAACATGGATGCAACATTGTCTTATGACAATCTGATGTTTGAGGCTGATGTTGATCATTCACCTGAGTGGAGCTGGGCTCAGTTTTCACTATCTACAAAGATTCAGTTTTGTGTTGTAGCAGTTGGGAGGAAGAGGTTTCATAGATCTTCTATGGAGCCACCTTCTAGTGACATCCAGACTTATACTTCATCAGCACAAGTTTTGGGAGCTAACTTGCAGGACATGTGGTTGGTCCTAATGATGTTCATTTGTAATTTGTTTAATGTCTATATGGATATCACACATTACTTCAATTGGGATCCAGGTGGAGGTTGGAGTTCATTATGTTACTTAATTGCTTGAGGACAAGCAATTTCAAGGAGGGCAGATTTGTAATGATCCCATCTTTTAGCAGTTGACCAAGTGTGTGTGTGTTAGCCTTGTTCTACATGGTCTCGAGGGCTAACGAAGGGTTTAATGGGATCCTGGAGTGTTTTGGCCTAGTCATTTCTAGTTTGGGCCAAAACGAAGTTGATTTACTCAATTTCAGGCATACTTACTATTTTTAGTAAGTCGACAGGACACAGTGCAGGTCAATTTTGGTGATTGGAATTCAATACTCCTCGGTGAGAGCTTTCCGATGAGCTATCACTCGCATTATTCGGAGTCCGATTGCTAATACATTTTAATGCCTGAAGTTTTATTAAAGTAACGTCTAGTTAATTGTAAAATATTAAAGTGTTACTTTAATATTTATTTTATGGTAGTGTGTACCCAAGGGAGACATAAGGGGTATTTTAATATATGTTTTATATATTACACATCTTTTATCCCACATTGCCCATATGAGTTGAGCGGACCCGTGGGAATAGAATAAAAGGAAGCATTTGTGGCTTCATTAGACAGGTTGAATATGAGAAGAAATTGGTGTGTGAGTTGTAGCTCTGTTCTTGGCATTTGAGAACGTCTATCCTCTCTTGTAACATTCTAGACGTCATTCCCTTGGGGTTTGGCCTTTGGAATTCTTTGTTATTGGCTTCATTATCAGGCAGTTTAGTTGCATTTCCGGCTACAGGCAGATTTGGTATTTTGCTCATATCTTCTTCACTACTTGTCTGACGCTTATGCCGCTTTGAGGGAATGGTATTATGAAGGTAGTGGACTGATTGAAGGAAAAAGTATTGTAACAGCAAGTTCAAAAGCATGGGCTGGAGTATTATGTCAATACTGCTGAAGTAATTAGTGAGTTGATAAATTTGCCATGTATTTGGTTTTATGAATTCTGAAAATAACATTTTATTAGCAGCAGTTCATTTCCACTTTGCATATCATTGTAGTTTCTTTCTTGTTTATGTTGTATGATACCAATTCCATGCACGAAACACAACAAAAAAATAAACATTTGATTTCCGGAGTTATAAGGGGTTTAAAACATTAAACGGAGAAATAAGAAGTTGAATGCAAACTGTTTGACATAATTCCTTTCAGCAATTTGGTTTATTTTTTTGGAAATCCAGGGGTGCCCACTACACGAAGGGAGTCATAGGTCAGCCTATGACCCCCTTTGACCCATAAGAATGATTCTAATATGTCTCTAGGGGTCCTACCACCCCTAGGGACATATGTCATCATTTAATGGGTTGAAGTGGGTCATAGGTACAATTATGAGCCCCTTTGACCCAAAAGAATGATTCTAATATGTCCCTAGGGGTCCTTGGACCTGTAGGGACATATATCATCATGTAATGGGTCAAAGGGGGTCATATGTCAACCTATGACCCCTTTTCACCCACAAGAATGATTCTAATATGTCCCTAGGGTTCCTAGGACCCATAGGGAAATACGTCGTCATTTAATGGGTTGAAGTGGGTCATAGGTCAACCTATGACCCCCTTTGAGCCACAATAATGATTCTAATATGTCCCTAGGTGTCTGAGGACCACTAGGGACATATGTCATCATTTAATGGGTCGAAGGGGGTCATAGGTCAACCTATGACCCCCTTTCACCCACAAGAATGATTCTAATATGTCCCTAGGGGTCCTAGGACCCCTAGGGACATATGTCATCATGTAATGGGTCAAAGGGGGTTATAGGTCAACCTATTACCCCCTTTGACTCATAAGAACGATTCTAATATCTCCCTTAGCGATCTAGGACCTCTAAGGACATATGTCCTCATTTAATGGGCGAAAGGGTGTTCTAGTTCAACCTATGACCCTGTTTGATCCACACGAATGATTCTAATATGTCCTTTGGAGTTCTATGACTACTAGGGACATATGTCATCATTTAATGGGTTGAAGGGGGTCATAGATACACCTATGACCTCGTTTTACCCACAAGAACGATTCTATTATGTCGCTAGGGGTCCTAGGACCCCTACGGACATATGTCATCATGTAATGGGTGAAACGGGGTCATAGGTCAACCTATGACCCCCTTTGACCAACAAAAACAATTCTAATATGTCCTTGTGGTTCCTAGGACCCCTACGGACATATGTCATTATGTAACGGGTCGAAGAGGCTCATAGGTCACCCTATCACCTCCTTTGACTGTTGTCATGTAATGCATTGAAGGGGGTCATCAGAACGATTCGAATATGTCCCTAATGGGTCCTAGGACCCCTAGGGACATATGTCATGATTTAATGGGTCGAAGGGGGTCATAGGTCACAGGTCAACATATGACCCCATTTGACCCACAAGAACGATTCTAATATATCCCTAGGGGACTTAGGTCCCCTAGTGAAATATGTCATCATTTAATGGGTCAAATGGGGTCATAGGTTGGACCCACAAGAATGATTCTAATATGACCATATGTCATCATTTAATGTGTTGAAGGAGGTCATAGGGAAACCTTTGACTCCCTTTGACCCAATAAATGATAAAATATGTCCCTAGGACCCCTAGGAACATATTAGAATCGTTCTTTTGGGTCAAAAGGAGTCATAGGTATACCTATGACCCCTTTCGACCCATTAAATGATGACATATGTAGCTAGGGGTCTTAGGACCCGTAGGGACATATTATAACGATTCTAATATGTCTCTATGGGTCCTAGGACCCCTAGGGAATTATGTCATAATTTAATGGGTCAAAGGGGGTCATAGTTCAACCTATGACTCCCTTTGACCCACAAGAATGATTCTAATATGTCCCTAGGGGTCCTAGGACCCCTAAGGACATATGTCATCATGTAATGGGTTGAAGGGAGTCATAGGTCAACTTATGACCCCCTTGGACCCACAAAAAAAATTCTAATAGGTCCCTAGGGGTCCTATTATGCCTAGGGACATATATCGTCGTTTAATGGGTCAAAGACCCATAAGAATGATTATAGTATGTCCCTAGTGGTCCTAGAACCCCTAGGCACCTATGTCCTCATGTAATGGATTGAAGGTTGTCATAGGTCAAGATCCCCTTTGACCCAAAAGAACGATTCTCATATGTCCCTAGGGATCCTCAGACCCTTAGGGACATATTTTAACATTTATTGGGTCGAAGGGCGTCATAGGTCAACCTATTACCCTTTTTGACCCACAAGAATGATTTTAATATGTCCCTAGGGGTCCTGAGACCCCTTGGGAATTATGTCATCATTTAATAAGTTGAAGGGGGTCATAGTTCAACCTATGACCCCTTTTGACCCACAAGAAGGATTCTAATATGTCCTTAGGGGTTCTAGGACCCCTAGGGACATATGTCATCATTTAATAGGTTGAAAGGGGTTCATAGGTCACCCTATGACCTCCTTTGACCAATAAGAACGATTTTAATATGTACCTAGGGATCCTAAGACCCCTAGAGACATATGTCATCATTTAATGCTTTGATGGGACTGATAGGTACACCTATGACCCCCTTTGACCCACAAGAACGATTCTAATATGTTCCTAGGGACATATGTCCTCATGTAATGCATCAAAGGGTTTTATATGTCAACCTATGACCCCATTTGACCCACAAGAATGATTCTAATATTTTCTTAAGGGTCTTAGGACCCCTAGGGACTTGTGTCATCATTTAATGGGTCAAATGGGGTCATAGGTCAACGTATGACCTATTTTGACCCACAAGAATAATTCTAATATGTCCTTAGGGGTCCTAGGACCCCTAGGGACATATGTCATCATGTAATGGGTTGAAAGGGATTATAGGTCAACCTATGATCCCCTTTCACCCATAACAATGATTCTAATAGGTTGAAAGGGGTCACTAGTTAGCCTATGATCCCTTTTGACTCACAAGAATGATTCTAATATATACCTAGGTGTCCTAGGACCCCTTGGAACATATGTCATCATGTAATGGGTCGAAGGGGGTCATAGGTGTACCTATGATCCCTTTCCACTCAAGAATGATTCTAATATGTCCCTACAGGTATTAGGACCCCTAAGGACATATGTTGTCATTTAATGGATCAAAGGGGGTCATAGGTATACCTATGACCCCCTTTGACACACAAGAATGTTTCTAATATGTCCTTACAAGTCCTAAGACCCCTAGGGACATATGTCGTCATGTAATAAGTTGAAAGGGGTCATACTATGACCCTTTTTGACTCATAAGAGTGGTTCTAATATGTTTCTAGTGGTCCTAGGAACCCCAGGGACATATGTAATCATGTAATATGTTGAATGGGGTCATATGTCACCCTTTTGACCCATAAGAATGATTCTAATATGTCCCGAGGGGTCCTAAGATGCCTAAGAATATATATATATCATCATTTAATTGGACAAAGGTGGTCATAGGCTTGGACCAATAAGAATGATTCTAATATGTCCCTATTGGTCCTAGGATCCCTAAGGACATATGTTATCATGTAATAGGTCGAAGGGTGTCATAGGTCACCCTACAACCCCCTTTGACCCTTAAGAATGATTCTAATATGTCCCTAGGGGTCCTAAGACCCCTAGGGACATATGTTGTCATGTAATGGGTCAAAGGGCGTAATAGGTCACCCAATGACCCCCACTGACCCATAAGAATGATTCTACTATATTATTAGGGGTGTCAGGGCCCCTAGGGACAGATGTCATCATTTAATGGGTTGAAAGGGGTCATAAGTACACCTATGATCCCCTTTGACCCATAAGAACGATTCTAATATGTCCTGAGGGGTCCTAGAACCCCTAGAGACATATGTCATCATGTAATGGGTCGAAGGGGGTCATAGGTCAACCTAGTTCTAATATGTCCCTAGTAGTCCTAACACCCCTAGGGACATATGTCATCATTTAATGGGTCGAAGGGGGTCATAGGTCAATCTATGACCACCTTTGACCCACAAGAATGATACTAATATGTCCATAGGGGTCCCAGGATCCCTAGGGACATATGTTATCATGTAATGGGTCGAAGGAGGTCATATGTCAACCTAAGACCCCCTTTGACGCACAAGAACAATTCTAATATGTTCGTAGGGGTCCTAGGACCCCTAGGGACATATGTCATCATTTAATGGGTTGAAGGGGCTCATAGGGCAACCTATGACCCCCTTGGACCCACAAGAACGATTCTAATATGTCCTTAGTGGTACTAGGACCCCTAAGGTTATATGTCATCATGTAATCGATTGAAGGGTGTTGAAGGTCACCGTATGACCCTCTTTGATCAACAAGAACGATTCTAATATGTCCCTAGGGGTCCTAGGACCCCTAAGGAAATATGTCATCATTTAATGGGTCAAAGTGTGTCATAGGTACATCTATGAGCCCCTTTGACCCAAAAGAATGATTCTAATATGTCCCTAGGGGTCCTAGGACCCCTAAGGACATATGTTATCATGTAATGGGTCGAAGGGGGTCATAAGTCAACCTATGACCCCTTTTGACCCACAAGAATGATTCTAAAATGTCCCTAGGGGTCCTAGAACCCCTAGGGACATATGTCATCATTTAATGGGTCGAAGGGACCTATGACCCCCTTTGAGCCACAATAACGATTCTAATATGTCCCTAGGTGTCCTAGGACCACTAGGGACATATGTCATCATTTAATGGGTCGAAGGGGGTCATAGGTCAACCTATGACCCCCTTTGACTTACAAAAATGATTCTAATATGCCCCTACGGGTCCTAGGACACCTAGGCACATATGTCATCATGTAATGGGTCAAAGAGGGTCAAAGGTCAACTTGTGACCCCCTTTGACTCATAAGAACGATTTTAATATCTCTTTTAGCGGTCCTAGGACCCCTAACGACATATGTCCTCATTTAATGAGTGGGAGGGGGTTCTAGGTCAACCTATGACCCCCTTTGATCCACAAAAATGATTCTAATATGTCTCTAGAGTTTCTAGAACCCTTAGGGACATATGTTGTTATTTAATGGGTCGAAGGCGGTGATAGGTACAACTATGACCTCCTTTTACCCACAAAAATGATTATATTATGTTGCTAGAGGTCCTAGGACCCCTAGTGACATATGTCATCATGTAATGGGTCGAATGGGGTCTTAGGTCAACCTATGACCCCTTTTGACCCACTAAAACAATTCTAATATGTTCCTATGGGTCCTAGGACCTTTAAGGACATATGTCATCATGTAATGGGTTGAAGGGTCTCATAGGTCACCCTATCACCCCCTTTGACTAATAAGAACAATTCTTAAATTTTTCTGGGGGTTCGAGGACCCCTAGGGACATATGTTGTCATGTGATGGGTCAAGGGGGTAATAGGTCAACCTATGACACCCATTGACCCACAAGAATGATTCTAATATGTACCTAGGGATCCTAAGACCCCAAAGGACACATGTCATTATGTAATGGGTCAAACAGGGTCATAGGTCAACCTATGACCCCTTTGGATCCACAAGAAAAATTCTAATAAGTCCCTAAGGATCCTAGGACCCCTAGGAAAATATGTCATCATTTAATGGGTCGATGTGACTCATAGGTACACCTATGAAACCCTTTGACCCACAAGAAAAAATATTTACCTAAGGGTCCTATGACCCCTAGGGACTTATGTCATCATTTAATGGGTCAAAGGGGTTCATAGGTCAAAGTATGACCCGCTTTGACCCACAAGAATAATTTTAATATGTCTGTAGGGGTCCTATGACCCCTAGAGACATCTGTCATCATGTAATGGGTGAAAGGGGATCATAGGTCAACCTATGATCCCCTTTGACCCATAAGAACGATTCTAGTATGTCCCTAAGGGTCCTAGGACCACTAGGGACATATGTGTTCATTTAATGGGTCGAAGGTGATGATTGGTCAGCCTTTGATCCCCTTTGACCCACAAGAATGATTCTAATATGTCCCTAGGGATCCTAGGACCCCTAGTGACATATGTCATCATTTAATGGGTCAAAGGGGGTCATTAGACAACCTATGACCCCATTTGACCCACAAGAATGATTTTAATATGTCTCTAGGGGTCCTAAGATCCATAAGGACCACCTTTGACCCAAGAATGATTCTAATATGTCCCTAGGGGTCCTAAGATCCATAAGGACATATGTCGTCATTTAATGGGTCGAAGGGGGTCATAGGTATACCTATGACCCCCTTCGATCCACAAGAAATTTCTAATATGTCCCTCCGGGTCTTAGGACCCCTAGGCACATATGTCATCATGTAATAGGTCGAAGGGGGTCATAGGTCAACCTATAACAACTTTTGACCGATAAGAATGATTCTAATATGTCCCTAGCGGTCCTAGGACCCACAGGGACATATGTCATCATGTAATGAGTTGAATGGGGTTATACATCACCCCTTTGACCCATAAGAATAATTCTAATATGTCCCTAGGGGTCCTAGGATGCCTAGGGACATATATCATCATTTAATGGGACAAAAGGGGTCATAGGTAAACCTATGACCGCCTTTGACCCATAAGAATGATTCTAATATGTCCCTAGCGGTCCTAGGACCCCTAGGGATATATGTCATCATGTAATAGGTCGAAAGGTGTCATAGGTCACCCTGTGCCCCCATTTGACCCTTAAGAATGATTCTAATATGTCCCTAGGGGTCCTAGGACCCCTAAGGACATATGTCATCATGTAATGGGTAGAGGGAGGTCATAGGTGAACCTGTGATAGCCTTTGACCCACAAAAATGATTCTAATATGTCCTTAGGAGTCCTCAGATTCATAGGGGCATATGTCGTCATTTATTGGGTTGAAGAGGGTCATAGGTCAATCTATGACCTGCTTTGACCCACAAGAACGATTCTAATATGTCCCTAGGGATCCTAGGACCCCTAAGAAATTATGTAATCATTTAATGCATCGAAAGGGGTCATAGGTCAACCTATGATGCCCTTTGACCCACAATAACAATTCTAATATGTCACTAGGAGTCCTTGAACCCCTAGGGATATACGTCATTATGTAATAGGTTGAAAGGGGTCATAGATCAACCTATGACCCATTTGGATCCATAAGAAAAATTTTAATATGTCCCTAGGGGTCCTATTATGCCTAGGGGCATATATCATCATTTAATCTGTCGAAGACCCATAAGAATGATTCTAATATGTGCCTAGCAGTCCTAGGACACCTAGGGTCATATGTCTTCATGTAATGGGTTGAAGGGGGTCATAGATCAAGACCTCCTTTGACCCACAAGAATGATTCTAATATGTGTCTAGGGGTCATAGGACCCCTAGGGACATATGTCATCATTTAATAGGTTGAAAGGGGTCATAGGTCACCCTATGATCACCTTTGACCCATAAGAACGATTCTAATATGTGCCTAGGGGTCTTGGGACCCGTAGAGACATATGCATCATTTAATGGGTCGATGAGACTCATAGGTAAACCTATGAACCCCTTTGACCTAGAAGAATGATTCTAATATGTCCCTAAGGACATATGTTCTTATGTAATTGGTCAAAGGGTTTCATAGGTCAACCTATGATCCCCTTTGACTGATAAGAACGATTCTAATATGTCCCTAGGGGTCCTAGGACGCCTAGGGACATATGGCATCATTTAATGAGTCAAAGGGGGTCAATGGTCAGCCTATGACCCCCTTTGACCTACGAGAATGATTCTAATATGTCCCTAGGGGTCCTAGGAACCCTAGGGACATATATCATCATTTAATGTGTCGAAGGGGGTCATATTTCAACCTGTGACCCCTTTTGACCTACAACAACGATTCTAATATGTCTTCAGAGGTCCTAGGACCCCTAGGGACATATATCATCACGTGATGGGTTGAAGTGGGTCATAGGTCACCTTATGACCTGCTTTGACCCACTAGAATGATTCAAATATGTCCCTAGGAGTCCTAGGACCCCTAGGGACGTATGTCATCATTTAATGGGTTGAAAGGGGTCAATGGTCAGCCTATGACCCCCTTTTACCCACGAGAATGATTCTAACATGTCCCTAGGGGTCTTAAGACCCCTAGGGACATATGTCATCATTTAATGTGTCGAAAGGGGTCATATTTTAACCTATGACCCCCTTTGACCCACAAGAATGATTCTAATATTTCTTGAGAGGTTTCTTGAGAGGTCCTAGCACCCCTAGGGACATATGTCAACATGTAATGGGTTGAAGAGGATCATAGGTACACCTATGACACCCTTTGACCCATAAGAATGATTCTAATAAGTCTCTAGGGGTGCTAGGACCCCTAGAGACATATGTCATCATTTAATAGGTCAAAGGGGGTCATTGGTTAGCCTATGACCCCCTTTGACCCACTAGAATGATTCTAATATGTCCCTAGGGGTCATAGGACCCCTAAGGATATATGTCATCATTTAATGGGTTGAAGGGGGTCATAGACCATCCTAAGAATGATTCTAATATGTCCTTTCGGGTCATAAGACCCCTAGGGACATACGTCATCATGACCCCCTTTGACCCAGAAGAACGATTCTAATATGTCCCCAGGGGTCCTAGGTCCTAGGACCCCTAGGGACATATGTCATCATGTAATGGGTCAAAGAGGGTCATAGGTCAACCTATGACCCCCTTTTACCCACAAGAACGATTCTAATATGTCTCTAGGTGTCCTAGAACCCATTGGGACATATGTCGTCATTTATTTAGTTGACCTATGACCCCCTTTGACCCATAAGAATGATTATAATATGTCCCTAGGGGTCCTAGGACCCCTAGGGAATTATGTAATCATTTAATGTGTCGAAGGGGGTCATAGGTCAGCCTATGACACCTTTTGACTGACAATAACAATTCTAATATGTCTCTAGTGGTCTTAGAACCCGTAGTGATATACGTCGTCATGTAATGGGTCAAAGGGGGTCATAAGTCAACCTATGACTCACTTGGACCCATAAGAAACATTCTAATATGTGCCTAGGGGTCCTATTATGCCTAGGAGCATATATCATCATTTAATCTGTCGAAGACCCATAAAAATGATTCTAATATGTCCCTAGCGGCCCTAGGACACCTAGGGACATATGTCTTTATGTAATGGGTTGAAGGGGGTCATAGGTCAAGACCCCCTTTGATGCACAAGAACAATTCTAATATGTCCCTAGCGGTCCTAGGACCTCTAGGGACATATGTCATCATTTAATAGGTCAAAAGGGGTCATAGGTCACCCTATGACCCCCTTTGACCCATAAGAACGATTCTAATAGGTGCCTAGGGGTTCTAGGACCCCTAGGGACATATGTCATCATTTAATGGGTCGATGGGACTCATAGGTAAACCTATGAACCCCTTTACCCATAAGAACTATTCTAATATGTCCCTAGGGACATATATCTTCATGTAGTTGATCAAAAAGTTTCATAGGTCAACCTATGATCCCCTTTGATCGATAAGAAGGATTCTAATATGTCCCTAGTGGTCCTAGGACCCCTAGGGACATATGGCATCATTTAATGGGTCGAAGGGGGTCAGTGGTCATCTTATGACCCCCTTTGATCAACGAGAATGATTCTCTTATGTCCCTAGGGGTCCTAGGACCCCTAGGGACATATGTTGTCATTTAATGTGTCAAAGGGGGTCATATTTCAACCTATGAACTCTTTTGACCCACAATAATGATTCTAATATGTCTTGAGATGTCCTAAGACCCCTAGGGACATATGTCATCACATAATAGGTCAAAGGGGGTCATAGGTCACCTTATGACTCGCTTTGACCCATAAAAAAGATTCTAATATCCCTAGGACCCCTAGGGACATATGTCGTCATTTAAAGGGTCAAAGGGGGTCATTGGTCAGCCTATGACCCCCTTTGACCCACTACAATGATTTTAATATGTCCTTAGGGGTCTTAGGATGCCTAGGGACATATGTAATCATTTAATGGGTCAAAGGGGGTCAATGGTTAGCTTATGACCCCTTTGACCCACGAGAATGATTCTAATATGTCCCTAGGGGTCCTAGGACTCCTAGGGACATATGTCATCATTTAATGTGTCAAAAGGGTTCATATTTCAACCTATGACCCCCTTTGACCCACAAGAACGATTTTAATATGTCTTTAGAGGTCCTATGATCCCTAGGGACATATGTCATCATGTAATGGGTCGAAGGGGATCATAGGTACACCTATGACACCCTTTGACCCATAAGAACGATTCTAATAAGTCTTTAGGGGTCCTAGGACCCATAGGGACATATGTCATCATTTAATAGGTCAAAGGGGGTCATTGGTCAGCCTATGACCCCCTTTGAACCACTGAGATGATTCTAATATGTCCCTAAAGGTCCTAAGACCCCTAGGAACTGTTAGAATCTGATAAGAATAATAACTCAAAAAATTAGTGCAAAGAGTATATATCTAAACTATGAATGCAAATGATACAAAATCAAAATAACATCATAGAGTTAGTCTCCAAGAGAGTAATGCAAATGCTGGAAGGAAAATAACATTAAGAGGATGCAAAAAGAAGAGATCCAAATACAAGCCAGGTAGCATGCTTATATAGGCTAGGAAGAGGGAGGAGGTGGCAACACCAACCAATGAGGAGCAACCATCTATCGGACTAAAGATAGCAAAGTATCTTCCCAAGATAGCTAATGGATGCTCACATGTAGGAAGGTGACACCTCACAACCGTTCACCTAATAAGACATTCTTTATTAACCTAAGCGAGATTATTAAAAGTGTAAGAAAAACCTAGCAAAATAGAAAAAATAAAAAACTACACTAACACCCCCCCATAAGCAAAGCTTAGGTGGATGCTAACCTAGCAAAGCTATGAAAGCAAGAAAATGGGTCCCGGCAAAAAGGCCTTATTAGGTACCCAATACAAGAAAAAGAACTAGATGAAGGAAACTAAGCCTCCAATCTAGGAAATGTCCCAAAGAGAGGAACAAAAAAAAAGCATGAAGCATCTCCGAAGCATGAAGCTGCAAACACTGTTAGAAGAAACTGCTAGAACCCCCACTGGAATAGTGCATGACCAAGTAGAGAAGAAAAAGTCTAAAGAGCTGATCAATCAAAGAGGTGACCTCCAAAGGTAGGAATGAATGAGTTTCTATATAGTAGATGAACCATCTCACTGAAATGCATAAGTGCCTAGCCACTGCATCCGCCTAGTACATAGGAACAAAAATTGAATACGTAGATTAGTCAACCGAACCAAAGAAGCAATAGAGCGAACAGGTGAACCCCCCCATAACGTTGAATAGGGAGAAGGGTGACAGGAACACTGAAATGCAATGCCAAAAACATCTGCAAGAAGAAGAATCAGGAACACCAATAGTGCAATAGAAGTACAAGCACAGGATAAAGGGCAGTGTCACCGACACACTGCATGAGCTAATGTCATGGAAGAAAAATTCACTTGACAAAGGTGGATGAGCACAAAATGGAAAAAACATCATGACCCCCCATGGCACTTTATAACTGAGTGCAAGTACAAACAAACACAAGGTGTACAAGATCCCAGATATGCAAAATCAAGCACTTTATCTCAGTGCATTTATAGAAAAAGGAATGCAATAGAATAGAAGCATACAATGCTCAGAAGTCAGAAAGAAGAGTGAGCTAAAAGAATAGAAGAAGAGATTTCAGGACCTTTAGAATCCAAGTAATCCGCTAGAGTGCGGAAGTGAAAAACTCGAAGGAGAAAGAACCTAGAGCAAAATCTCGATAAAATACCTCTGCAACTGAATAACTCACAGAACCAGCTTTCCAACGATATCTGGCGAGCCCAAAAAAGAGTTCAAATGAGCGAGATATCTCTCCTAGAAGGAAAAATAGAACATTTGGCTTTGACTACCAAAAAGGGCAACCAAAATATAGCAAAATTTAAAAAAACCTGTACCATCATCTCCGTCTCAGAACTAGCTTTCCGACGCATTTTTTGGATCAAAATAATGCGTCCATATGGTCAAGTTACGAAAGAAAAATTGACAGGGCCTCCTCATGAAGAGCATATGCTAAAAGTGAAACTTGGGCACAATAATCAAGGAAACAAATAGCACCACTGCGATCTACTCAAAAAATCATGCACTTTCAAAAAAAAATCGCCTCGATACGAGGTTGTATGAGAAAGTTATGATCTTCCGAAGTTTTCAAAACGAGAACTGTGCATAGTCACGATTGAGAATTTGCAATTTTTGAAGAATTCATGCATCAAAATAAGCAAACAACTCCAGTAGTGGATAGAGCACAAAAAAATAGCCAAGTTCATAACAAGAATCATCAAAATTGGAGTCTGTATGAGCAAGAACGAGACATTTGAAAACTGCATTCAAATCTACGACTACCAATGGAGAGGGGTATGGCTGTAGCTTTGCATGCTCAATTTTGCAAAATATATAGCTTGCATGTAAAATCTAAAAGATACCTAGATAGTTTTTCGGGGCTGCAAACAAAACCCATAAAGCGTTTTTCTTTTTTATGTACAAAAAATGTTGCTGTAGTGTAAATTAGATGCCTTTAACAGTAAAAAATGGTTCCAAAAATCAAAAAATGACCCCAGCAACTAGAATATTACATGCAAATGTTGGATCAGCTTCCTAAGTCCATCAATGGCATGCTGGAACCTGCAAAACTGATTGAAATTTTCAAATATGCAAGTTGTTTGTCAGATTTGAGATTGAAACCCCAGAGAAAAATTGTTTTTGTCAAAACTTTTATGATTCTCAAGATCATCGAAAGATGCAAGAGAAGAGCATACTTCGATTTTCAAAAAACTACAATAAAGTTTATTAGCCCCCCCCGAATCTCTCAAATAAGGAAACTAAAATCTACTCTTGCACATAGAAAAGGTCTGATACCATGTTAGAATCTGATAAGATTAATAACCTAGAAAACTAGTGCAAAGAGTAAATATCTAAACTATGAATGCAAATGATACAAAATCAAAATAGCATCATAGAGTTAGTCTCCAAGAGAGTAAAGCAAATGCTGGAAGCAAAATAGCATTAAGAGGATGCAAAAACAAGAGATCTAAATACAAGCCAGGTAGCATGCTTATATAGGGTAGGAAGAGGGAGGAGGTGGCAACACCAACCAATGAGGAGCAACCATCTATCGGAATAAAGATAGCAAAGTATCTTCCCAAGATAACTAATAGATGCTCACATGTAGGAAGGTGACACCTCATAACCATTAACCTAATAAGACATTCTTTATTAACCTAAGCGAGATTATTAAAAGTGTAGAAAAAACCTAGCAAAATAGGAAAAAAAAAAAACTACACTAACAGGGACATATGCCATCATGTAATGGGTCGAAGGGGGTCATAGTTGTACCTATGACCCCCTTCATCCCAAGAATGATTCTAATATGTCCTTACAGGTCCTAGGACCCCTAGGGACATACGTCGTCATTTAATGGGATGAAGGGGGTCATATGTATACCTATGACCCCCTTTGATCCACAAGAATGATTCTAATATGTCCCTATGGGTTCTAGGACCCCTAGGGACATATGTCATCATGTAATAGGTGAAAGGGGGTCATAAGTCAACCTATGATCCCTTTTGACCCATAAGAATGATTCTAATATGACCCTAGCAGTCCTAGGACTCCCAGGGACATACGTCATCATGTAATGGGTTTAATGGGGTCATACGTCACCCCTTTGACCCATAAGAATGATTCTAATATGTCCCTAGGGGTCCTAGGATGCCTAGGGACATATATCATCATTTAATGAGTCAAAAGGGGTCATAGGTCAACCTATGACCCCTAGAGAAATATGTTGTCATTTAATGTGTCGAAGGGGGTCATAGTTCAACCTATGACCCCCTTTGACCTAGAAGAACGATTCTAATATGTGTCGAGAGGTCCTAGGACCCCTAGGGACATATGCCATTATGTAATGGGTCGAAGGGGGTCATAGGTCATCTTATGACCTGCTTTGATCCATAAGAATGATTCTAATATGTCCCTAGGGGTCTGAGGACCCCTAGGGACATATGTCGTCATTTAATGGAACTTAAATCAATATGATAATTAAAAACCATATATATATATATAATGATTATTATAATTTTAATATAGTTAGAATTAGATTTACCATTAATATTGAAATTATGACTACAAGTAAAGTTAGAATTTATTAAATTAATTATAAAATTAATGTTAGTTGAGGTAAATATTAGAATTGATTTAAAGACAGATAGGCTTTAGTGAAAATAAGAATATTTAATTAGGCTTAAATTTAAATATAAGAAATTAATTGACTTAATATAATTTTATATTGAATTGAAATAAATTATGAATATTTAAAATATTAATAATTTCAAATATTTTACTTAAAATTATTAATTTTAAAGTAATATAAGTTTTGGAGAGTATAGAAATTTGATTTTTAATAATATTCTATGATTCTAAAATTTAAATTAAATATAATAGAAAAATTAAATTTTAATAATGTTTACAAAGTTTTGATATAAAAACATTCAAAAGTCACTTTTCAAATATTTTACAAGAGCTTGATTAAAAAGTATAAAATTAAGAAAATTTAAAAACAAAAACTTAAAAAAAGCGGTTTGATTTTAGAAGTGATGGATGGAAGAAATTAATGCACATCAAATCGAATATGAGACAGCCTAATAGATTGATTGACGCATTGGGCTTTGGCTGGTGCAAATAAGTTGCACCATAGCGGATGCCGCTAACCATCACTAGCCATGGTGCAACTTATTTGCACCATAGAAATGTGTGCCCAATTCCTCTTCTGCCCGAATGTCCATCTCCTAGGACATGTCACATGTTCTACATGACATTACACTGTCCTTCCTATCATATCCGCTATGATACTACTAAGTTTTATTTTTTACTTCGATCCATTGATATTAACTTTTGAAATAGTAAATTATCCTCTTATAAATATTTTCACTTAGTGAAAGAAGACACTTTTATTTCAATATTGTATAATATTATAATTTTTTATTAAATTAGTGTTATAATATTTTAAGTAGATTGAGGTTTTGAAATTATATATTGAACCGGTAAAGGTAAAATTTTTTATTTTTATTCTATAGTTATTATTAATATTATATTTTATAAATAATAATAAAATTTAAGGAAAATTTGTGTATAGTTGAATTTTAAATTTTATTAATTGAATTTATAATTCAAGTATTATGTTTCTATTTTTATTTTATTTTAGATATTATGTAACTTAATTTAAGTGAGTAACAATCTTTGGGATCTCTTTCAAGCCTGACTAGTTCTTTATAAAAATCATTGTTTGCAAACCTCTGGAAATGTATCCTAGCCTTAGTAGTTTGGGCTATTTGGTGGGAACAAAATAAGCACATTTTTAGAAAGGAATCCCTTACATTACAAACTGTTTTGATTGGTATTGAAAGATCTATCTCGGAAGTGACCAACTCAAGCTTAAAAATGATTAAATTCAATCTGATTGTGACTCATTGGGTTTCCCAAGTTGTCCAAGAATGGAAACTATTATTTATTCCAAGTGGGTGGAAAATAAGTCCTCCACTAGCACATATCTTACCCCAAAAGAACATTTGGAGACCCCCTACATATGGTCTTTGGAAGTTGAATTTTGATGGAGCCTTTAGAGGAAACCCAGGTCCATCAAGTTTTGGAGCATGTATTAGAAATTCTTTTGGAGAGGTTGTAGCAATCACAGTATCTCCTTTTCCTATTGACACAAATAACATTGCTGAGGCTCACGCCCTATTGGCCGAGCTTTTATTAGCCAAAAAAAGTTGTTTCAATAGGCTACATATTGAAGGGGACTCTTCAGTTATTATTAATGCTTGTATACATAGGCACATCATTTCTTGGAAACTAAAATATGTTCTTAACCAAATTTGGAGACTCCTTGATGAGTGTTCGGATGTTTGCATTTTGCATATTTATCGAGAAGGGAATAAAGTTGTAGATTTTTTTATCAAACTTGGGTTGTGATGGGGTTACTTTTTCTACTTTTCATTCTTTACCTTTTATTGAGCAACATAAGGTTTTAAAAAATCTTATTCATGATGACATGGTAGCCTCTACAATTAGTAATGATTAAAGTGCTGAGTTTAGTAGGAAAATTCCAACTATTGAGTTAAGCTAGTTATTCTAAGATGCCAAGTAAAAATGCTTTAGGTGCCGAGTTGTTGAGGATACAGGTGTCGAGTTTCTTAGAGATATCCTTCAAGAGCCAAGATAACTAGTAATATTCATTGTGTTGAGCTTAAATGGAAAATTCTAAGTGCTAGTTTGAGCAAAAATGCTTTTGGTGCTGAGTTATTCAGGCAATAGATACCAAGTTGTTCAGGCAATAGATGCCGAGTTTTTTCAGAAATGGTTTTGTTGTTGAGTCTAACAGGTCTGATTAGATACTGAGTAGTGCAAGATTATTTTCTAGTGCCAAGTTAATAGGAGATTCTTAGGTGCCATGTAACGCTGCTTAAGTATTGGGTGCCAAGTAACTAAGTCATTATTTAGGTGCTGAGTTTTAAATACAAGGTTCTACAAATTTTTATTCAAGATGAATTGGAAGCCTCTATATGCTCAGCATCTAAAGTTCATGCTTCAGGTGCTGAGTAGATGTCGAGTCCAATAAGAAGATAATTGATGTTGAGTAATGCGGATTAATATCAGATGTTAAGAAAGCCTTTAGGTGCCAGGCTTAGCAAGTTATATTTTGGTGCTGAGTAAGCTATGTTCTGGCACCAAGTAAAGTAGAATTGTATTAAGTGCCAAGTTGGTCAGTACACATTGTGGTTTCCAAGTTCAACAAGAAGGTAATTTAAGTGGAGTAATGCTGATAAGTATCAGATGCTTACGTTCAGGTGCCGAATGAAGTAGAATTGTATTAGGTGCCGAATTATTTAGAAAACAAAGTTGATCCTATTCTAGTTTGAATGTGATATATGCCAAGTGAAAAATAATAGTTGTCGAGAATATTTGATATCCTTCAGGTGCTGAGTTTAGGTGCCAAATTTAGGAGGATTGTTTTAGGTGCAGAGTAGAGTAGTTGGTTGCCGAGTTCAACAAGAAGGTAATTGAAGCAGAGTAATGATGTTAAGTACCAGATGCCTATGTTAAGGTGCCGAGTGAAGAAGAATGGTATCAGATGCCGAGTTAAGGTGTCAAGTTTAGAAGGATATTTTCAGGTGTCAAGCAGAGTAGGTTTTTAGATGTCGAGTCAAGGGGTTCAACGAGAAGGTAATTGAAGTGGAGTAATGCTGATAAGTATCAGATTCTTATGTTCAAGTGCCGAGTGAAGTAGAATTATATTAGGTGCCGAATTGTTTAGAAAACATAGCTAATCCTATTCTAGTTTGAATGTGATATATGCTGAGTGAAAAATAACTGGTGCTGAGAATATTTGATAACCTTCAGGTGTCAAATTTAGCAAGATTGTTTCAAGTGCCGAGTAGAGTAGTTGGTTGCCGAGTTCAACAAGAAGGCAATTGAAGTAGAGTAATGCTGTTAAGTACCGGATGCCTATTTTTAGGTGCCGAGTGAAGAAGAATGGTATTAGGTGCCAAGTTAAGGTGCCAAGTTTAGAAGGATTATTTCAGGTGTCGAGCAGAGTAGGTGTTTAGATGCCAGGTTAAGGTCATAAGTATCCTTCTATTTTTCTATCTGTCTTAGCTCATTTCAATTTTCCTTTCCAATGCTATGGATCTCCTCCAGTCTCTTGAAATGCTTCAAGCTTTGGCCCATAAGATAGTGGGTCAGGCTATGACTGATTTGCAGAAGGAGCCTAATGTTTCAAATTCTAGGGGTATGAATGTAGCTTCTGTGCAGCCGATTGAATAAAATTTTTGGGATTTAATTGATGAGGTTAACTCGGATTTGGATTGGATTCATGGCACTTTCGAGTTATATTCTAGCTGGGGACCTTTTCCTGGTGGGCTTGGGTCAATTGAAGGTGGATTTGTGTCTAATTGGGAGGATTTGTAAGATAAGTGCTAATTGCGAGGATAAGCTAGTCATGAAGATAGTGCTTGGAAAAGTCCAAAGAAATCAATGTCAAGGCATTCTCTGGTTCACCGTTGGGTGGTAGTTGATACACCCCTTGTAATTATTTTCTTAAACTATATGAATCTATGTATATATTAGGGATGATGCTGGGTTTTCTTCATTGATTCTTTCCTAGTTGACCTCGTTGAATCAAAATTAATAAAATATTATAGTGGCTTGCCACTTTTGCCTTAATTTTTTTTTTTAAAAGTGAGTAATAGATATAAGTAAATATATTTTAACTCATGTAATAGACAACTTTTTAATTTGATTGTTTCCTAATGCAAATTAATTTGGTATGTAATACAATATAATTTTGGATGTATCTAATAAGTATAGTCATTCAACCAACAAAAGTTTGATTTAGATTTTAGGAAGAAAAAAAAAGCTTGATTTTAACAAATGTAAGAAATCACTAGAATTTGTATTGAATAGGATAAATAAATCACTATAAAAGTATTGCCAAGTTCTTATATTGTTTCTTAAATAAAATATATTTATTTATCTTTTTTTAACAATATCACATTTCTACAATCGATTTATAATGTAAATTTTATTTCAAATAAATATTACATAGAAAACCTTAAAACCTAACTCTAATTATAATAAACTAAATTATATTTTGTTTCCTAATGCAAATTAATTTGGTATGTAATAAAATATAATCTAGGATATATCTAATAAGTATAATCATTCAGGCAACAAAAAGTTTGATTTAGATATTAGGAAGAAAAGAAAGTTTGATTATAACAAATGTAAGAAATCACTTGAATTTGTATTGAATACGATAAATAAATCAATATAAAAGTATTTTCAAGTTTCTATATTTTTCACATGAAATAAAATATATTTGTTTATCTTTTTTTTTAGCAATATCACATTTCTACAATCAGTATACTATTAACAATATAAACAATGTCAAAAAAAAAAAAAAAAACAATATAATATTAAAAATGACTTATATTCATAAATTAACAATATCACATTTCTACAATCTATTTATAATGTAAATTTTATTTCAAATAAAGATTGCATAGTAAACCTTAAAACCTAACTCTAATTATAATAAACTAAATTATATTTTGTGTATACAACAAATTGACCCTAAACATATTTGAACATTTACCAAACTAGACTCTAACCATAACAATATGCTACACCAAAATTATTTTTAGAGTTCCATAATATCAATTAAAAATATAATATTAGAATTATATATTTAATTAATAAAATTTAAATTTATTACACAACTTTTTCTTTAAAACAATTTATTATTATTTATAAAATAAAATATTAATAATAACTATGAAATTAAAAAAATTAGATTACTCAAAAAAAATGGCGAACTCTTATAGAATAGCAAAAAATGAAAAGCAATTGAATTATCATAGAAATAAAAGAAAAAACCCTAGATCACTTCAATGGACTGGTAACAATTCAAGAGCATGCACTAAATACTAGACCAGACCGCGATTTCCCCTAGCTATCCAAGACTCGATAAGATTTGATTATGTGATCAAGACAACAAACAAATTCTCTATAATGGAGAAATGCGAGGAGATAGAAAACTAGAGCCATTCGAGTTAGCATGGGGCAAGCTTACAAAAAAAGGCATCAAATGGGTAGATAAACTATATGCCTAAGATCAAGTGTTCCAAGGTCAAAATTCCTCAAAATTACTCAAGCTTATTAGGTAGTTTCAGATCCCACCCATTCTTTACCATTGATAGTCTAGAAAACCAGTTTAGCATTTTCAATCTTACAAATTATTCCCACCCTTATTTTTGTGATATCTCCTTGAAACCAATAGTATTAGATTAGACTTTGTCTTTTGATCTACAACACTCCAATATGCTAAGGATTAACCCTTCATCTGCTATTGATTCCCCGTGTTCTTATATCCCCCCCCATCATCACCCTGTGGCTGAGATTTCTCTTTCTCCATCAAAACCTAGGAGTTATCTTGGTCCTTAGTTTCCATCAAAATCTGAAGATAACTCTATATTTATTACTAATGAGGAAATCAAAGATACTTGGCATGAATCTCAAAAGATAGGAATCTTCGCGGTTTGGAATGGCCCCAAGAAAGATTTATTCCTCCTCTATGATTGGCTAGAGGAAAATTGCAAAGAGCAAGTAAGTATTTCTCACCTTTTAGACATAATTCTCTATCTGCATTGTATGGATGAATTTTTTTTAAAAAAAAATAATTTTGGTGTTTGCATACTTTTTTAAAGGTCATGTTTTTAAATTTGTAGAATGGCTTCCAAATTTTAGAGAAGAAGGGATATATTTTATGATACCAACCTGGTTTAATATAAAATCTTTACCCCCAGAGCTTCTCCAAATAGAGATACTTAGGTCTTTAGGATCTACTTTGGGAGAGTTAATAGGTATTGACTCCACCTTTTAGTATTGTAATAATGTGAAAATGTTCATCAAAACCATGTTTAATCAACCACTATAGATGCAGAGGAAAATAATAACTAAAAAAGCTACATATGATCTAAAATTGCAAACTTTTGAAGGTAAAATATCAAAGATTATAAGAATATACAAAAATGGCAAAATTAGATTTAAGACACTACCACTTAGTTTAGATTTCAACAATAAGTTCCCAATGATGATAATCAAGAAAAGGAGAATGAGCCAAAGGAATCCAGATTAGAACATCTCCACACTTTCTCATGAGTAGTTTGATTTCCATACAAAACCTTTTTGCATAGAAAGGATAGCCAGTGAAAGGATAGGTGAATCATTAGTAGATAAAGTGAAGATAAAATCAGTCATAGTGGTTGATCATAAGAAGAGCCCAGGATTGACAAAACATGATAACTCTATTAGGAAATAGAAATCTAAAGGAAAGAAAAAAACCTCAAAAAGCAGTATAGGATATAGTAAGATGGAAGAAGATGGAAAAGTCATGGAAAACAATGGGAACATAAATTCATAACATTTGTAGGAACAATTGGCTTCAAAAGAAATGAGAATGGAAAAATCTAATCCCATTATAGCTAAGCATCAGGATCGAGACACCCATCTTAACAGAGTTTTCACAGAGAATAAATTGAGTCCTCCATTTGAAGAAGACAAAGAAAAAATGATTTCAGCATCACAAAAAATAGAGGCAGCATGGGAAAATGTAGAGGGCAATATAGAGGACATAGAGAATTCATTGTTATTTGAATCAAATACAAAAAATGAAGAGGAATATAAAACCCAGAAGGAAAAGAGTAAAATGGAACATTGCCAGTTGTAGCTGACAGATGACAAGGAAGTATCTCTGATCAAAGAGGTCTCTAATAGCTTATTCAAATTTTGGCAAACTCCAACAACCTCAGGAAGCTCACCATTTACCCCAATCAGCAATCAAAAGGGTAATGATATTAGTATAAAGAAAGTATATAAACCTCTTATAGAGGAAATCCATGATTTCTTGAATAAGGATATTATTTCGGACCTAGAAGTGGAGATCTTGAACACATCAAAATTAGAAGAAGATAGCCTTGACCTTTTAACTGATGAATTAGTTCACGCATTTAGCTTCAAGAACATAGACAAAAGTACTAAAGCTTAGATGGAAGATTTAATCCAGAGAATTCTTAAATTAGGAGTTAACAACTGCACTTGTGAAGATTTAAGAATAGATCTATTAAACATAGAGAATGAGGATAATAACAAGATTCAATCTCAGATTAAAGAGCATGGAATAGTTACAGAGCAAAAGGATAAAGTTATGAGTAATGACAACAAAGTAGGCTCAAATACAGATTTGGAAAATCATCCTAGTCTAATAAATCAAATATTAAGAGAACTCAAAAATGAGGAAGTTGAAAGGAACTCTTGTAATAAGATTACTGTTGTTGAGAATGCCAAAATAAATTTAGACCAATTTGGGATTCAAATGAACCAAGAAGGTCTAAAGTCACCTAAATGTGGCAAAGTGAAAGGTAAAAGAGGAAGAAGATCCTTAAAGGAACCCAGAGAAGTAGATGGACATAGTAGAGAAGAACAAAAGATAGATCAACTATTTAACAATGGGAAGGGGAAATACCTTCCTGAGGAGCCGTGAAGATTACTACATGGAATGCTAGGGGTCTAAATGCACCTAACATAAAAAGGTTACTAAAACAAAGCCTTAAATATTTTGATTCTGACATCATTTTAATTCAGGAAACAAAATTAAATAAGTTAGAAGGATTTAAATTAGATAAGAGGCTAGGTCTCTAGAATTCTATTTTTCTAGAGTCAATAGGGGCTTCGGGAGTTTAGGACTTTTTTGGAACCCCAAGAAGATTTCAATAGATATCTTAAACATTAGAATTAATTGGATCAATGGTAGTGTCCAGAGTATAAAATCAGACCTTAAGTTTATTCTCATTAATGTCTATGGTCCAATTAGTAATTTGGGCAAAAACCTAATATGGGAAGATATCAGCATATTCATGAACAATTTTGAGGATAGAATATTTTTAGTAGGTGGAGACTTTAATACAATTTTAAATATTAATGAAAAAGAAGGTGGAAGTCAAAAAATCTCACAAGCATCCAAAGACTTCAAAGAATGGTGTGATACTCATAACAAGATTGATATTCCTATCAGTAATAGATTTTCACATGGAATAATAAGAGGAAGGATTTTTCTTACATTGCTAAAATACTAGATAGGTTCTTGATTAAAGGTGATTTTTATGTTAACAATTTAAATTTTCAATCTTCTATTCTACCGATTGTTGGGTCTAATCATTATCTTGTTAGATTTGAATTTTTAGAGCCACATAAACCCTCTAGGAACCCATTTAAATGTGAAAAAATGTGGTTTCTAGATCCCAAATTTATCAATAATATTAAAGAATGGTGGGCACAAGACAACTTTGAAGGCTCAAAGATGTTCATCTTCATCACTAAAATGAAGATGCTTAAGTAACGAATTCTTAGATGGAATAAAGAACACTTCATTAATATCTTTAAAGAAAAACTTGATATAGAAAAGAAACTAAAGGAATTAAACTTAGAAGTAATTAAGAAAGGCATGAAGAATGATAGCTATTTGTTAGAAAAGGAATTACTCGTGAAGTAGGAGGTTATACTATCCAAAGAAGAAAGTTTTTGGAGACAAAAATCAAGAGAGAGATGGTTAGATGAAGGGGATTGGAATATGAAATTCTTCCACAATTCCACCTTATATAACACAACAAAGAGTAAAATATCCTGTATTAAAAGTCACTTGGGCATTCTAACTGATAAACCAAGTTAAATTGCATATACCTTCATAGAATACTTTCAGAATATTTCAAACAATTATGAAGGGTGAAATAGAGTAGCACAAGCTAAACTACTCAAAGTAATCCCAAAAATTGTTACAACCAAAGATAATAAGGTTTTAAATAAACCCATTACTTTGGAAGAGGTCAAGTCAGTAGTATTTAATATGAATCCTAATAAATCCCTAGGCCCAGATGGCTTTCAAATCTTCTTTTTCTAAACTTGTTGGGATATTATTGATATAGATCTCTGGAAAGCTATTGAAACCTCAAGAAATGGGGGTGTTCTATTATTAGAAATCAACTATTCTTTTCTCACTCCGATTCCCAAAAAATTAGAGCTTTCACATCGATTTCTCTTTGTAACACTATTTACAAAAAATTTTCAAAGGTCTTAGCAAATAGATTAAAGGGTAACCTTCCAAAGATAATATCTGAGGAACAAATAGGATTTGTTCTGAGTAGATCCATTCTTGATGGCATTCTTACCATTCAAGAGACAATTCATTTTGCTTATAAGAATAAAGAGGCATGCATGTTTATGAAACTAGAGATTCAAAAAAAATACAACATGGTTGATTGGTAGTTTCTTTGTAAGGTTCTTGAAACTTTCAAGTTTTCTCATCAATGGATCAACCTCATTTTAAAATTCATATCCTCTCCCAAAATCTCAGTCCTTATTAATGGAACGCCTAAATTTTTTTTTGATATGTCTAAAGGTATTAGATAAGGAGATCCATTATCTCATTCTATTTTTATTATTATGGCATAGGCCTTTGGGAGAGTGGTGGTTGATGCTTATAAGAATCAGAAGATTTTAGGCATTACTGTTACTAGGAACATGCCCAACATTATGCATCAACAATATGTAGACGATACTATTCTGCCTAGCAAAAGTTTAGTTATAGAGGCTCTTGGCCTAAAAGCCATCATTAAATCTTACATGGAAGCTTTAGATTAGAAAGTGAATGAGTTTAGATTTGAGATTTATTTTATGAACAAAAGACCAGAAGTAGAAAATCAAATGTTGAAGAGCATGGGATAAAAAAAAAGGTCTATTCCCCTATAAATATTTTGGAATTTCCCTAGAGAAATGCCCAAAATATAGTAAGGTCTAGTGCAACACCTTGGAGAAATTTGATGGAAGGCTTGGCTTCTAGAAGGATAAATGGTTGTCAAAGGCTGGAAAAAGTATCAAGATCATATCGGTTTTATTCACTATTCCAACCTTCCCTCTTTCTTGTCTCTCTCTATCCAAGCAGCTCCTCCTCAAATTTGAGGCCAAAATTAGGAATTTTCTTTGGAATGATTGTGAAGAAGACAAAAAATTGGTGCTCATCAAATGGGAGAATATTTGTAAACCTAAGGACATGGGTGGGTTAGGGATTAAGAATTTACAATGGCAAAATGAAGCTTTAGGTGCCAAATTAATATGGCATCTCTATAAGGAAAGAGAACATAAGTGGGCTAAGATTCTATAAAATAAATATCTCAATCTGGCTGATCCTCTATCAATTTTTAGGATGAAGACCCTCCCCAGAGGATCTAAGAGTTGAAATTTTATGATAAAGTGCCATCATTTGGTTGGCAAGTATCTAACTCGGGATGTAGGTAAGGGCAATGAGGCCTTATTTTGGGAAGATCCCTGGGATAGGCATCCTCTAATAAATCCTAGTTCTTACCTTAAGGATCTCAAAGAAAAATTAGTCAACCTGTGGGGAAGCAAAGTCTACGAATACAAGACAAAGGTTATTTCGAAAGGTAGATCTAGATGGATATGGAAACCTTTGGAAGGTATGGGTGTGGATTCAGATGTGATAAAGGGCTATGAAAAGATATTAGTAGATAGGAGAATTAAACAATTAGAAATGAAAGATGAACTTATCTGGTTAGCTTCGAATGATGGGAAGTATAGTGTGAAAAATGGATACAAGGCTCTGATACTCTCAAAAATGGGACAAAGTGGATATTCCACTTAAACTTTGTTGGGGCTCTACCTACCTTCTAAAGGTAGGATTATTTTTATGGTTGGCTTTTCAAAAAAGAATCTTGAATATTGATAGGCTATGCAAACTTGGTTTTCAAGGTGCATCTAGGTATGTATTATGTAAACAAAATTGTGAGGATTCAGATCATCTATTATTTAGCTATCCATTCTCCCAAAAATGTTAGGAATGGCTTAGACATATGTTAGGGTGGTCAACACATTTGCCAAATTCATTTATTGAACTCCTTAAAAGATGGTCTACAAATTTGGTCAATGGCATTTATAACAAACTTTGGAACATCTGTTCTTCCATCCTAGCATGGGAAATATGGAAGGAAAGAAATAGATGTATTTTCTAAAACTTAGAATTGAAGCCAAAAGAGCTAATATTAAAAATTGAAGCTAGCATAGTTGAAACTACTAATTTGCATCTTAGAAATGCCCTAAAAGAAGAAGGTTCCTTTTCTATTTGGGATGGTCAAATGAAAAAAAATTGGTCAAACTTGATCAATCCTCCACTTTTTTATGTTAAGAAAAGCAAGGAGGCAAGAGAAAGATGTAAATGGTCTCCCCCTCCGAAAGGATGGGCTAAACTCAACTTTAGAGGTAACCCAGGTATGATAGGTATTGGCTGTATCATTAATAATGAACATAGGTAATTAGATAGCTAAACAACCCATGTCTATTCAGCCAACTTCCAATAATATAGTAGAATTAGAGGCTTTGCATCAGGGTCTGCAGCTATGTCACAAGTTAAGTTTATCAAAAGTTATCATAAAAGGTGACTCTCAGATCATTTTAAATGCAATTTGAAAATGAGTGACCCCTAATTGGGTCCTTAACTCTAAGCTAGAAGAAGTTTTTGAACTTCTAGATCAATTTGCAGATAGTAGGATTTGTCATATTTTCTAAGAAGGCAATAAGAAGGCATATAATTTAGCAAACATGGGGGCCGATGGTGTCAACTCCTTGATTATCAAAGATGTATCAGCTATATCATTTTCATAATTTTAGTTAGTTTTTCAGATTTTCCTAGTAAATTCAATCTTTAATATAGACAATTTTTCATACATACATACATACATACATACATACATACATACATACATACATACATACATACATACATACATACATACATACATACATACATACATACATACATATATATATATATATATATATATATATATATATATATATATATATATATATATATATATATATATATATATATATATATATATATATTAGTATTTATCTTTTAATACCTTTTGATGGTTCCTTTTTTCCTTGGTTCTTATTCTTTATAATTTGTATTTTCTTTATTGGATTTATTAATTTTCTTGTTTTACTCCCATTTAATTTTCATCATTAAGTTAGGTGGCATCATTTCTTATTTGCCTCTGTTTGTCCTTTTGTTTAGGGCTTTTTTCTTCTTTGGTGTTTCAATCATTCCCCTTTCAAGTCTCGCTCGTGTTTAGGTTAATGTAGGTGACATCATTAGTTATCATAATGATAGATAGTGCTTCTAAGACCTTCATCTACCTTTGTCTTTTTCTTTGGTGTCACCTTCCATCGCTATCATTTGGTTCTTTCATACCCTAAAGATGGATCCAACATCAATATTTTTCACACCTCTGAAAATTGCACCATGGCATTTCGTAGTAATGTCAAACTATAGAGATGGAGTCAAATTCTCAAACTAGTGGACGACATGACTAGGATCACTGTAAGTAGAGCCATTGGTGAAGGGGATTTTGAGTATAAGTTTTCATGGAGGACGAATAGTGATATAATTGGCTCTTTCATTGGTTGTATGTCAAGAGCTAAGATGGAGCCATGGGCCTTATCAGACTATGCTGCAACATCTTTGATCCAATTTGGAGGAAAGGTCTCGAGCAAGTAGTCAATAGCATAGACAAAAAAGTATGCATTCCTGTTCCAGAGAAGTACATGGATCTTCCAAAATGGCCCAAGATGGAGGCAAATATTCAATTCCTCCTATGGTGGAGAGGAATTATTGTGGAAGAGAGCAGAGCATGGTTAACCAACTATCTCAACTTGTTCAATGCATATATTCAGCTTGGAGTGGTCTTCAACAATCTTGATGCCTTAAAATTTTGCACTCTAAATTTGGAGAAAACCAGCAAGGCTAAATTTGATTTTGAATTCCCACCAAACTTCTATGTGGAGAATCTAAATGACATCCCTGAAATCATTATGGTTTTTTGAAAGTAAGGTTCTCTGTTTAGTGTTCTTATGAGAAGTTTTTCTCTATTCATGGAAAGATGGTTAGGCGGTATTATGTATTAGGGCTTTTTTGTAGTTTGGTAGATTCATGCTCTATGCTATGGTGTTTGTAATTATCAATATGATTATGATATCTTACTATATGGTAGTAGCAGTTATTTACATTGTGTCCTTGATATGTGATTCTTAGTAGATTTAGATGCATGGAGGTATGGACTCAATCTAGATTTTGTAATATATCTTTTTCATTAAGACAGATAATGATAAGAATCCTAGCTAATTTCATTGTTCCTTTAGTGTTCTAAATTTGGATGCCCTCATGGATTTTGGTCATTATGCTATGATTAGAACAATACAACTTTCTTGCTCTAATTTTGTGGGTTTTCTTTTTCTTTTTAATTTTCGATGTGTTCTCTATTTTTTGTTTCTTTTATTTTCCTTTATTTGTTTTGGGGTTCGGGGCACTCTTTCTCTCTCAGGGTTTTTTTCTTCTCTTTTATCTCTTCCTATTTTTTTTTTCTCCTTCTTAGGTTTTCATGATGGTGTCTCTACTTCCTTTTGGTTCTACTTTTTGTATTCCCTTAAGCTAGCTACGTAGGAATTGTTGTTTGATTTTGTGTCCTTAGTGGTTTTATTTTCTCTTGTTTCTCTATTCTTGGTGTGTGGTTGTTTGTGTTTTTTTTGGTCCTTTGGTTCTTCAACTCTATTGGGGCTTCCTTTTGCCTGATCTTGGTGTTACATTTTACTATTTTAGATTAGTCTGGTAGTTAGTGGCTTTAATTTCTTTGTGGTTCCTTGTTTCATTAATCTTAATGCCAAATTGTTAAGCTTTCAAGATGGAAGGTTTGAGTTCAACATGGTTAATTTGTGAAATGTAGTTGTTTCAAGAGGCTTTTGGTTCTATCACAACTTTAAACCATCTCAATGGATGTGAACACTTTTCCTTTATTTTGGTTCCCTAAGATAGACATAGAGTTTAGTTCTGGAATGCAGACTGGTCTAAATGTTCATTAATGCCTAGCTTTTTAAATTTCTCAGCTGAATGAAATAATTAAAGAGTGTTTTATTGTATCATAGGTTGGCTCTCTATTTCTATGTTTTGTAGTTGGGGAAGATGGGTCAGTATAAAGATACTTTGATAGTCCAATGACAGAGGACAAACATTTTGATTTGAGGTAATGTGTCCAAAGGTGATGAATGATGCTAAGTAGTATCTTACTGTGTTCATCTAAATATGTTTGAGATCAACTATGGTGCTCCCTGTTTTACTTGGTATAATTACAACTATCCATAATTATTATGTTGTAAAGAAGTAACTGGTGAACCCCTCCATAGGTATCAGTGAGGTCTTTGATCTTATAATTCTAAGTTTTGTTTCAGATGTAATAATTTGGATTTAGATATTGTTTGGAAGATAATTAACATAGATTTCATAGAAGTTTTAAGAAGCTAGGATTATTATAAACATATTTATCATGATGTAGGAATTATTTTTTATGTTGGAACTATTAGAAACTTTTGGGTATTTTATAGGGCTACCATTATATTATAAAGATGTCTGTAATTTTGTTTACTAACCATGCTGATTGTGAAGTCAAGGAGGAGGGATGAGACATTTGCTTGGCATGGGAGGAGTGTGAAGAACAATGACAAAGTTGGTTCTTCTATAACTGGTCATAGTTGTTCTCAAGCATTCTGGATGATTGTATCGATCCTTTTGTATTCTTTCCTAATGTAAATATTGTATATGTAGTTATTTGACTAGGATATGCCCCTTTTATGCTATAATAATAAAGGACGTTTGTCCTGGAATAGACTGGAGATTTTCTTCTCCATTCTTTCCTACCAGTGCCCATTTGAATGGAGAAATGTTATTGTAAATTATTAATTTGAATTAATAAATATAATAAAGGCCTTGGCTATTTACCAATAAAAAAAGAAACAAAAAACTATGAAATAGAAAAACAAAATTTACCTTTACCAATTCAATATAATTTCAAACTTCAATCTAGCTAAAAATATATAACACTAATTTAATAAAAAGAATATTATTATTATTTAATATTATGCAACTAATTCAATTTAAAAATTTAAAATATTGGAAAAAAATGCAACTACTTTAATTTAACCAAATAAAAAATGTCTCCAAGTGAAAATATTTATAAGACACTAATTTACGATGCCATAATTTACTATTTCAAAAGTTAATATCAATGGATGAAAGTAAAAAATGCATCTTAGTAGTATGAAGGACACTAGAATGCCAGACAAGACATGTGGTACAAAACAACACTAGGACATAAACGAATTGGGCACGCATTTCTACACCATAGCCAATGCCACAACTTATTTGCACCATGGGAAGCCGTGCCAAAGTGTTGCCTGTGCTTGACTGTTCTGTCCTATGATACATTCACTATGGCATCACCATCAGTCACATGGTTCAAGGAATGATGATGGGATAGGGATGACTATGCATGTGGATACCAATTTATTACCAATTTATTCCTACAACTAAGCCTAGTACTTATAAATGGAAATAATTCATTTTAGCATAATAATATATTTTTTCATCATATTTTACTATAAAATAAATACATTAGTGATCTTTTAACCATGTCCAAGTTAAAAATAAATTAAAATATTTTGTATGATTGAACTATGTATTTTTATTTAAATATTTATGTGTTTAATATGGCATTTGATGTTCTATTATTTAATCTAAGATGAATGCCCAATACAACATTGTGAATAATGTTTAATTGCGATTTCATGCTATAAAATTCCATATTTAATAGAGTTTTTAAATCATTTTTAAACTATATTATATAATCAAAATATAGATATTAAAAATTAAAAATATAATCATCAAATTGATCTCTACAATATGATTATTTTTTAAATTATATTATGACATTTGCAAACTTGTAATTTTTTATTCAATTTTTTTTTAAAAACTTATTTTATATATAAGATTCACTAGTAACTATTTAACTTACAAATAAACCATAAATCTACTTTGATTTTTAATCCTATAATAGTATAACTAATAGGATTTTCTTCTCCATTCCTTATAAAATATACTTCAATGAGAAAAATATAAATTCAAATTTATAAAAAGTGGATTAGAGACTAAGAATGAGATGATCTAATTTCCAATCTAACTAAATTACTAATTAGAGATCTCAATTCTAGCTTGTATACTTGATCCTTCTTGATCGAATGTATCTTTGCATCTCGACAAAGATATCTTTCTTATCCTTCTAATTTGCTTCCTCTCAGCATCTTCAAATCTTCTATTTTTGTTTGACAAATTCAATCCACAAACTTGACCTTATATTTATATCTTACACTTTGTCAAGTCATCTTGAATACAACTTAGAATACTTAATATTCATCTCCTTAGTTGGCTAGAACTAACAAATAAATCAATTGAACCTAATATGTCAAAACAAGAAAATCCTTTGTTAGTCGACCCTGCTCAATAGACACTAACTCATTAATGATTGTCCTGTGTTAACCAAGTGAACTCGATTAACATTGCATATTCAAAAAGTTCCTTTGGTAACCAAGTGAGCTCAGTTAACACTAGTTGCATCCAGATTTTTTTTCATTAGCCGAGTGAGCTCGGTTAACAATCAACTTCTGTAAAATTTCCTTTAACGATTGAGTGAACTTAGTAGACATTGTCTTCTGAACTTGGCAAACTCTGAAATGCTCAACAGATAGAGGAAATTACCTTTATTTTTTGAGTGAGCTTAGCATACATTGACTGGTAATGATATGATATTTTGTATAACATCAAAGATAAAACACAATTAATCAATTTTTTTCAACAATCTCCCTCTTTGGCATTGATGGCAACACAACATGTCATAATAAAATGAAATTTTTAGAGAAAGAATAAAGTAAGGAACATATCCTTAGTTTTATTCCGATTCTCATCCATGAGAACTCCCTCTATCAGTGTGAACTCCCTCTACCTTTAGTTTCTCCCTCTGTCAATAAAACATTGACTTCAACATCTTTTTCTGATAGTAAACTTTCTTTCTTTGATATCAGACCAAGTTCTCCTTTTTTGACATTACTAGAAGTAATAAGATTTCTATGAGATATGACAACAAACTTCTCCTTTTTTGACATCTCATGCCAAAGACAATATTCAATGAATATCAATGTACCTTATGTACTGATTCATTTGTAATGTGCCCTTTCCAATACTACATCAATTGACTGATCTTCAACATGCTTTGGTTAATGCATCACTAAACTTCATTTAGTGAGCTTTAGATAGGGGAATGACCCCTAACTAACCTCTTAGATACAAAAATGCATCCTTATGTAATGACTTAGTGAATATTTCTGCAATTTTTTCTTTATTATTCACATATTCCAATCTTACCTCTTTATCTTGTTCCAATTCTCTCAAAAAATGATATTTAATAGCAATGTGCTTGGTTTTGGTGTGCATCACAAGATTTTTTGATATATTAATTGTACTAGCATTATCATAGAATCTAACCACTAGATCCTTGATTTCTATCTACATACCTACCAATAGTTGTTTGAACCAAACAATATTTGAACAATTAACTATTGCTGCCACATATTTTGCCTTTGATGTGGACTAAGAAATACAATTCTACTTCTTACTTGTCCAAGACACTAGTCTTTAACCATGAAACAATGCTCCACCACTGGTGCTCTTTCTATCATCAACACTTCCTGCCCAATCAGCATCTGTGAATGCTTTCAAATCTAAATTGCCTCCTTTTTTGTAGCATAATCCATATTCTTCAGTACCTTTCTGATACCTCACGATTCTCTTGATTGTCATCATGTGATTTTCTTTAGGATTTTTTGAGAATCTTGCCACCATACCAACTACTAATGCAATATTAGGCCTTGTGTAGACTACATATTTCAATTTTTCAATCATTGATCTATATGTGGTCTGATCTACCTCTTTAGAATAATCATTTTTGGAAAGCTTATGTCTAGTAGACATAGGTGTTCCAACTAGTCTTCAATCTTCCATTACAAACTTCTTTAGTATCTCCTTGATATTATTTAGATTGAGTAATGTAGATACCATCTTTCTTCTATTGGATCTATAATCCAACAAAGAATTTTATCTCTCCAAACATGGACATCTCAAATTCTTTACTCATCTCTTCTAAAAATTCCTTTCATAAATCATCATTTCCTATAAATAAAGGTCATCCACAAATATTTCTACCAAAAATTCTAATGTCTGGTCCTTCTTTGATGTACAAGATACTATTATTATTTGTTCTTTGAAGAGAAATCTTTATCAAGTAGTTATGAAGTCTTTCATACCAAGCTCTGTGAGCTTGCTTGAGACCATACAATGCTTTGTGTAATTTGTAGACCATATCTCTTTTGCTAGGATCTACAAAATCTCTAGGTTGTTCTATGCAGACTTCCTCATCAAGAATTCCATTCAAGAATGCAGATTTTACATTTATTTGATAAACTTTAAATCCTATGTGTGTTGCATATGCTAGTGAAGTTCTAACAACTTCTAATCTTGCAACATGAGAAAAAGTTTTACCATAATCAATAGCTTCTTCTTGAGGATTACCTTTATGAACTAACCTTACTTTGTTTTTAGAAACATCTCCATCTTCATTTAGCTTATTTTTGGAAACCCATTTTGTGCTAATTACATTTTTATCCTTGGGTCTAGGAACAAGAGTCCAAGTCTTATTTCTCTCTATCTATTTTATTTCTTCATTCATAGCTCTAGTCTAGCTTTCATTATCCAAAGCATCTTTAAAATTTCTAGGTTCAAATTCAAGAAGAAAACATGTACCTTTCAATTTGTTTATTGTCATTGTTCCATCTGACCTATCTCTAATGATCTGATCAGGTGCATGATGCCTTATAACATATTTTTCTAATACAAGTAGTTTGGATTTAGAATTTGTTCCAATAACCTCTTCATGATCCTCTATATAAGGCTTGGGTCCCACTATCTATGACTCAAGTCCATCAGACTCAATTTTCTCTAACACTAGCCTGGTAGCTTTTGTTTGTAACATGGGTCCTTTAGACTATGACTCAGGTTGTACTAGTTGCAACTCAATAGCTTATGGATATTTTGGGGACTCAAGAGGTGAGGCCTCATGACTTCTATAATCTTCTATAATCCTCAATGTATCAAGTTCATAGTAAAAAAATCTTCTATAATCCTCAAGTTCTTTGCTACTTTTTTCAAGTCAGTCTTTTTTGCAAACTCATCAATTCTCACATGTGCACTTTCTATGATCTTATGTGTTGAAAAATTCAAACAATTGTATGCTTTACTTCTATAGGAGTATCCTAGGAATATGCCTTCAACACCTTTGACATCAAATTTACCTTTCCTAGCTTCCTTTAAGATATAACATTTGCTACTAAATACTTTCAAGTAACTTGCATCAGGCTTGTAGCCATACCATAGTTCATAAAGAGTTTTATTTGACTCTTTCTTCAACTGTACTTTGCTCAAGGTATGCACTACAGTACTAATTGCTTCCTTCCAGTATTTGATTGCAACATTCTTTTCTATTGTCAAGGTTCTTGCACAATCCATGATGGATTTGTTCCTTCTTTCACCTATACTATTCTGTTATGGTGTACCAAGGGCTAATACTTGTCTCTTAATATCTCTTTCAATGCAAAATTTATTGAACTCATTTGAAATGAATTCACCACCTCTATTTGATCTTAAACATTTTAGCTTCTTTCTAGTTTCTTTCTCTACTCTTGCCAGATAGCACTTAAATTTTTGAAATGCTTTAGATTTTTCTTTCATATACATTATTGTCATCATTCTAGAATAATCATAAAAAAAAAGGAATAAAGTACTTACCTCCACTATAACTCTCTATTCCAATGGGTCCACATTGGTTTGTATAAACCAACACCAAGACCTCTTCTGGATGATAGGTTTTTCTTTTGAAACTAGTATTTTGCATCTTTCCAATTTGAAACTAGTATTTTGCATAGACCCATATCAAGTTTCCTCAGACTAGGAATACATCTTACTCTTTTGTTCTTTCTTATCTTGATTAGATTATAAAAGTTTACATGCCACAACCAACTTTCTTCTACTTGAGCAATAAAAAATGAACTTTCCACTAGTACATTTGGCCTCTATTTTCAACGAAAGTTTTTGACAAGAGGTTAAATTAGATTGTGAACTTTTTATTTTTTGTTTATGCTCTCGAAAATTTTGAAATAGTGATGACCATAGGATTATATTAGAATAAATTAATGAAAATTGAAACACAATTTTCATTGTTTTGTTGTTCTAAAGTACTTTTGGGTAGGAGGCGGCATGCTCGCATACAGATCTTTTGGCATCACAAAGGAAGTAAATTCTTTTCAAGTTAATGCACTAATTGCAATGCATGAAATATGGGGTGGTGTTGATGTGCAGTAAATGTGAGGAGTGAATTTGGAAAGTTCATTGGAGTTGTGATGCAAGAACAAATTAAGCTCCCATTTTCTTTGTTGTTTCAAATGCCCTTCAATACTACCTCCAATGGACTTACTTAGTTGCTACCAAAACCATAGAGGTTTGTAAAATTAGGTTAAATAGTATTTATCATGTTCCAAATATCTATAGCCTAATATAATCGAAGGGATCAAACACATTTGTTAAAACTTCAAACAATAGATTTCTTTTGAAAAATGCAGTATTTTGGCCCCACAGATTTTATGCACAATTTTGACAAAGCAGATTTTGTGTGTGCATATATGTGTGTGTGTGTGTGTGTGTGTGTGCATGCACATGCATGCATGCGTCTACACTCATTTTTCATCCTTATCCATTCACTCAAATTTGACTAGATAGAACGTCTTATGTTCGAATCTTCCCACACTCAACCTGTAAGTAGACTCCACTATACTATAAATTTGGCCAATTTTATCTTCACAAGCCACATCCTAAGTTTGAATCTTAGCATTATCCACTATCAAATATGGTTAAAAGTAGTAAACCCTCAATAAAGTAGAATCCGCATAGTAACTTATACCGTACTCAAAATTTCAAGGGGGTGAGAATGAGAAAATGGGGGAAATGGTTTTTGGAAGTGAGAATGCCCAATTCAAGAGTTATATAAACCAAGAGAAAAAATGGACCAAGCATGTTTCCCCATGATTATGTTTCCCTTATCCACATGTTTCTTCCATCATTCATATCCAATTCTTTTATCATCACATAGGGATGCCATACCTCAATTTGAACCTTTGGCCATGGAAACCATCAAAGTTATCTCTGTGAATTTTGGAATCTTAAACATATCCCCTAACTCTAGCATTTAACCAAAATTTAGAGCATTTTAATGTCCAAACTCTTCTTATTCATGTGCCAAATTTTTTTAAAAATTTGTGCCTTGACCAAAATGAGCTTACATAACCTTCATACAATTGTTCTAACCAAAATCAATTGGACTTTTTGAACATAGTGACCATTGGATCTCTAGATTGTAGCTTTTTGCAACATTTGATAACTTTTGTCATTTATTAACATGGTGACCTCTTAGGTCCCTAAAAATTTTCCAATATGCCAAGCTAGGCTTACAAATATGGAAAAGATATAAAACACTCCATTTCCACATTTTTAGACCTTTTGGCTGTAGTTTGATCAACTATATCCTAATTAGATACAAGAAGCAATTTGGCTAGGAAGCCTTACAAAGTGATTGAACAGTATTTGGAAATGGTCCAAGGGACCTTATTACATCAAAAGACAACTGCTTTGAATGCCTAAACCATCATATTGAGTACTTTGTGGGTGCTCCTACACCACCTTGAGACAACATTTTATTTTAATTCTTAATGTTTGTCACCCAATTGTAAGAATTGGTGTATGAGGATGAAGGTGTTTCTTTCATCATTCTATGCAACAAGAGAATTAGCTCCTAATGAACCAATCCTTCATTGGCCTAATGGTTGGTTAGTTTTCAAACTTCATTGATAGTTCTTTGAGCCAATGATTCTAAGATTGTATGTTCTTGTGTTTTCTTTGTTTGGTATTATTGATCTTTGGCACAATCTCATAGTCATCTTGCAACAATTTGATTTCTGCCTTGTGCTTTCTTCAATGTGTCATAGGAGGTTGTTGTTTCTACTTTAAGTTTCATGAACTAGTGCATAGTTTCACCCTCTGGCATTGCTCGAAATACTCTTAACCAATAGTGTTTGTCTTCTTAGATGCTCTATATACAAATTTTTTGCACATCTTGCAATGCCTCACAAGATCTTCAAACTTATTTTCCACTTTCAAACTTTCTAGGGGAGTCACCATTTTTCTCACTAATTTCATTATTGTGTGTTGGACTTGGATGAACTATCTTGAACCATTTTTCTTTTCTAAAAACAACTACTCAAGGAGGTTTCCTTCCTCAAGAAACAAAAAACTCTTGCTCAGAGAAATTAGATAATGAAATACCACAGTAACCCTTCTTTTCAAGACCCAACCTCCTTTCATAGATTTTTTTATGTTTCCTTTTGAAGAAAAATCCTTTTTCTTTTTTATTGTGTTTCCTAACATGTGCCCTTTTTCCCTTTCTAATATGCTTATTGTTTTGTTGTTTTCATTTATTTTTCTTGAAAAAAATAAAATTATGTTCTTTTTTTGAAAGAATACTCATATTTTTTCTAAAAAATATTTTTTCTTAATAAAATAATATAAGTTTCCATATGACCACATTTCATGACCTTGAGCTTAGCAACATTATATTTGCATATCAAAAACAACATTTTAAAATAATTAAATGTAGGCTATCAATTAAAACATTTAAAATTAACTTTTGACAACTTAATTATTTACTCAAATCTCCCTTTTTCAATGCCAATTATCTTACAAGAAAATTTTTGAAAATAAGCCAATGGTTAAAAAATTGCTCATGCACAAGAAGGGGACATTACATTTGTGTGAAATCTCAAAAATAATCTAAGTTACATTTTATTGTTCATAGTTATAGAGAAGATTTAATATGACACACGTAATTGAGCTCTTATATGTTGTATATTTTTAGGCAACCATGCAAGGAGAATCTAGTTTGGATTACACTTATGAATGTGGTTGGCCATTGGTGTTACAGTGATCACATCTTTGTCAGTCCAGTGTTAGACAACCGAGGGAGCTAGTGGGCTAGGGAAAATGAAGAAGCATGTTGTTAGGCTAGCAACAATATATTATGAAGGGGGTTAAGGTCTTGATAGTGAGGTTCAGGAAGACAAAAAACAACACATGATGATCTCAATTATTGCTTCTACATTAGGCACTTAGTCTATTATAGAAGCTCCTTTTGCTATAGGTTATGGTGTGAAACACATTGAGAACTAGTTAAACTAGCTTGGCAAATTAGTTAATCTAGTTTAAACTTATTTATCATTCTAGAGATGTAACCTATATCTCTAGAGTACCAATTGAATCGTATATTCTATGAGTTACACATATTGGAGAATGGATCTTCTTGACATTTGCACCCTTTGATTAGGATTATTCATATGGGATGTTGATTCAATTTTTGAACATCATGGGGCTCATGGTCCAAGCTTTGTAAGGCATTTATGAGGTTGTAAATCTTGTAGATATTGTGGGTGAACCATCTTGTATCTATCAATATATTTTAGAGGCATCACGTGTAGAGAGATTTCTAAAAGATAACTTCTATTAGGGATTCACAAGAACTATAGTTGGTTAAGGATGGCCAGCGGAAGAATTTTCATAAACATGTGAGCAATGGCTACCTTCTATCTATTCCTTAGGTCACTTCTCCAATACAAAAGGTATTAAATTAGCAATTATTGAACACATTTTTTTATATACCAATTATCTCCTATAGTTGTCTACTTCTAAGCAACACAAAATAGAGGTGAAAAGTGAGAATGTCTTTTGGGGTTGAAGCATGTGTTCTTGTATTAATAGGTCCATTTTCAAGGCAAGTGTACTAGCAAACCCAACTCACCTTGGAATAAGAAAAGTAGGTTATTGAGGTTCAAGGAAAATTGGGGATTGCTGATAGAGAGGTGGTAGACGCAAAGTGAAAAGTTTATGAGCTAGAAAAAGTGGGTAGGCATTCGTAGCAATGTGAACTTGCAGAAACCAAGAATTCTCAATAGTGAAATTGAAGTGTACATCTATACATAGAACTGAAGAAACTCATGGTTGTCCATATTGAGTCTTCTAGTTTGCCACTTCTTAAAGCTCCAAGGACATCTTCTAGTCCCCAAGATATAACCTCTTCTAGCTGAGTTAATATTTTACTATGAATATTGATGACATTGAGGACTTGTTGCCATCTACTATCAGATTGGCCATTGGAGGTCTAGCCATTGCCTTCCATTCCAATTAAAAAGTCATAACATTTTCCAAGGACTAGATTATCTATCTCTCCCCTAGTTTTTAGTAGATTAGGGACGAGGAAGATGTAAAGTGTTGTAGTTACTTTTAGTTTTACTATTCTGATTTTTTCAGACATCCTTTATATCAGGCTATTAGCCATCAAGATTCCATAAGGTGATGAGGTTTTATATTCATTTGCATTCAAATCAATAAAACTTTGTACAAAATAAAAACACTTGTGTAATCATTTAAGGAATTTTTGGATACTTCTTGTCATCAAATTTTGCAAAGAAAAAAAGGTGTTTGTAAAGACATTCAAGCAATTTTCAAAGTTACCCAATTATTTGCCAAGTCAATTTTTTTAGGTCTGTCAAGGTTTTGCCAAGACTGAGTTTCCCAGTTATGATTGGAAGATAAGTGTCATACATGAAGACCAATTGGTAAACCATCTAAAACAACCTCCATTGTCATGATCAGGTAGACTTTAAATGCAAGTTTGTAACATAGCAGATATAGAGATTTAGCATGAGAGCATGACAATGGGAGAATGCCCTGTATGAAACATACAAATTAGTTAAAACGGTTTCAGTCCTAGTATTCTTCTTTGTCTAACACTTAATATCCATATTGTTTTTGCATTCTTATAGCACATCTTCTACCTAGGCCTTGGTTTCTTGTGTTGTCCATTGGACTACCTATGATCCATGTCACCTATCATCTATGCCTTATTTCCAAAGAATCTACGACTCTGATCTTTTACAATTGGGAATTGTCTTCTTTTCAATGTTGCATGGTACTCATTTCCATACCCCTATAATGTGCATTTGAATACTCAGTGGGTACTCAATGGAGAGAATCATAGCTAACAACCTTGATTAAGATTTCTTATTTTTGTTTGCATATTAGCTTGTTGTTTATCAAGCTTAATTTAATATATAATAAGTTTGAAAATCTTACATAGGATTGATTAACAGTAAACTTTATCACTATTTGAGTCAGAAGTTTATTAGTTGCAATATGTCATTGTTATATGATTTATGATCTTCTTGTTAATGTTTAAGTTTTAAATTTTTCCTTCTTTGTTACACATATAAACATTTAACATATATTATTAGTACAAACATATTGCAAATCTCAAACTAAAAACAAAACATTACATCTGCAAATTTTATCATTGTTATTGTTTTGAAAACTCATTGTCACGACACATATTCTCAAATTTTCTATAAAATATTAAGTTATATAACCCCTATCCCCTATAGTGAAAGTAGCCTTAGGTGTACCCATACTTGAAGAACCCAAGTACTCTTGTCCTTGTGCAACCTTCCTCTTTTTACTTCTTTGCTATGTAGCAATGTCCTTATATGCTAGAACAAAGTTTTCATGCACATGATTTGGTTTTCCTTGTTGAATTCAATTGGATCCATATTTTTGTTGTTCCCTAAATAATTATGTATAAACTTTCTTGTAGATTGGTTATGCTGAAAATGTATGCCAACTCACCCATTATAAGAACAAATCATTCAATAATTGACCAATTACTAAATTTATTTTGAATCTAGATGGTTTTTAAATAGGTTCTAAAGGTCAAACAAACAAGTTGGAGAAAACTTAGATTTTACAGGTGTAATAAGCTACTACCATAGGAATCAACAAGAGGATGTGGTCATTCCATTTATCATGAAGAGGTTGGGAAGAAAGAGATGTCATATCTGCCTTGTCTTTGAAAATATTTATTTTAGTTTGTACCCTTTAATTCCTTTTTGAGGTTTTCCAATACAATTGGGCACAATCCTTCATGGGCAGAACTAGTTTTAGACAATAATTATCTTTTTTGTTTGTTTTTATTAATTGGTGTGAATTAAGTATTGTGTCACATATTTTTTTTGTCTCAAGTTTTGTCTATGTCACCTTCTATGCAGTTCCTTTAGTTTGTGAGAATGTTGCCTACACAAATCCCTATTGTTTATCATTTTTTTTATTGTACCTTATGTGTGCATTAAGTATATGAGTTTTCATACTTGACATTAAGAAGCTATCTTGAACTTTTATTTGAAATGAACAAGTATTGCAATTAGATGCAATAATGTTGTCTTTGCATGTAGAATATGGAGATCCTCAGTGTGCACCTGAAGATCCTTTTGTCTTGTAAATGTTTAAGGGGTACTTGTTTGTAATCCATGGTCAAATTTTGTGGTACTAAAAGAATTTTTTAGTTCAATATTAACTAGCTTTTTTCTACTTTAGAAGGAAAGATTTTGAGTTTGATTATTTTTGTTCATGATAGTTTTTATACCTTCAATTTTTGTTCAAGAAGCTTTGAGATCATACAATCTTGTTTTTTCTCCACTTAAATGAGAGGTTTGATTTAGGAAGTTTTCTTTAGGAAGCTTTGAAGTCATATGATCTTGTTTTTTATGCTATTTACTCACCAAAAGTTTCACAACTTCTGTGAGAAGCAAAGGAGATAGGGGTCACTATTGTAAATGGATTGGAAATGTTCATAAGGCAGGCCATGAGACAATTTGAACTCTTTACTGGCTGTCCAGGTAAGGTTTCTCAATTTCACAACACAAGCAATTGTATGGGGTACATTTGCTACTAAATATGTTTCTCTATTGGTTTTAATATAGTGTTTGAACTAATTGCAACACCTAAGAAAGTAATGAGGGAAATCGCTATTAGAAATACTTGATCACATAATGGAGATTTTGAGCTACTATTATATTTAGCTTGTCTATCATGTTATGCCATTTGGATAAGTTATATTAGACAATCTTTTTGGAGTTTTCCATATTAATATTAACATATCATATTATAAGAGAATGTTAATGTTATCAATTATTTCATTAAGAATGTTGTGAGTATAAAAGGAGCATTAGATCAATATTGGATCTTATATAAAACATGTTGAAATGGAAAGGATATAGCAATAGGCTATTGAAGAGGGAAGTTCTATTTGAAAGTATTCAAGCTTAAAGTGTCTACTGCTTTATAAAAATCAGCAATTATTTCTAATTGAATGAAGATTTTTTCAACTAAGTTTATTCTTAGCATATTTGAGTGCTATAAATAATTTGATTTACTTTATTATAATGGTTATAATTATATCATGTAGGGAGTTTCCAATATGAAGCTTATCTTGAGACTAAAATAGCTAGTGCCTAAGAACAATATTGTTATCCATGAGGGGAATTAGAAAGCTTCTGCTCATTGTCTTCAATGATGTGGTAGTATGGAATTAACTATTGCACATAAAGGTAACAAATTAGGAGGACAATATAGATTCTATAAAGAGAAATAATTTACAAATATTTTCTTATATATTATTTTTATAGCACTAGAAGATTTGTGTAAACAAACAAGATGGAGATACCTTTATCAATTTCTTGCTCTTGTTTGAATGGAAAATAGAACTTCCAAATCTTGAATGACACACATCATTCATGCCAAAGAGGAAAGTACAAAACCAATCTAGTTAATGTTAAGGTGATCATTCCATGGGAGCAAATTCAGTGTTTAGATGGAATTTTTTATAATTTGAATTTTATTAATTCCTTTTTGTAATATTGGGCTAAACTTAATTGGGATTCTAAAAAAAACATGGCATCCTAGTAGATTTAGAATATTGATATTTTGTTGATTTACTTGAATTTGGAATCTCTTCTTTGGGTCTCATGATTCTATGACTTCATTGTCATAGACATATGCAATAGTTTTTGGACTATAGAGATACTATGAGAACCAAATTTTGAGTTGACATTACAATGTAACAGTTTCTCTTGCAAGATAATTATGTGTAATGAATGGATACATGATTCAAAGACACTAGAATCACTGCCACTATCAAGATGAAAATATGCTATGTATTTTACATCATGCATCTGTGTAGAGCTGACATTATTGTTCAGTGAATTGTATCCCAGAATGAATATGTAGAAGGTCACAAAGCCAAGTTGAGAAAAGCACAAGGGTTGGATGAGATTGATGTTTATAGGATAATATGTATTAAAATTACTATCCACATAAGGCAAACCATGATAATGTAAGAGCTATCAATCGAGCATTTCTCAAATTTGCAACAATATTATATGTGTAGTATACGTTTTCTTACAGGTTTTTTATCAATTCATGTTTGAATTTTTTGTTATTGATTGTAGAAACATAGAAATTAAGAGAAAAAATAGTTGCTAGATATATTTGAGCATGTAATAGAGATTGTTTTGCTACTATCATGTTCAACTTGGGTGTTGTGTTGTAGTCAAGGAAGTTCTTTGAAATTTGTCTTTTGAAAATTTCTCAAATCAATAACTTTTTGTGCTACAAGGGGGCATACCACTTTGAACTCTCTATCCTTGCCTAGTAGCATTCTTGGTATGTCAAAATAGTAGATGTCCCCTCACTAAAGAAATTTTGTTAAATACACATGGGATACCATTCAAAAAGGGGAGATGCCAATGGGAGAAAGCAGTGTCATAAATGAGCTCTGGAGTAGGGCCAATGTTCATCAAGCTTCTTTAGACTCATATAATACCTTGCTTGATAGAATTGTTCAACACAACAATCCATGAATGGCAACACTCAAGAAATATATATTCAATAGAGAGTGTATGGGTAATATCATTAAGAAATTAACTTGCAATCACACATGCAAGTTTAGATTCTAGAATTCATGTATCTAAGCTAAGAACTCATGACCACAATTATACATATTTTAATTGATAATATATTATTATTTAAAAAAAAAGAAGAACCGAACATCGCAATTTTGACACAAAGGAGCATAGCATTTTGATGAGGATGCTATACGTGCACCATGAGTTTTGACCAGTATTCATTGCAATTTTTATGAGGATGCTATACATGTGATGTGAGGTTTGACTAGTATTCATTGCAATTTTGAGGCACAGATGTAGAGCATTTCGATGGGGTTTTCGTCACAATTTTGACAACCATTGGTTGTATACATGGAAAGTGTAGTATGCAATGCTTGTGGGTTGAGGTGGATATCCTAACAATAGTTTCGTTGATATATCTACCATAGTAACATCACAATTTTGATAAACATTTAGGGTGTCATAAAATTGAAAAAAAAGGATCAATGTTTGTCATTTTATTGACATAGTGGTGTCGAAATTATGATAGCTCCTCATCAAAAAATACTTCTAAATTTACTAGTGTTCACTGAGATCTAGGTAGGATAGATAAAATTTTGTTTGTTTGTCAGACCCAACTAGATTTCCTTTTCCATCAAGTGGTTTGGCCTTCCCATTCATGAATTCTACCTTGAATCCAATGTTATTCAACTATGCCACACTTAGTAGATTATTCTTTAGTCCTTCAACCCAATAGGCATTATCACATCTAAGTTCATTGTTTAGTGAAATGAAACCTTTTCCTTTTATGCAAAAGGATTCATTGTTTCCAAATCTCACACTACCACCATCATAATGTTCCATGTGTTCAAACTTTATTTTATCACCAATCATATGATGTGAACAATCACTATCAATAATCCATGTATCATTTTTGCTAACATGAGAGATAAGTGCAATTTTATCTCCTTCATCATCATAGTCATATTTTACAACAATATATACCATTTCATCATCTTCACTACTATGTGAATATTTAGCCATAAAACATGATTTCTTACCTTTGCCCTTGTAGTACTTGAAATTCTTGAAATCCTTCTTGCCCTTTTACTTGTTGTGCTTCTTTTCATTTTTGTCTTCTCTATTTAGACATCTTGCAGCTATGTATCCAACTTCTTCACAAGTGAAACCGATTAAAGGAATTTCACCTTTATACATTCCTTTGCCCTTGGGATACTTTCTTGCAAGAAATGCTTTAATGGCTTCAAGATCACTATTAGAACAATCTTCCTCTTCACTTTTAGATCATTTTATTTTAGAATTTTTAGCTTTCTTCTTGAGTGATACCTTGGCTTTGAATGCAGCCTCAAGATTTCTAGAACTAGGCATATAATTATCATACTTATCTAGTTCAAATGCAATAAATCTTCCCACTAGCACATCCAAAGTTATATTGTTATTTGGATCACATCTCATCTCTTGAATAAAAAATACTATGATTTCATAGATAGGAACAAGGGTTCTGAGTACCTTTCTTACCACTATTACATCTTCAATTGTTCCTCTAGAGGGTTTGATAGAACTAACATTGGCTTTGATTCTTTCAGCATATTTTGCAATGTTTTCATCCTCTCTCATTTTGATCTGATCAAACTAACCTCTCAAGCTTTCTTCCTTGGCTCTTTTAACATTATCATCACCTCCTTAGATATCCTTCAATTTGGTCCACATTTCATGAGAAGTAGCACATCCTTTGACTTTATCAAAGTTAGCATAGTTAAGAGTCAATGCTATGTAAATGATCATACTATTATGTTTTTTCTTTTCAGCAATTTCTTCTACAAACATTGTACCACTAGGAGCTTTATAAGAATTGTTTAAGTATTTTAAACCTAAATCACTAATGGTTGCTAGATATAACTTTATAAGTTCCTTCCATGCTGCAAAGTTGTCTTTGTTTAACTTGGGAATCTCTCTTTTGTAAGACATCCTGATCTTTAGCTTAGGTCTTTGAAACCTTGTCTGCAAGCACCAAGAAACTTTGATACTAATAGTTGGAAATATAAGAGGAGTAAATGAGAGGGGAGGAGTGAATCAGTTACTACAAAAATAAATCCCAGATCCCTTAGATGTCAATACAAATCAAAACTCTAATTAAATTGTATTTTGTTATAACTCAAAAAACACACAAGCACTCGCTTTATACTAGCAAATGTTGTAACTTGGTAAACACTAAAATAACTTGGCAACTGTTTAACATGAAAATCTTAAGATATTATATGTGATTATCCTTATTCAACTCATTTGCAAACACATAAAAGAATTAACATGAACACAATTGACACCAAGATTTAATGTGGAAACCCAATTTGAGAAAAATCACCAATTGCAACTAGTTACTAATTTTCACTCTTCTAAAGTGAGGCTTATTAGGAGACAACCCTATTAAAGGTTATGAAACACACTATTAGGTGTGACCCTGATAGAGGATTTGATCACCCTATTAGGAGTGGCCTTGTTAGAGTTCTTTAAGACACTTGAAGTAGAAATTCCACCTTGTTAGAGGATTTGCAAATAGTTGTTAAGCCAACTCTATTAAGAGATTTAGATCACTATTACAATGGTTAGAGAGTAAAAATGAGATGACCTAATTTATGATTCAACTAAATTTCTTATTATAGATCTCAATTCTGGCTTGTATACTTGATCTTTCCTAATTGAATGTATCTTTGCATGTCAACAAAGATATTCTTCTTATGCTTTTAATTCACTTCCTCTAAGCATCTTCAAATCTTCTATTTTTGTTCCACATATTCATTTCACAACTTGACCTTATATTTATATCTTACACATTTTCAATTCATCTTGAATAAAACTTATTATACTTAATATTCATCTCATTAGTCAGCTAGAACAAAAAATAAAAATCAATTGAACTTAATATGCCAAAATAGGAAAATCCTTCATTAGTTAACCCTCCTCGGTAGACACTAACTCAAAAATGATTTTCCTGCATTAACCAAGTGAACTTGGTTAATGCTTCATATTTACAAAGTTCCTTTGGTAACCAAGTAAGCTTAGTTAACAATAGTTCCATCCAACATTTTCTTCATTAGCCGAGTGAGCTCGATTAATACTCAACTTTTGCAAACTTTCCTTTAACGACTGAGTGAACTCAGTAGACACTGTCTTATGATCTTGGAAAACTCTAGAATCCTCGACAGACACATGAAACTATTTTTATCGTACAAGTGAGCTTAACATACATTGTCAAGTAATGATATGACATTTTGTGTAACATCAAAGACAATACACAATTAATCAATTGTTTTCAACAAAAATTTGAGGAAAAATGTGATTGAATTATTGATAGTGGATGTTTGCATTATATAATAGCTTATAAAAGTAAGTTTTTACAATCATACAGGTATGATGGTAGTGTGTTCAAATTTGCTGATGACACTCTTTGTCTAATCCATGATAGAGGATCTATTACACTTGATGGTAAGAATAACATTGATGATGTGTTGTATCTTAAAGGTTTGAAACATATTCTTTTGAGTGTTAGACAACTAATTGACAAGGGATATGATCTATTGTCATGTTCCCCACTTAGAACTATAATTATAATTTCCTCCTCCTTAGAGAACGGTTTAATAAATAATAAAGATAATATATAATATAATATATTAATAAATTGTGATATAATATTATCTATAATATACATAGTATATATATATCAATATAATAAGATAATGTATTAATATATATAGTAAATAGTAATATATCAAATGTTATTATGATATAAAGTTGATATTATGATAATATAAAAAAATCAGAAAAATGATAAATAATATTATTGAAAATGATATAATATAAATAGTTTAACTAATAATGAATTATAAAATAACAAAATTAAAATTAAACTAAGGACATCTAAAGAGTAACAATCCTTTAGACATAATAGTTATATAAGAGATGTTAAAAAAATTATTTAGGGATTTTTGAAGATAAACACAAAATATATATTAAAAATTGAGAAGGATGAAAAGGAGCCATTAAAATTGGTATGAGATGATGAACCTACCAACATGTAGGACAAAGGAAAAGAAGATAAGAGAATAAAGAATGATACAGGGATGAATATAACAAACCAATATAGAATAGAATAAAAGAGAAATATCATGAATATAGATAAATAAATTTAGAGAATTCCAAGAAATTCTTTGGTAAATATTATAAAGAATGATCATACATGGTAAGTCATTGGTGATTACAAATGCAAAGTGCATCATCTACTCAAATTCATTGATCATAAATAGTCATTACGCTGAGAAAATCATAGTACAAAGATATAATTGAATGCTTTCCTTAAAAACTCAAGACTAGTCTCATATGGCCAGTAGAATCATGATTTATTGGCAGATATTATACTAGAAAGAGATAAAGATGGAATAGGAAAGGGGTGAATATGTTGAGAATTATGCTCAACCTTGCAAGCCTTTTCTAGATAATTCTAGAATTTGTTTGTGGTAGTTTTCCAGATGTTTATGATTCTGAAAAAGGTGTATGAGTTGTTAAAAATGTGTCTTGTCCCTAGTACAATATGTGAGGGCTATTTTTAGAGTATAAACAACTTATTATATGAATTTTATGTGGGTCTAAACTAGAGGAAAAAATTATAGATGAAAATGCTATTCTTGGAGTTACAAATGACAAGCGGATAATATATGATATGGTTGTTTTGCCCATGGTTTTGTAAGACCAAAAATGGTTTCCAAGTTATAAATCACTATAAAAGGAGGGCTTGGGGAGGTGTTTGAATCATTGAGTTATGTTTGTAAGGCTGATTTCTAGAAGGAGTCTCTCTAAGTCCAAGTCCAAGTTCACGTGGTGATGTGCTCCTGTAATAACTTGCATTCCAAGTGTATTGTACTCTTCTTGATTTGAGAATACACTATGTAGGTTTTGGAGGCTAGGGTTTTTCTCCCAGAAGGGTTTCCCCATGGTATTTATTGTGTTATACATTCATTGTTATTTTAATTATGTTATTATGCATTTCTTGAGATCTCTACAGTAGTTAGTTAAATTTTCATCATCATCCTCTCAAGATTAGCATAGGAAGTGATTTTGTGCACCTTTGCTTCCTTACAAGTGGTATCAAAGCTTGGTCAATTTTGGTTCTATTTGTTGGGTATAGGAGTTTTTGAGCTAATCAAGGTTTGAGTGGGAGCTTGTGTAGAGGTTTTCATTTCTATGTTGTAGGATTGCAAAGATGGAAAGCATATTAGGGAGGATTGATGTAGAGAATGTTTTTGGCACAAAATTTGAGATGTGGAAGCAAAAGATGGAAGATCTATTGATTGATTGGGATCTATGGGATGTGATTGATGAGAATAAATTGTGGCCCACAGATCTGACTTTAGCAACACAGTATGATGTGATAGATAGAAAAGATAAAGGTCTCATTAGATTGTGTCTTATAGATTCAAATCTAATTAATGTCCACGAAGAACCTACCATGAAGAAGCTAAGTGAGATCTATCAAGTGAGATCACTTGTGAACAAGATTTTCTTGAGGAAGAAGTTGTATTCATTGAGAATGGAAGAAGGTAGATGGATTTTTTAGCATCTTGAAAGTTCTAATATGTTGGTGACTTAGTTGACCTCAGTTGGGGTATCAATGGATGAATAAGAAAGGTGAAAAATATTGTTATGCTTGTTGCCAAACTCATGGGACAACCTTTTCATGGCCATAGGGAGCATTTCAATTGTCTTGAAGATCTGGGACATTGTTGGTTCTCTACTTTCTGAGGAGATGAGAAGGAATATCTCTCTGAATGCTAAAGAGGCTTTCAATATTTGAGGAAGACCAAAAGAAAGAGGTAAGAATGAAAAGAAACATGGACATTCTAAGTCCAAGAATAATGGGAGATCAAAACCTCCTAGTAAGTCCAAGGTGATCTATAGGAATTATGGCAAGCCTAGACACTTCCGAAAGGACTATAAAATGGAAAAGAAGAAGAAGAAGAAGAAGCAAGATTCTAATTTGGAGTCTAAGAAGGAAGATGGAGATGTTTTCATCACAACCTTGGTCACTCATGTAGGTGAAAATGAATGGTTGATAGACTCAAGTGCATAATAAGATAAGGGGGAGAAAGCAAAGAATAGGACAAAACAACATGAATTCAAAGAGTATTAGTTGGGACACATTTACTCAGTAGGAGTACAAAATTTTGAATACAGAATAGACCTATCAACTTAGGGGGAGCTATTAAATTTTGAGGTATACAAAGTTGTTGCAAAATTTTGAAATTTTGAAGTTTCGTACATAATCCGAATAAGAGATATGTTATGCTCATAAGGATAAGGATATCAATGCATGACCAAGTATTTTTGACACTCATGTCAAAGGGGTAGATTGTTGATCTCAAATTGGTTTTGACTAATGAGTATCTACACACTGGATTAATTTACTTAGTTCATGTTGAACAAGTAGTACATGCTCAGCACAATATATAAAATAGAGCATGCTAAGTCCATAGTGAGTGCTGAGCCACTCATGTGCCAAGTAGATAGTGTATACTGAGTAATTCAAGAATTAAGTAAGAAGTGAATGCTAAGTAATATAGATGCCAAGTCACAGTATAGAAATTAGTATTTTTTGAGCATCAGAGACTTCAGATGCCGAGTGAGAAAGTTTTGTCAAAGTTGTTTTTAATGGCACAAACAACTATGTAAATCATTTTTGAGCTGACTTAAAGATTGATTTATGCTATTTTGGAGATAAGAACAAATTTTAAGTTGGAATCCTTATGAATTACGTGTAGACAATCATGTAAAGGGAAGGATTAAGTGGCAAAATAGATGAATTACAATCATTGATTCACACGTAATCCTAAGTCACCTAAATCTGCTTAAGGATGACAAACCCTAAAATTACTAAGGTGTATGAAGGAGTGAAGAGAGAAGTTTACATGGAAAAATAGAGCATTCATGGTGGCTAAGGAATTGTGAAGTGAGATTTCATTATAGAATCATTTAAAGGAGAACAAAGGAAAGGAATAACATACAACAAAGAGACATCTGATCAAGAATGATTGAGAATACATTAATTTAGAGGTGATTTGTCATCAAGCAATAAAGTCCCAACTGTAGGATCATTGCTAAATCATTCCAGTAGGCGAATCAGTTAAATCTCTTAACAAAGTAGTCCTAAAAGATTGTATTGAAATCCTCTAACAAGGTGCTTACTTAATTGTGAGTTAAAGTCATTTAACAAGGCACACTTCTAATAGGGTGTTGAAATCTTTTAACAAGGTAAGACCTAATAGTCTTTGTAAGCCTTTAGCAGGGCAGACCTTTCATAGGGTAGATCATGTCTCATGATTAAACACTATAAAATTCATTGGAGACACTTTATTATTGTAGTAGTGAAGATTTATGGGTGTCATCCCCACCCTAGTTTTACCTTCTCATTGGAGAATTTTTGGGTAATCATATCTAGTGTCATACATGTGTGAATGTTTACTTGTTTAAATGTTTTATATGTACATGCTTTACATGGTATTTTAGTTTAATTTAATATATGAGATGGATGTGTGGTGAATGCTTTTATGGGTATGAAGTTTAAACTACTGATTCACCCCCCCACCCTCTCTGAGAAGCTTACCTTTCCTATTGTAATTCCAACAATTGTTATCAAAGACTAGTTTTTTGAAATGTAAGAACTCCAAACCTACTTGTCATAATTGTGGTAAGGAAGGACATACTACTAATGTATGCAAGAGAAAGATTGTAAATTAGAATGTCCAACATAAGAACATGGCTCACTACCATAAGTTCAACAAACAAGGTCATTAGGCACATGAATGCAGAACCAAGACTATGCACACTCAAAGATTTGAAGGATACTATTAAAACTGTCAGAATTATGGACATAAAGCTTTTGAGTGCAAATCCAAACCCATGTGGTCATCGAATAGGAAAACAAAGATAAGAAACAATGGCAACTCTTATAATTGGGATAACAATACAATGTATAGCTATCATTATTGTCAAGAATATGGACATGTTCCTCAGAATTGTATTAGAACACACCTCATAAGTGACTACAAAAGGTGGTTGAGTCAAATCACATGTTTTATCTATTTGAACACTGGTCACATTAGTCGATATTGTTCAACAAGGTCAAAGGCACCAAGTTTTGAGTTTGATAAAGGAAAAGGCAACGCAAATGTTGAAAATGTTAGAAATGAAATCAACAAGACATGGAAGAAAAAGAATGATTGCAACACATCAAATGAAGAAGGGATCACTTCACCCAATGACTCAGGTGATCATACCTCATCAAATTAAGCAATCAAGAGGTATGTGGGATTGATATTTAAAAGTTATATTGTACATCAGTTCCAAAGGACTTAGTACTGAAAAGATTACATTAACATGAATAAAGATGCAAGATGTTATTAGGAATCTAAGAAAAATCTGTAAGTTTTTTATGTTATCGTCGAGGATGAAAAGTTTGCTATGATTACTAAGTAAAATGCTAGATGATACTGAGTCAACAAACTGGCTAGTAGATGCCAAGCTCATAATGGTTGCAGAATGATTGAAATACTAATGGATGCCGAATGACCCAAAAATTAATTGATGTCAAGCTTACAATTGTGTAAGCACTCAACATTAATTGTAGAACTTCAAAGGGTATTTGATCAATTTCAACTCATTTTACATCATTTCAAAATCAGGAAAGAGTAAGAAGAGCAAGAGGTGATTTGGAAATCCATCCAAAGTGACTGCAAAAGATTTGAGTAGTGATTCAACACCATTTCATTAGATCTTGGAAGGTATTTATCAAGTGCCAAGTTATGCTATTTATATTTTTGTAAACCCTAGTTTTGCATAATGACATCTAGTTCAAAGGGTGTAGAGGGTAAGGAGGTTTTGAATGTTCAACTAGTTAGTAATGTGGTTAAACATTCCAATATTCAAAGCCATACCTAATATCAAATTCAAATAAGACCCCTCTAGTGTGTTATCCATGATACCACTGAAAGTTTTAATGGTCCAGGATGTTAGGAAATGTTACAAGTGCAAGATTGGAAGAATTGGTGATATGGAGATCATGCAAGCATATGACAGATTATGTGAGAATGTTGTATTGAGGGAAGAATTCAAAATTGTAGAGAAGAAAGGGTTAACTCATGCCCTAGATTTCCTAAAAATTTTCAAGACTGAATGGATTAGAATTGTATTAAGTAGGATTCATGATAGTTCACTTGTGTAAGATAATGGACCTATCAAAATAAATAAAAGGATAATCCAAAGGGTAATAGGGTATCCAACCCTAGATCAGCCTAAGGCTTTGAGGAGTGATTCAAAAGAGGTTATTGAAAATAAAATAGGAGCCGTGTGGAACAAGAGAGGAATGACAATTGATACCATCATAGATCCATTCATAGACTTTTCAATAAGAGTTATTTCACATAAGTTTTACTAATTTAGTAGATTGGATAGTGTGCCCTATATTGCAATAGATGTTGGCTATAAGATTGTGAAAAAGGATCACACATATATGATCTTGTAGAGCTACAACTACAATAATTGATTGAGAACCTAGGAGCAATTAGAAATACTAAGAGTGCTCAATGTAAATTTGGTTCTATTTTGATATGCATTTTCTTTTATGTTCAAAACACTTTTCCTACATTTGGCATAGTTGCATGGAAAACAAACAGTTTAGTGGCAGTAGAGATAGGTGAGTTCATTTAACAATTGGGTGAGAACTTTGAGTCAATTATGACCAGCTATTTTGAGGACTTCAAGAAATCAATGAAGAAAAGACTAAGAATTCTAGTATCTTTAGTGGAGAAACCTTATGATGATGTTTGTTTCTTAGTAGATGTTGATTATACTTTTGTTCAAGAAGTAACTCTAAGGGTAAGATATCTAAGTCCTTTAGGATATGAAATCAATGTAGATGAGGCCTCTATAGCTATTACTACTTTACTTGCAGAAGACATAGATAAAAATGCTACAACATTTGAAAATTATGAAATGGCAAAATCCAAGATTGCAATGCAACTAATGACTATCTTTGTTATAAAGAAGAGGGAGAAGTTGGTGAAGAAATTAAAAGCTAAATTTGGTGAAAGTGTTGAGTAGGAAGAAGATGAGGAAGAAGTGGATGAAGAGGAAGAAGACACCCACATCCAAGCACCACTTACATTAATACAAGGACAAGGTGAAGATCAACTAGAGGAGGAGATAGAAGTTGATGAAGGTTTCAAGGGAGAAGAAGTTGAGGAAGCACCTACTCCCATTGATCAAAAGAAGAGGAAGGCTAAAGATCAATCAATGATGAAGGCTAAGAAAACTAATAAACCAAGGTAGCCCAAACCTAGAACACCTACTACAAGGGCTAGTGCACATGTCACCACACAAAAGGAAAAGGAAAAATCCAAACCAATAGAGTAGGAAGGAGGAGTGTAGAAAAGACCAAGGAGGAAATACATTGCACAAGCTAAATCTAATGAGGAGGAAAAAATTAGATGACAATAGCCAATTCAAAGTGGTGAGGCGTAATCCACTATTAGATCTTGAAAATCTATGTGAAAATATTAACAATAGTGTAGATTTATCAGGATTTTCTCATGTTGATTTTGATAATCTAAGCAAAGTTGAGAATAATCAAGTGGAGGAGGCTATATATGGCATGATAGAAAATTTTAAGAAAGCCCCACTAGAAATTTCTAACTCTATGCCTAAAAGCTTATATGAGTTAGTTGAGTAGAAATGACACTATTGCTTGAACTTGGAAAGACAAACTCAGTAAGGCACAAACTGCTAAGGATATGAAGAAATATGTAGTTAGGTTTGTACCTAAATATAGAGCCTTTAGAATATTGCAAAACAATATTGAATATCTAGTTAAGAAGTCTACTCAGATGTGGAAACTCACCTATGGGTTAACTATAGTCAAGGCAAGTGAACAAGAACCTATAGAGGTTAAGGATGATGAAGAAGATGATAACCATGAAGACATAGTTGAGGGAGGAACTAAAATGAAAGTAGATGAATAGGCAACAACTAAAGTAGAGCAACAAGAATAACAAAGTGTACAAGATACATAATTGCCTAATGTTAGCCCTCAACATGTAACAAGTGAGAATATTAAAACACTAATAGTGAAGGATGTTTCTAATTTAACTTCTCAGAACATCAATCCCATTATAGAGGAAGATTTAAAAAAGATACTTGATCAGTTTGCACTATAGGAAAAATTATGTGATAATCTTGTATTGATGAGTGTAGATGAGATCCAGAAAATAGTGATAGAAGCAACAAGGGAAGAGGTGAATACACAAGAACCGCTTACTATCACCCCTCAAGTCACTAGTGTAAAACCTTTGGATAAAGTACCTAAAGCTACATCAAATTTAATGTTAATATAGTTGGAAATGACACAATGGAAGTGCAAGGCACCACTAAAGCACATAATGAAATAGGTTTGATAGATTTATTTGTACCTATAGCACAAGTATAAGGTACATCACAAGGCATTGTGGATAATAAGGACAAGCCTAAAGAAACCAAGTTGACACCAAAGATGAAGGAGCAAGCAACCATTCAAGCCCTAGTAACCTTGCCAATATCTGGTACTCGTTCCAATCACACTCTACAATAGTTGAGCACAAGTCCAGCACTATTGCAAATCTCAGTGTCGATTCAAAGTACATCAAAGGTAGAAGAAGTGATACAATATGGAGATGTAAGCCTGGATGAAGATATTTTTTTATCAAAGTATGATTATGACACAATGACCATAGAGTCGATGGGTATATTGCAAGAAGCCCTAGCTAGAAAGAAGCATCAAGAATTTCTCAGAAGGGAGCATAGGTAGAAACACGCATTGTTGGACATTAAAGACATCTTTTTAGATACATTTAGTTTGCCTACTCTAGATGGGACCAAGCCACTCATTGAAAAATTGACAACTATAATGGAAAAGGTTAGTGATGCAGACCTTAACAAAAATAATAAATTATTATAATGGTTAGAAAAGAAATTTCATAATAACTTAGTGAATGAGAAAATATCAAGTGATATAGCACTCACACAAGTTGCATTGGCAACTAAGGTAGAAAGTGTGAAGAAGGTAATTAAGAACATTTTTTCACTGTACACTGAATTGTACAATCCAACACTATTCACACAAGAGACAATAAGTCACATGTTGAGTCTAGAAAACCAAATTAATGCATCAAGTGCAAAACTACCTATGACACTAACTTAAAGTGAGAAGCACTTCAGAACTTTGCTACAAACCTAGAATCAGCTAGCAACATTGTCTATAGACGAAGCCAATACAAGGGCCAAACTGATTAGCATCCAAACAACATTGACCCCACACATGGAGATTTTGCACAAGGAATTAGGCTATGTTTAAACTCTCATGAAGAAAGACCCCAATTTTTAAAGAATAGATAGCCCAGTCCACCTAGGTGTCGAGTTGGCCATCCAAATTAAATCTTTGGATGTAGCATGTGAAAATTGGGATGTAGCTCTCAAGATTATACTAGAGGTCCATAAATATTTTTTGGAAAAACACACTATCATTGTATAGCCCATTGACATAAGTGTCAAAAAGGGGGAGAACTAAATGAGAAAAGTAAAAGTGGAAGATATAGAATTTGAGGGAGATAAAGAAGAGCTAGAGAGTAAGAAAAGGGATAGAGAAAAAGATAGAATAAGCTAAGGGGGAGCAAGAAAATAACATGATAGAAAAAAATGAAGTCAAAGAGTATCACTTGGGACACATTTACTTAGTAGGAGTACAAAATTTTGAATATAGAATAGACCTATCAAAGCAGGGGGAGCTATCAAATTTTGAGGTATACAAATTTGTTGCAAAATTTTGAAATTTTGAAGTTTTGTAAATAAGAGATATGTTATGCTTGTAAGGATAAGGATATCATTGCAAGATCAAGTGTTTTTGACACCCATGTCAAAGGGGGAGATTGCTGATCTCAGACTGGTTTTGACTAATGAGTGTCTACACACTTAAGTCATTTACTTAGTTAATGTCGAACAAGTAGTACATGCCGAGCACAACATGTATAAAATAGAGCATTCCGGGTTCACAGTGAGTGTCTAGCCACTCATGTGTTGAGTCACTCAAGTGTCAAGTAGACAATGTATGCTAAGTGATTCAGGAACTAAGAAAGTAGTAAATGCTGAGTGATATAGATACTGAGTCACAATATAGAAATCAATATATTCTAAGCATCAGAGACGTTAGATGCCAATTGAGATTGTTTTGTCATAGTTGTTTGTAATGGTATAAACAACCATGTAAACCATTTTAAAGCTGACTTAAAGATGGATTTATGATATTATGGAGATCAGAATGAATCTTAAGTTGGAATCCCTATGAATTGCATGTAGCCAATCAGTTAAAGGGAAGAATGAATAGGACCTTGATGAAGAAGGGTAGGACTATGTTGAGTGGAGCTAGGCTATAACAAAAGTTTTGGGTTGAAGTTGTAGCCACTTCCTACTACTTGATAAACATGTCTCCTACAGTAGCTCTTATTGATAAAACACCAATAGAAGCAGGGTAAACTTTAAGAAAGTTGACTCCAAAAAAAGATATAAAATATTGGCGAATCTTTCATTATTTTGAAAAAACAAAATTATTTATATTGGCAAAAATCTCAATTTTTTTATTCTAAATATGATTAATTTTGGCAATTATTTTTTAATCATTATTTTTTTTGTATAAAATATTGATGAATCTCAATAACAATAGGAAGTTCATTAATCACAATGGAATATTACAAATCAAAATTGAACATTTTTTTACCTTGTAGAATGTTATGAGAATCGTTACATATAATTTAAATCAATAGTGAATAATAAATATTGGTGATATATCCCTAAATTAACTAATAATTATGATAATTATTGGTCAGTTCAATTTAATTTCTCCAATAATATATTATATTTAGGTAACTCAAATCTATTCATGTAACAAATATTGTGGCAAATATTTGAGTTTAAATTTTTCAATAAAATAAATTATTGAGCAATTTTAAATATTCTAGAATTGAATTTTATAAAACTATGGCGATTTAGGTTGTATCAAATCTTAAATTATTAGCCAAATTACTAGCCAAAAAATTCTAAAATTAGCCAATTTATGAATATTAGCCACTATACTATACCCTAAATAGAAGCATGGTCAGACCACAAGTGTTTGCTTAGACATTTGAGTGTTTTTGGTTGTGAGGCATATGCTGATGTGCTAAGAGAGAAGAAAACAAAATTGGACAAAAAAGTTGTCAAATGTATCTTCATCAGATATAGTTATGGTGTGAAAGGATATAAGCTTTGGGATCTTATTGCACAAAAGGTATTTTATTCCAGAAGTGTTATTTTTAGAGAATCTAACCCTTCTTCCATTACAGTACAACCATAATAGATGGAAAAAAAGAAAGATGTGATTCAACTTCCTATTACACCTAAGAAATTTGAATCAATGCCCTTATAAAGACAAGACATTGAAGAGAGCTCTATGATTTTTGAGTCGTCAAAGGAAGAGGGAGAACTTGATCATGAACCTAAACCTGATCTTGTTTGAAGGTCTAGTAGACAGAGGAAAGTACTAGAAAGGTACGAATATTCTCCTGATGATTGGAGGTGTATATTTTCTTTGAATGGTAATATTGATGAACCAAAATTTATAGAAGAGGCTCTTAGTATGATTTAGAGTCCTGGAAAATAATCATGGAAGAAGAGATGGAAGCTCTTAAGAGCAATGACACATGGGACCTTGTACCATTCCTTGAAGGATGGAAACTTGTTAGTTGTAAATGGGTGTCCAAAAGGAAGATGAGTTTAGATGGAAGCATTGAGAAGTATAAAGCATGATTGGTTGCAATAGGTTACTCCTAGGTTGCAAGAATTGATTATGATGAAATTTTTTCTCTTGTAGCAAAAATGACATCCATTCAATTTTTCACTTTCTATTGTAGCAACTTATGATCTAGAAGTTGAGAAGATGGATGTGAAGACAACTTTACTTCATGAAGATTTGGAGGAAGAAATTTATATGACATAGCTAGAGCAGTTTGAGGTGAAATGTAAAATTCATTTGGTCTTTAAATTGAAGAAATCCTTGTATGGTTTAAAACAAAGTCCTAGGATGTGGTAATAGAATTTTGATACATATGTATTGAGTTTTGGATTTGTACGATCCAAATCTGATCACTATATATACTACAAGTCTGATAGTGATTATTTCCCACTTATTGGCTTATATGTTGATGACATGTTGTTTATTGGAAAAGGAAAAGGTTTGATTATAGAATTAGAATCTCAACTCTTGGAAAAGTTTGAAATAAAATATTTTGGTGCAGCAAGGTACATTTTGGGAATAGAGATTATAGGAGATAGGAAAAAACAAAAAGCTTTGGCTAGTCCAAAGTAAGTATGTTGGTAATATTTTGAGATGATTCAATATGTAGGATTCTAGAGCATTGAGTGTTCCTATTACTATAGGAATAAAGGTTTCTAGCTCATAGTGTCCTTCATCTGAATTGGAGATGGAAGAGATGAGTCGAGTACCATATCAAAGTGTTACTGGAAGTTTGATGTATTCTATGATCTGTACAAGAGTAGACATTACCCAAGTAGTGGGAGTACTTTCCCATTACATGTCTAATTTAGGAAGAGCACATTGGGATGCAGTAAAAAGAGTTTTAAGATATTTTTAGGGTACCTCAGAGTACTCTATATGTTTCCATGGAATAGAAAATGAGTATTCCTTGGATATTCAAAGCTATGTAGATTTAGACTGGGTTGGTGATGTTCATAAAAGAAGATCCACTAGTCAATATGTGTCTACATTAGGCAATGGTACAATCAGTGGGATGAGCAAGCAGCAAGATGTAGTCACTTTTTCCACTATAGAGGTAGAGTATATGGAAGCTATGCATGCCTATAAGGAAGCTATCTAGCTTAAGAGAATGTGTTCATAAATATAGTTCAAACAGGGTGTAATGACAATTAGAGTACAATCTGCTTAGTGAAGAGCCTAATATTTCATGCCATGACCAAGAACATTGATGTACAATATCATTTTGTGAGAGATATGGTCGATGATGGCAAGGTGAAGCTAGAGAAGGTAGAAACTTTGGTGAATGTTGCTGATGCATTAACTAATCCCGTGAGCATAGATAAGTTTAGAGTCTATGGGCCTCTTGACCCCTAGTAATTAAGTCCATGACACTTTGGATCCCCTGTCTCTTGCAAGGTGTTTGACAAGTGGGAGAATGCTGAAAATTGTGCCTCAACCTTGCAAGCTTTTTCCTAGAAAATTCAAGAATTTGTGTGTGGTAGTTTTCCATATGTTTATGAGTTGGAAAAAGGTGTATGAGTTGTTAAAAATGTGAGTTGTTGCTAGTACAATATATGAGGGCTATTTTTAGAGTATAAAAAACTCATTATATGACTTTTATGGTGGTCTAAACTAGAGGACAAAATTATGGACGAAAATGCTATTCTTGGAGTTACAAATGACAAGTGGGTAACATGTGGCATGGTTGTTTTGCTCACATGGTTTTGGCCCATGGTTTTGTAAGATCACAAATTGTTTCTAAGTTATAAATCAGGGAGGTGTTTGAATCATCGAGTTGTGTTTGTGAGATTGGGTGCTAGAGGGAGTCTCTCTAAGTCCGAGTCTGAGTTTGAGTTGTAGTGATGTGCTCTTGTAAGAACTTGCATTGCAAGTGTATTGTACTCTTCTTGATTTGAGAATACATTGTGTGGGTTTTTGAGGGCGGAGTTTTTCTTCTAGAAGGGTTTCCCTATGGTAATTATTTTTTTATGTGTTCATTGTTATTTTGATTATATTATTATGCATTTCTTGAGATCTCTACAATAGTTAGTTGAATTTGCATAATCGTCCTCTCAAGATTAGTGTAGGAAGAGATTCTACACACCTTTGCTTCCTTACACAATATATTGATAAAGACTAACCAAGCCAATACTGAACAAGCAATGTGAATAGAAAATTATCTCAAGAGGTCTATATAATAGAAAGTTGACAAGGAAACAAAGAAGGAATCAGTGATTTAACCATAGAAGACACAAGATGATAAGAAGTATCAAAATAACAAGGATTGTATTAAATTTATTAATAATGATCACTATGGGGGATTGTCTGAGACTAAAGGAATACTGAAATAGGAAGAAATCTCAACAAGTGAAGATTGATTAAGCCATTTAATTCTTAGTCAAAACTGATCATCCAATTGGTCTCCAAAAGGTCAAAATCTCACATCGTCACATAACAATACTATTGCATTACCCATATTGATACTTTGAGGAAAGAAATTGGTTGGGATATTAATATTTTTGAGCAAAAATTCCATTATTAGGTATCACCATCGGCCCTCAGAGTCAAACGTAGGAAAATGAAGGGAGAAATTCAAATATTCTTCATTTCTACTAAACTCCACATCATACGCCTACTATATGGGAAGAAATAATGATCACTGATGTAAGGAACAAGCAACAAACATAGACAAAGAATATTTGCTACTATAAAACAAATACGATAAAACTTAAATATAAAAATGTTGAATAATAAGAAAGTTAGTACACATGGAAAGAGTAATAAAACTATCATTTTAAAGGAAATTTAGTTAAAAGTATAATGAGGATTTTGAAATAATTTATAAGAATGGAAAACATTTGAAAAGTTTTTTGAATAATCTATTAAGGAATAATAAATATTCTCATGAAGATAAAAGTACAGTGAAAGGCAATTTGAGTATTCCATACAAACATGTAAGTTTGAAACATCTGGCTTATTAGCAATTATAATTATGGCAATTAATGTGATCATGAATGAATAGAAGAATAATGTAAGATAGAAATAGGGGTTGATCTATTATACATATCATGGAGATTTGTTTGAATAGGTGATCCTATGTGCCACCAAAAAAACATAGCAAAAAATCATCAAATGACATATACATTAAAAGATACCAAATCATGAAAAATATATTAGAGGAATGCATCAAAATAGTTACAAATAGTATCCTCTAAATGGACAAAAATATCCAATGGAAAATAAAATGTAAAATAAATTGTTGATAGTGGACAGTGGACACTATAACACTCCCACCAAATAAGTAAACCAACCAATAAAGGAAAGTTCTACATTCAATGTTTGTGTACATATATATGTATACATATATAATAATTTCACAAACTAATAAGGACAACTTTTTCTATCTAATAAAACATAAAACTATAATATAACATACCTTATGTGTCTTGCCCCTCTATTTTCAAGATTATATTCTCCTTTGCATTGAATCTAGAACTTAATTTTATTAGTTATTTTGCTTGTTTGGTGGGAGTGTTATAGTATCCACTGTCCACAATTAATGGGTAAAAGCACAAACCTATGTCACCCTTTTACAAAGGAAAAGGCTAAAAAAGTATAGTTGTTCACCTTCAATGACATAAAACTGGTATTACTATTTAGAAGTTGAAAATGAAGTAAACTAATGAAATGTGTAGAAATGGATGAAGTTTAGATTATAATTTTTAATAATTATTTGGAATAAAAAATTATATATTTTCCTATTTTTTAAAGATAATTTTTAGTTTACAAAAAATGTTGGAAATTAGAGGTCTAGTTCCCACCACAAAAATACATGGAAATAAACTTATTTCCCTTTGATCTTAGAATATGTTATAGATAACATATGTAACTTGAAGAATCAAAAATAAAAATAGGCTTTAGACCTATATTTTCTCTTTTAACACGATTCAAATTCCAACTTATTCAAATCAATAGTTTTCATCTCCCATCACATTTTTCAAAATAAATCTATTTCAATCAAAAGAAAAACTACAGATTCTAGAAGAGGAATCTCTCCTCTAGAATGTTGTAAAAATTTTATACTTTTTAAATATGATTTAGTATTTTTTTTTTCATTCTCAAAATCGACGTCTTCATGAGTTTTAAAATATGTACTTGTAGAATTTTTTTATTTATAATATATTATATCTAATTAAAACACTATGAATTCTGTACGAGACTATTTTTTAGTTTAATCTCTATAAAATGATGTGTATATATTATTAAAATAATAATAAAAAATAGTAAGAGTTATTGAAATGTCAATTTTCTGAAATAATTATATTTCTTTAGTAATTGGATACTAACTAGTATAAAGCATGCATTTAATAGATATTTCCAATTGGAAAAGTGTGAGACCATATATAACTTAGCTAGAATAAATTTATCAAGATCACATGTTTGAAAAAATAGTTTTTAAGATAGAAATACTCATATTCAATCGTTCTAATAAGTCAGCTTGAAAGGTGACACAACTTTGTACTTTCCCCCTTATTAATTATATATATATATGTGTGTGTGTGTGTGTGTGCACATATATGTATGTATATATATGTATATATGTGTGTGTGTGTGTATGTATATATGTGTATGTATATATATACATACACATATATACATATAGACACATACATACATACATACATACATACATACATACATTTATGTATGTACATAGGTATATATGTATGTATGTACTATGTATATACATACATACATATAAATACATACATGCATACATATATATATATACCTATGTACATACATACATACATACATACATACATATATACCTATGTACATACATATATGTATGTATATATATATACATACATATATATATCTATCTATATATACATATATATGTATATATATATATATAGATGTATATATATACATATCTATCTATCTATCTATATACATATATGTATATATATATATATATATACATACATATATATAGATACATATATGTATGTATATATATATATATATATATATATATATATATATATATATATATATGATAAGCGAATATCAAAAGAAATATTTGATTGAATATTTAATCCATAAAATTTAAATGGAATAACTATTATCACATAATTATTATTAAAATAGAATTTCTTACACAAAAATCAATGTTGGAATTAGGGTATTTTCTTATTATAAATAATAATCTTAATCTTCTAATTATTCAAATGTGATTATCCCTACTATTTTTATTATTTGATTTGTGATCGAAAATATACAATGTTATTAAGGAGGAGATTGTTTGAATCCAATCTAGTAAATCTTATTATAGTGTTAAAACCATATTATTGAAGTATGGAAATTTCCATCTCTTACTCCATATTGAGCTATTTTTAGATAGGGAGTTTGTGGAAAGTAATGGAGTAATTTTGGGCAGATGGTAGATTATGCCAATATAAGGGTTAGGCCTTGAGGGACACTGCATGTAGTATGTTTCACGTGACCTTCTCATAGTAAATCTACCATCTATGAATAAACTTAGTAATTAGAAGAAGCGATGATATTTTCACATTAGTTAAATGAATAAACTTAGTTGATTATTATAATTCAATAAATTGGATGTTTAACGATTCCCTAAATCTATATAAAAAGAGATTATTACAAGTGGCATTAGAGCGTTGGGAGATTGGGTCCTACGTAACCTTGCAAAGATGAGGACTACTTGTTCCATGCTCCCTAAAATTATATCTTATATCCCCATATATATTTAAAGAGTTAAGTGAACTCAATACATTTAATTTCATTAATTGTACTAAAGGGTAGATTAAGTGCATTCTGTAATATGTAGTAAAAAATGACACTACAGAGGGATACGGTGCATAAAGAAATAGGAAATAATTTTAAAAGGTGGTCATTTTCATAGGGTAATTATAGTAAAACATTATAACCCATGCTGGACATAAGAATATCTTAGAAGGTAGTCAAGTTACCAAGGAGGGGCTTGTCTAAGTCCAAACAATTGGATCTTTGTCTCAAAATAGGGTAGGCATCAATGACCCATGATCCTTCAAGACACAAGCTTGGAACTATAAACATTGAGGGAATCCATTTGCACATTTAGCATCTAGGCAACTTGGATAACATCTACTGTATCCTTCATTGGTTCGAAATAATAAGATGACTAGATATATAAGAATTAATGTTATTCCCTATATGGCTAGTAAGAGAAGGCAACACACATTACCAAGGAGGAGCTTATCTAAGTCCAAGCAATTGGATCTTTGTCCCAAGTTAGTGTAGGAGTCAACAATCCGTAATCTTTTCGATGTGGAATTGGACTAGTGAACTTTAAGGAATCCATTTACACATTTGACATCTAAGAACCTTGGATAATATCAACTTCTTCCATCTTTCAAGATTTATATGAGTGTTAAAAGATGAACAAATCAATTCTATTATATATATATATATATATAGACACACACTCACACACTCACACGAGTATTAATGATCACTTGTATATATATATATATATATATAGACACACTCACATGGGTATTAATGATCACTTGTGGTTGCAGGACTCTAGATTGAAGAAGTAAATTTCATGAATAATCTTTTTGACTCTGGTGAATAATTGAGACATTAATTAAGAATGCACATGTTATGTGTCTACATCATGTCTACTTTGTTTTTTCATGCATTAATATGCATACTCTATAAATCCTTTAGGTGTTATTACATACAAATATATTCTTTTTATTTTGAATCTATGAGAAATATTTGTATGAATTGTGATTTCTTAAATACGAGGAATTTACGAAGGGAGGGACTATTATGTCCCTCACTTAGAACTTTAATTATAATTTCCTTGTCCTGGTAGAAAGGTTTAATAAATATTAAAGATTTTAAATAATAAAATGCATTAATAAAGTATGATATAATATTATATATAATATAACATAGTATATATCAATATATCAATATAATAAGATCATATACATACATACATACATACGTGCACGCACACACAAACACACACACACACACACACACACACACACACACACACACACACACACACACACACACACACACACACACATACACACAATATAGTAATACATCAAATGTTATTATGATAACATAAAAAAATCAAATAAATGATAAATAATATTATTGAAAATGATATAATATAAGTATTTTAACTAGTATTGAATTATAATATAACAAAATTAAAATTAAAGTAAGGACATCTAAAGAGTCACTGTTGAGAACATGTGTCTCAACCTTGCAATCTTTTTCTGGAAAATTCTAGAATTTGTTTGTGGAAGTTTTCCACTTGTTTATATCTTGGAAAAGAGTTTATAAAATATCAAAAGGTGCCCTATCCATAGTAGAATATAGGAGGGGCATTTTTAGAGCATAGTAAGCTTGTTTTATGACTTTTATGGGAGTCTAAACTAAGAAACAAAATTATGAACGGGATTACTATTTTAACCTGGTTGTTTTTCCATATTGGAAATGTAAATGTCAAAAATGGGTAACATGTGGCATGCTAGTTTTGTCCATGGTTTTGTAAAGCCACAAGTGGTTTCTAAGTTGTAAAATCACTATAAAAGGATGGCTTGGGGAGGTGTCTATGTAATTGAGTTCAGTTTGCAAGACTAGTGCTAGAAGGAGTCTCTCTGAGTTTGAGTTGTGCTAATGTGCTCCTCTAATAACTTGCATTGCAACTGTATTATAATCATCTTGGATTGATAATACATTGTGTAGGTTTTGGAAGGTGGGGTTTTCTCCTAGAAAGGTTTCCCCATGGTAATCACTGTGTTATGTATTCATTATTGTTTTGATTATGTTATTATGCATTTCTTGAGATCTCTGCAATAGTTAGTTGATTTTGCATAATTGTCCTCTCAAAGATTAGCATAGGAAGTGATTCTGCACACCTTTTCTTCCTTACAAGTGGTATCAAAGCCTGGCCAGTTTTTGTTTTATTTGTTGGGTATAGGGTTTTTTGAGCTAATCAAGGTTTAAGTGGGAGCTTGTGTAGAGTATTTCATTTTTGTGTTGCAGGATTGAAAATTTTGAGATGTGGAAGCTGAAGAAGGAAGATTTGTTGATTGATCGAGATCTATGGGATGCGATTGATGAGAAAAAGTTGAGGCCCATAGATCTAACTTTAGCCACACAATATGATGTGATAGACAGAAAAGCTAAAGGTCTCATCAGATTGTGTCTTGTAGATTCAATTTTGATTAATTTCCATGAAGAACCTACTATGAAGAAGCTTTGGAGAAAGCTAAGTGAGATTTATCAAGAAAAATCACTTGTGAACAAGATTTTCTTGAGGAAGAAGTCGTATTCCTTGAAAATGGAGGAAGGTGGATGGATTTCTAAGCATTTGGAAAGCTTTAATGTGTTGGTGACTTAGTTGACCTTAGTAGGGATGCCAATGGATGAAGAAGAATGGTGTCAAATATTGCTATGTTCATTGCCAAACTCATGGGATGGTCTTGTGATGACTATGAGGAGCACTTCAATTGTCTTGAAGATGGAGGATGTTGTTGGTTCTCTACTTTTTGAAGAGATGAGAAGGAATGTATCTTTAAATGCTAAAGAGGCTTTGAGTGTTTGAGGATGACCAAAAGAAAGAGGCAGGAACAAAAAGTGACATGGTTATTCTAAGTCTAAAAATAAGGGGAGATCAAAATCTCCTAGTAAGTCTAAGGCAATTTTCTAGAATTGTGGCAAACCTAGACACCTCTGAAAGGACTATAAAGAGGAGAAGAAAAAGAAGAAGAAGAAGAAAGATTTTGAATCTGAGCCTAAGAAGGAAGATCGAGATTATTTCATCATAGCCTTGGCTACTCATGCAGGTGAAAATGCATGGTTAATAGACTCAGGTGCATCTTTCCACATGACTCCTAACAGAAACTGGTTTAGTAAGTATGCAAATTTTGATGGTGGTAAGGTCTATTTGGGTGATAACTCATTACTTGATATTGTTGGTCATGGAAGTCTTTGTGTGAAATTTTATAATGGTAGAATTAGAAGATTTGATGGTGTCTTGCATATCCTTGGACTAGCAAGGAATTTGTTATCCATTTGTAAGCTAATAAATGCAAGTGTGCATGTACAGTTTTCTAAAGTAGGTGTAAAAATGGTGAGAGGTATTATGGTAATAGTAAGAGGAAGAAGATTGGTTACATTGTACTAGCTTGATGCATGCATGATTGAATGAAATAGTATTTCTGATAAGATTGTGGAAAAAACTACTTAGTTGGAGAAGGAGAAGATTTCTCTTTCAATAGATGGTCATGATTTTTGGGTAACCAAGGGTGCTTTGTCTACTAAAAGTTTCCTACAGAGAAGACCATGTTATGGCACTAGAGAATTGGCCACATAGGTGAGAAGGGTCTATAGACCTTGAAAATTTAGAACTTGAATTTGATTTTTGTGAGCATTGTATCTATGGTAAACAAAACAACATTCAGTTTTACTTGAGTTCTCATAAGTCCTCATGTATTTTGGATCTAATCCATTGGGATGTATTTGGTCTAGTTGGTGTTCCTTCTATTGGTAGATTAGTATATTATGTTTCTTTCATTTACGATTTCAATAGAAGAACATGGGTTTATTTCCTTAAGAGTAAAGTTGAAGTTTTTAGTCATTTCAAAGAATTTAAAGCAATGGTTGAATTATAGACTAGAAAGAAAATAAAATGTTTGAGAACTGATAATGGTGGTGAATTTTGCTCCAATGATTTTGACACATTTTCTAAAGATTTTGGTATTAATAGAGAGAAGACAAGTTCATATTCTCCATAGTAGAATGGAGTTGCAAAAAGAATGAACAGGACCCTGATGGAGAAGGCTAGGAGTATGATGAGTGGTGTTGGACTAGAACAAAATTTCTAGGCCAAAGTTGTAGCCACTACCTACTACCTAATAAATAGGTCTCCTACATCAGTTCTTTTTGATAAGATGCCAATGGAAGCATGGTTGGGCCACAAGCCTTCACTTAGACATCTGAGAGTGTTTGGTTGTGAGGCATATGCTCATGTGCCAAAGGAGAAGTAGACAAAATTGGACAAAAAAGTTGTCAAATGCATCTTCATCAGATATAGTTATGGTGTGAAAGGATACAAGCTTTGGGATCCTATTACACAAAAGGTATTTTATTCCTCAAGTGTTATTTTTAGAGAAACTAAGCCTTCTTCTACTATAGTGCATCCAGAACAGATAGAAGAAAAGAAAGATGTGATTCAACTTCCTGCTACACCTAAGAAAGTTGAACCGAGGCCCTTAGAAAGATGAGATGTTGAAGAGAGCTCTACAAATTTTGAGTCATTAGAGGAAGAGGGAGAACCTAATCATGATCCTGAACTAGATCTTGTTCAAAGATCTAGTAGACAAAGGAAACCACCTGAAAGGTATGGGTATTCTCCTAATGATTTGAGATGCATATTTGCAATGAATGCTAATATTGATGAACCGAGATCTCTACAAGAGGCTCTTGGTATGAATGATTTAGAGTCTTGGAAAATAGCCATGGATGAAGAAATGGTAGCTCTTAAGAGGAATCAAACATGGGACCTTGTACCATTGCCTGAAGGAAAAAAGCTTGTTGGTTGTAAATGGATGTTTAAAAGGAAGATGGGTTCAGATGGAAGCATTGAGAAGTATAAAGCACATTTGGTTGCAAAAGGTTATTCTTAGGTTGAGGGAGTAGATTATGGTGAGATTTTTTCTCCAGTAGCCAAATGATATCCATTAGATTTTTTCTTTCTATTGCATCATCTTATGATCTAGAGATCGAGTAAATGGATGTGAAAACTACTTTCCTTCATGGAGATTTGGAGGAAGAAGTTTACATGCCATAGCCAGAGCACTATGTGGTGAAAGGTAAAAGTCATTTGGTCTGTAAATTGAATAAATCCTTGTATGGTTTAAAACAAAGTCATGGGATGTGATACAAGAAGTTTGATACATATGTGTTGAGTTTGGGATTAATCTAATCACTGTACATATTTCAAATCTAAAGGTGATGGTTTCCTAGTTATTGCCTTGTATGTTGATGACATGTTAGTTTATGGAATAGGAAAAGGTTTGATTTTAGAGTCAAAATCCCAACTCTTGATAAAGTTTGAAATGAAAGATCTTGGTGTAGCTAGGCACATTCTAGGAATGGAGATTATAAGAGATAGATAGAAAATAAAGCTTTGGCTAGCTAGATTAAGTATGTTGGTACTATTTTGAAAAGGTTTAATATGCAGGATTCAAGGCCATTGAGTGTTCCTATTACTATGGGAACAATGCTTTCTAGCTCATAATGTCCCACATCCCCATTGGAGATGGAACAGATGAGTCGAGTACCATATCAAAGTGTTGTTGGAAGTTTGATGTATGCTATGGTCTACACAAGACTAGACATTGTCCAAGCAGTGGGAGTACTTTCCCATTATATGTCTAATCTAGGAAGAGCACATTGAGATGTAGTAAAAATAGTTTTTAGATACTTGTGGGGTACCTTAGAGTACTTGATATGTTTTCATGGAATAGGAAACCATCATTCCTTGGATATTTGAGGCTATGTGGATTTAGACTGGGCTGGTGATGTTGATAGAAGAAGATCCACTAGTGCATATGTGTTTATATTATTTGGTGGTGCAATTAGTTGTATGTGCAAGTGATAGGCTGTGATTGCTTTGTCCACTACTGAGGTAGATTATATGGTAGCTACTCATGCCTACAAGGAAGCCATCTCGCTAAAGAGATTGTGTTCAGATATAGAGTTCAAATAGGGTGTAGTGACAATTTATAGTGATAGCCATAGTTCAATTTGCCTAGCAAAGAAGCCAAATTTTCATTCGAGGACCAAGCACTTTGATGTAAAATGTCATTTTGTGAGAGATATGGTAAAGGACGGCAAGGTGAAGCTGAAAAAGGTAGAGACTATGGTGAATGTTGGTGATGCATTAACTAAGCCCATAAGCACAGAGAAATTTAGATGGCATTCAGAGTCCATGGGCCTCTAGGCCCCTAGCAATTAAGTCCCTAATATTTGGGATCCCCTGACTCTTGCAAGGTGTTCGACAAGTGGGAGAATGTTGAGAACATGTGTCTCAACCTTGCAGTCTTTTTCTAAAAAATTCCAATTTTTTTTTGTGGAAGTTTTCCACTTGCTTATATCTTGGAAAAGAATGTGTAAAATAGAAAAAGGTTCCCTATCCATAGTAGAATATAGGAGGGCCATTTTTAGAGCATAGTTATCTTGTTTTATGACTTTATGGGGGTCTAAAATAAGAGACAAAATTATGGACGACATTACTATTTTAACCTAGTTATTTTTCTATATTGGAAATGTAAATGTCAAAAATGGGTAACATGTGGCATGGTAGTTTTTCCCATGGTTTTGTAAAACCACAATTGGTTTCCATGTTGTAAAATCACTATAAAAGGAGGGCTTGGGGAGCTATTTGTATAATTGAGTTCAGTTTGCAGGACTGGTGCTAGAACGAGTCTCTTTGAGTTCAAGTTGTGGTGATGTGCTCTTGTAAGAACTTGCATTGCAAGTGTATTGTAATCATCTTGGTTTGATATTGTGCGAGTTTTAGAGGTCTCCCAGAAGGGTTTCCCCATGGTAATCACTATGTTATGTATTCATTGTTATTTTGATTATGTTATTATGCATTTCTTGAGATCTCTACAATAGTTAGTTGAATTTGCATAATCATCCTCTCAAAGATTAGCATAATAGTTAGTTTTTTGGTTGTGTCGTATTATGTGTTGAACATAGGCTCATGTTGGTTTCCTTGGTTCTAGTTATGAGGAATAGATATAAACTCATGCAAAATTGGAGTTCAAATTCTCGAGTGGCTTTTCACTCAATATTCATTGTAGAGATTGATATTGGCTGACGATAATCTTGTTGGAAAAATACCATCCTAGTTATGGGACAATAATCCTTTGTTGTATTTATTCAACCTTTTAGGAAACCATTTTCATGGAAGCCTTACAATCCCAATTAGATCAGCTTGTTGGATCACACTAGTAGATGTGTCTATGAATGACTTAAGTGGGCGAATACCATCTGCATGGCCTCTACATCTAAAACTCTTGATGGTCAATGAAAACTCCCTAATTGGCTATATTCCTCTGAGCTTTTGCAATTTGAATCACCTTGAAAAACTAGATCTATCAAAAAAAAATATGAGTGGAAACATTCCTTCATGCTTTGTTAACTATAAGGTTATTCAAGTGTTAAATTTAGGGGATAATAGTTTGGAAGGAGACATACCCTAGGGGCTATGCTCCTCCTCTTTAATTGTTAGAAACAATAGTTTATGTGGACCCTTTCCTCCATTAATCGCTAAATCTAAGAGATTACAAATACTTGATATTGGGCACAACAAATTTAGTGGAGATATTCCATGGTCGATTGGAACTTTGCCAGCCCTTGAAGTGTTGATGATGAAGAGAAATTATTTTAGCAGTAGCATTCCTCTAGATATTGTCCAACTGAAGTAGCTCCAGATCTTAGACATTTCATCTAACAATTTATCAGGTTCTATTCCATGTAACATTGCATCTCTACAAGCAATGGCAGTGCCATGAGAATAAGGGCATGTGTTATCTATTTTGTTGAACCCTTTCCATACAATTGTAAAAATAAAAACACCAAAGGTCATATTCTAAGCTTGGTCCTTTTGAGAGTTTTATGTTTGAGGTTTTCTCTCATGATGAATTATATATGACTATGAAAGACTTAAATTTGCACTATTCATATATTCTTTCAACTCTCATTGGCATAGATCTCTCTAACAATCAACTGAATGGAGATGTTCCTTATGATTTTGGAAAGTTGAAGGGGTTGAGGTTTGTCAATCTGTGAATGAACAATTTAAGTGGAGCTATTCCACCTAGTTTTGGGAAAATGAGTCAATTATAATCATTAGACCTTTCTTCAAACAAATTTAGTGGAAGAATTCCTCTAGATTTTCAATCTCTTACATGGAATGCTTAAATTTTTCCACCAAAAATTTGTTAGGGAGCATACCTCAAGGAGGAAAGATGATCACATTTGATAACACATCATATTATGGGAATCTATTTTTGGAAGGATGCCCACTTTGTTCTTAGCAAAAAATTTCTCCTCCACATCCTTCTACAAGTGATATTCAAGATACAAATGAAGATTATATAGAGGAGATGCCATGGTTTGAGATGGGACTGGGATTGTCAAATGTAGTAGGTTTTTTGGGTGTATTCTTATTGATTGCAGTAAGAAAAAAATGGAGGAAGAGATACTTCAAGCAGGTTGATAAGATTCTAAAGCTTCTATTTTCCTCCATCTATAACAAGATATTATGAAGTCTTTTTTACAAATAGATTGAGCAAAACTATGTGTAGAGTGTCAGTGTCTTTGTAGTAAGGTATTGTAGATGAGTGTCCTAATCTTGAGCTTTTTCAAGTTCATTAAGTTTAATCTATGCAAAGTGTCCTTTTAATGTTTTAGGTGTAAATAAATAAATAAAATTTAGATATTTTGTTAGATTGTAGTTTAGTGTTAGTTTTTTTAATGCTTTATTGAAAATATGGTTGTATTATTTAGGTTATAGACATTCAAATGGTAATAAGTTTAATAATATGTTGTTCTTATGTTATATTATTATGTTGGTATAAAATTTAGAATCAAATTTGGTCTTGTTTTGAAATAAGATAATTATATAAAAAAATCAAAGTATGATGTACAAATATTTATTACTTCACTTAATATTTTATTAATATAAGAATATAAGTATTTATAAAAATTATAAGTTTTAAAAATTGTTTAAAACCCTTGACAAATGAAATATTATACTAACTAGAGTAAGTGTCATTTATTTTGTTGATCTTAATATGATAATGAAATGTTTACTATGTTGCATTAATTTAAATTGTTTCAATTTTTTTGTATTTCGTGATTATCTAATTAATTTGATGTTTAATGAAATCAACAATGAAAATAATACTAACACTAGAGTTATCTATTCAAGATAATTACATCCATGTTTTCAAATATTAATTAGTGAAATCTAGTGTACTATTGATATCAATCTATGAAATAAAAAATGATATTATAAGTATTATAAAATCAAGACATTTGTGACATATTTCTTCATCGTTGATGCTCCCATTCAATAGTAAAAAATAGTAATTAAAAATATTTACATATGACTACTAATATTAATAATTTTTTTAAAAACTTAGAAAATAATTTATATTAGACAATCATAAAAATTATTCAATTGTTCAACATAATTTTTCTACTCCAGTTACTACAGTTGGGCTGAATTTGTGGATTTTAATGAAACTTGTATTGTATTCGACTCCAACATGTTGTGATTTGAATTGATATAAATGTAATTCATCTTATCATATCCAAAGGAGATATGTGAAGAGTATATGATGAGAAAACGTGTGAATTGAAGAAGGCTACAAGTATTATAAGGGACAACAAAGTATTATCTATCATAGTTAGGTGATCATTATAATGCAAGGAATTTCAACTAGCAAATAAGAGTTGTAGATCATAGATCAGCCAATGTTTCATCCTAATAGGTGCATTAGTCAAATCCTTTAACAAGGTAGACTTAAAAATCTTTGCTAAGTCTCTTAGCCAAGTGCATACTTCATTTTATTTTTTGTATATCCTTTGACAAGGTGGACTTCACGGTCCTTATTGCTCCTAATAGGAAAGATCATCAGACATGATCAATTGTAATCCTTAAAAAGCTTACTTTATATTGTAATACTAAAGCTTGCGAGTATCATTCCCACCCCAATTTTACTTTCTATTTGGAAATTTTATGGGTTACTACACCTCGTGTCAAATTGCTATGAATGTTTATTTGCTTTTATTCTTTCATGCATGTAATTAGATCAGAATATTATATGGATGAGTAATTGGTGAAATAAGATTATGTTTTATTGGTTCCTAGTTCACCCCTCCCCTCTCAATAACCTTGCCTGCCTCATATTTCGAACAATTGGTATTAGAGAATTGTAGTTCTGATAGAAGAAGTTTAATAGATTGAGAAAAGATCTGAGGCAATGGTGGTATATATGCTAGATAAGGCTATTGACAATGAAAAGTTGGATCTTGAATTGGGCATTAGGCAACTGAAGAAAGAAATGGAGAAACTTTCTCAATCATTGAAAAGAAGGAAAAATCTTGCAGTAGAAATGAATGACAATATCCGCACTAAAGAAGGAATTGAAGATATCTATCTAGAAAGAAATTTAGATGAAGCCAATGAAGCAATCAAAGACCTATTAGAAAAGAATTTGAGTCTTCAAGAAGAAGTTGGAAAGCTAAAAAGAGAACAAAAAATCCAATTAGTGAGATTATGTGAAGTCATGGAAGAAAAAATAAAGCCAAAGACAAGATAGAAGAAATGAACCATGAAATTCAACATCTATCCCTTCAACAAGAAAACTTCATTGATTAGCTCACAAATGCAAATGAAGAACTTATGAATCTAAAGTCAGAAAATGAAAGACTACAGAATGATCTAACCACTAAAAATAAAACAAATGAAAGGATGATGAAATCTCAAGAAAGCATGAAATAATTGAATGAAAAAAATTAGTATAGACAAAAGGACAAAGCAAGATTAGGATATACAGAAGAAGGCGAATCATCCCAACAAGGAGCTCAAAAGAATCAAAGACCTACTTGCAATCATTATGGTAAGATAGGTCATACATAAAAAAAATGTTGGAGTAATGGTAAAGAAAAATTCAATGGAAAATGCTACAACTCCGATAAGCATGGTGATGCAAGAGCATCCTGGGTGTAAGAGCAATCTTGCATCTATCCAAAAATATTTTATTTTTAGTTTTTTCTATTTTAATAAGGACAAGTAGACAGGGTGGTTAATATTAATGGGATCTTGGTATTTTTAGTAAGTTTTTCATATGAGCTTGGAATGTTCTCATTTTCTATAGGAAGGTTCATTTTAGAGTTATAAGTCTAGCATAAAAATCTCATTTCTCAAGCATAAGTATGAGAGAAGTTATTGCAGATTTTTGATGGAACAATTTGTAGGAAAAATCTTTAGGCTCACCGTTGGAGGCACCAGAATGCCCTGATGAGGTCCAAAAACTAGATGGAAGGGCACTAACACCATTCCAATGCTATAGATCAAGAGCTAGCATTTCTAAAAAGTGGTTATAACAGCCAATTGGAGCAACGGTTCGAGAGTTATGGCCTTTCAAAATTGAGCTACTTAAATTTCTAAACTAATTTGTCAAAGATGTATTTAGCCAACTCTATATGTATTGTTAGGGTCTGTTGGCCCTAATTATTAAGTTTGAGCATCTAGAGCCTTCCTAGGTGACATAAAATTGCCTATTTAAGAAAGGCTTGAACATTGTCTAGGACAACTCTAGGTGATAGTTCATAGCTTGTCTTGCAGATTATTGTGATGAAGCCACCCATGTGGGTTAGCATATTGTACTTGTGAATTATATAATTTTGCATTTGTGGCATAAATAATAAGTCCATATTTTGTTCTGACATTTGCTATTTTTTTCTTTCTATTATGTTTAATGGTATTAAGGGGAGCACCCTTCATCAAGTGTTATTAGAGCTACAATTCTTGAGTGTGTGGAGAAATTGTGATTATGAGGTAGTTCACACCAGGACCATGATTTGGGCTAAGTGAGTAGATAGATCACCAATTGTGAGGCAGTTTCCACTAGGGTTTCAGTAGAATCATGAAAATGCCTCCATGAAGAGAGGGTGATGGAAGAGTTCTAGGTGTTACACCTAAGGGTTTCTGGGCCCTCCAAAGACAAATGCAAGCATTGGAAGAACAAATGTGTAGAGGAATGAATCTTTTCTTAAGAGATGAAAGCAAGGATGAGGATGAAGTAGAAGAAAATGCCAAAGTAGAGGCAATTCTAAATCTAGAGGAAGAGAGGATTTAGGGCCATCTCCAAGATTGGAAAATGACCTAAGTTTGAGGTTCCCACATTTTCAAGAAATCTTAACCTAGAGGAGTTGATCGATTGGATCAATCAACTAGAGGAGTAGTTTGAGTATGAAGATATTGAGGATCTAAATAGGGTCAAGCTTGCAAAGGAAAAACCAAAGGGACATGCAAAGATCTGGTGGTAGGAAGTTCAGTTAGAGTGAAATAGAAAAGGAAAGAACAAAATCACCAGATGAGATTGGATGATAGCTAAATTGAAGTGACAATTCATTCCCATAAATTATGAGCTTGATATGTTGAAGAAGATGCAAGGGATGAAGCAAGTGAGAAATTTTTTTCAAGAGTATACCAAAGAGTTCTATTGAGTTCTCATTAGAACTGGTCATGCAAAAACTGATAAGGAGAAATTTCCTTGTTATCCTAATGGTTTATGACCAAGCATTTAGGATGAGATGAGTCTTGTTTGAGTGACTAGTATTGAGGAGGCATACTAGTTTTCCCTAAGGGTCAAGGATAAACTAAGCAAGAAGTTTGATAACAAGAATAGTGGAAGAGGTCATGGTGGAAGATCTGGTAGATGATCTTATGGAGGTCACAATAATGATTAGAAGGAAAAGGATGAGGCTAGAAGTAGCAATCAGAACTAGAGAGGAAAAAATTCCAATCATTCCATGATCAAAACAATAGAGATCAGAGAGGAAGAGGTAGAGGACAAGGATTTGGAAGAGGAGGCTTCCATGGGAAATATTTTCAATGTTTCATTTATGGTAGAGGACAAGGATCATTTATGGTGGAAGTACTCAAAATCTAGTTTCATAAAAAATGGTCACCAAGTTGAAGTTGAAGAGGTAGAAACACACACGTCCATACCGTATTGCTTGGGTGCAAGATGACCACAAGGTCACGGTCAATGAGCAATGCTGAGTGAAGTTCAAGATTGGAAGTTACCAAGATGAGGTACTATGTGATATCATACCTATGGACATATGTCATATGTTATTAGGTAGGCTGTGGTAGTTTGACAAGAATGCTCTACATGATGGGCGAGCAAGTACCTACACTCTAACCAAGGATGGAGTGAAACATAAGTTGAAAGCATTGAAGGATAAAGAAGAAAAGGTATATATTTTTCTATAGAAGGATAAAGCATGAGCATATGTGTTTTCTATAATTCCTAAAGATAGTAAAGAAGAAGTAGAGGAGGTACCTACAGAAGTTGTAGATATGTTGAGAGAGTTTTCTAATATTGTGTTAGATAATGTACCTAATGGATTGCCCCCAATGAGGAAGATCAATCACTAGATGGATTTGGTTCAAAGAGCCAGTTTGCTAAACAAGGTAGCACACAGAATGACACCAACAAAAAGTGAAGAGTTGAACAAGTAAGTTCATGAGTTGTTGCAGAAGGGGTTGATTTGAGAGAGTTTGAGTCCATGTTTTGTACCAGTAGTATTAGTACCAAAGAAGAATTGAAAATGGAGGATGTGCATAGATTCTCACACTATCAACAAGATTACAATCAAGTATAGATTTCCATCACCAAGGATGGATGATATTATGGACAATTTGAGTGGATTTGAGTATTTGACAAAGATAGATCTAAAGAGTGGGTACCATCAAATTTAAATTAGAGAAGGTGATGAGTGGAAAATGGCTTTCAAGACCAAAGAAGGATTGTACGAGTTGTTATTCATGCCTTTTGGGCTAACTAATGCATTGAGCACTTTTATGCAACTCGTGAATGAGGTATTGAAGGTATTTTTGGATAAGATTATCATTGTTTATCTAGATGATATATTGATCTTTAGTAAGACATTGGAGGATCATTTCATTCATATTCACAAGGTGGTTGATAAGTTGAGGGAAGAAAAGTTGTTGATAAACCTAATGAAGTGCAATTTTGTAAAGGAGTTGGTGTACCTAGGATTTGTAGTCTCAATAGAAGGTCTAAAAATGGACCCAAAGAAAGTGAAGGCTATGCTTGAATGGCTTGCTCTAAGGAGTGCGATCAAGGTAAGATCTTTTCATGGAAAGACTAGTTTTAATAGAAAATTCATAAGAGGTTTTAGTAGTATTTGTGGCCCCTTGACTAAAATAATAAGAGGGGATAGGAAGGAATTTAAGTGGACTATAGGAGAAGATAAGAGTTTTAATCTATTGAAATAGAAGGTTACTAAGCAACCTATTTTAGCACTTTTTGTTTTAGCAAGGTGTTTCAAGTAGACTATGATGCTAGTGGTACTGCAATAGGAGCTTTTTTGAGAAAATAAGGTAGACCTATTACTTATTTTAGTGAGAAGTTGAATGATGCAAAAGGAAAATATTTTATTTATGACTAGAAATTTTATGCTATACTTCAAGCATTGAAGAAGTGGAGACAATATCTTCTTCCTAAGGAGTTTGTTTTGTATACTGATAATCAAGCTTTGCAATATTTGAATAGTCAAGGAAAATTGAACCAAAGACATTTGAAGCGGGTTGAATTTTTGTAGAGTTATACATTTGTTTTGAAGCATAGAAGTGGGAAGTATAACAAAGTTGCAGATGCTCTTACTAGAAGATAACTTTTTCTAATAGAAATGTGGATAGAGGTGGTTGGGTTCAAGGAACCCAGTACTTTATATCCAGATGATCCTAATTTTGGTGAAGCATGGAAATCTTGTATTGAACCTATTACACTTGACAGGACAAAGTGATTGGATTTTATGATCTAGGATAGTATGTTGTTCAAAGAAAGGTAGTTTTGCACTCCCAAAAGTTTAATGAGAGAGAGAATCTCATTAAAGAGAAGCATAGTGGAGGGTTAGTTAAACATTTTGGTAGAGAATTGTGATAAAAATATAGCTTTGGTTGTTAAGAATTATTACTAGCCATAGTTGCAACAAGATGTTAAGAAATTTTTATAGAGTTGCAGAGTATGACAGATAGTGAAAGGAGTAAAGCAGAATACAAGATTGTATTAGCCATTACCTATACCAAAGAAGTTGTGGGAGGATCTTAGCATAGATTTTATTCTTGGATTATCAAGGAAACAATATGGGCATGATTCTATTTTTGTTGTGATTGATAGGTTTTCAAAGATGGCAAATTTTATTACTTGCAAGAAGACTAGTGATGGTGTTCATGTGGTAAAGTTTTTTTTCAGAGAAGTGTTAAGAATACATGGTCTACCAAAGAGTATAGTTTCAGATCAAGATACCAAATTTGTTGGGTATTTCTAGTGTACATTGTGAAAGAAGTTGAAGATAGATTTAAAATTCAATTCATCACACCATCCACAAACTGATGGATAGACAAAATTTTGAATCGTGGTTTGAGAAACTTGTTGAGATGCCTGGTTGGAGATAAGCCAAAAGGATGGGATATGATTTTAGCATAGGAAAATTTTTTATACTATAATTCTATGAACAAGAGTACTAGTAAATCACCATTCTAGAATATATAGGGAAGTAGTCCAAAAAATGCTTCTGAATTGATGCAGTTGGCTATAGGAGAGATAAGTAGTGTTGAAGCAAAAGATTTTGCTGAACATTTGAAGAACATCCATGATGAGGTGAGGAAGAATATCATAAAGATGAATACACAATATAAGGCTAAGGAAAATGTGAAAATATAGTATAATCAATTTTAGATTGGAGATGAAGTTATGGTTCATTTGAGAAAGGAATGTTTTCCATTGGGTACATATAATAAGCTTAAGATGAAGAAGTTTGGGCCATGTAAGATCATGAAAAGGTATATTTTGGAAATGTGTATGAAGTGGAGTTTCCTATTAAATTGAATATTCCACTAGTTTTTAACATTTTAGATTTGACAAACTATTATGAAGAAGGTGATAGAGATGAAGTTGTAGAAGTGCAGTGGAGTATTCTAGTAGCTAGTTCAGCTACAAAGGAGATTGAAGAGATACTCGACAGTTGTGCTGGAAAAAGTACCATGAACAAAACTTATGATGAATATCTAGTTAAATGGAAAGGAAGGCCAGTTGAGGATTCATCATGGCTAGCAAAGGAGGAGGTTAACCATCTTGGTTTTCCTCTAAACACCTGACATGTGATGGAGTCACTTCTCAAATTATCTCGAGTGTCTAATGTAGGTGCATCCTAGTTGTAAGAGCAATCTTGCATCCAAAAATATTTTATTTTCAATCTTTTCTATTTTAATAAGGACTAGTAGACAGGGTGGTTACTATTTATGCGAACTTTCTATTTTTAGTATGTTTTCCATATGAGCTTAGAAATTTCTCATTTTCTATAAGAAGGTTCATTTTAGAGTTGTAAATGTACCATAAAAATTGCATTGATCAAGCATAAGTATCAAAGAAGTTATTGTGGATTTTTAGTGGAAAAAATTGTAGAAAAATCTTCAGGCTCACTGTTGGAGGCCGTTGTGTAGTGCCTGCCCTCATTCACATCTTTTCTGGACATTGTTGCTATTATTATCAGACTATGTTAGACTAGCTTTATGTTGATGGATTAGTGGTATTGTTTTGAGACTATTAGACATTATGTTATGGATTCAGTTGATATATGATGAGATCATTCAGACTTTATATTTCATGTATGCATGATGATCATTATATTGCTTTTAGTTATTGTTGATGATTAGTTAGATGGTTTATTATCTCATATGTTTTATTATGGATACTTACCCCATACTTGCATGTGAATGGTGTGCGTGTTTGTTCTTATTGTATGGCGTCTCTAATATGGTTAAGGAAGGGAGTCCTAGTCACCTGCTAGTTAGGATCTACATGATGCACCACTTCTTGCCATTGCCTATTTAGCTTAGTATTATATATATATATTGTATGTACATGCATGGTTTTTATGCAGGTTGCAGGTACCGGGTATCAACTTCCCTAAATTGCCAGGATGAGTGTACCCTATTACACTATCTCAATGATAAGAGAAGGGAGATAAATTCTCAAGTCCAAATCCAAAACCCTTAAACCATTTGTCCTAGTGAGGTAGGACAAGTATCTGGATATTTTACCCACCGAATGTGTCAGATGACATATTTCGTGATTTTTAACCCTTTTGACTGATTTTGTGTGAATTATGGGTTTTTATATTTTGTCTTGGAGGTCTATGGTGTATTTTCTATTTAATTAAGTCTTAATAAATAGATTTAATTAATAAATTAATTATTTGGAGCAAATTGATATAATATTATGATCTTTGATATTTTGATCATAATTAATTAAATAAGAATTAATTGAGGAAAAAAAATTAAATTAAAAGAAAATTAGAAATTAATAATTAATAATAATTATAAAATAATAATAATAAAAGTTATAAAAATTAAAATGAAAGTTATTGAAATTAAAATAAAAGTTATATAAAAATTAAATAAGAGTTATAAGCTTGCCTAGGAGTTAATGCACCTTTCTATTTCTCATATGTCAACAACACGGGGGTTAGTGCTCCAATTAAGCACATGGTGTCTACAACCTTATGACTCATCTAGAAGGTTGGAAAAGACACATGCTTAGTTGGTGACACCTTTTAACTATTTCTAGAGACATTCTAGGTGCTTCCTGAGAGCTCTTTATATTCAGGCATTCGTAGAAGCTTAGAGAGAGCATTGGAGATCATTTTGGAGCATTGGAGGACTCAAGAATTTTGGAGAAGGGAGGAGCTTGCTCTGCGAGTTTTCTGAGGAAGAGCAAATTAGCATCAGAATTTGGGTAGACTCTTGTGATTTTGCTTATGCTATTTCCACATCTTGCACTTCCTATATTCTTCGTGTCTTCCATATGTTTTCTAAGGATTTTACTATTTTAATTGTATGCATTCTCAATACGGGTAGTTAAAAAATTTATTTGAGAAACCTTATATGCATAGATCTGAAGAGAACACGGGGCTAGGGTTTAAAGTTATAGCCAAATCTGAAAATTGAAACCTTTAAATTGTGTATATGTTAATTGTAAAGTATACATGTTCATATTTTTAAATCTACAAACATATATATGTGTGTGTGTGTGTGTGTGTGTGTGTGTTGTGATACTTGATAAAACTCTGCATATATATATATATATATATATATATATATATATATATATATATACACACACACACAAATATATATACATATATTTATACACATATACATTTATATATATATATATATATATATACACACACACATATGTATATATTTTTAATTGGAAAAACCGATTGCTATATCGCAATTGATAAAACCTTATTAAGAAATCGCATCGCGACTCATGTCTGAGAAAAGCGTTTTAAAAATGCTATTAAAAAATAATAATAAACATAACTTTGGGTGGGTATATGACCCGTACCCCTGCACACCCTATGACGACACCATACCTGCAATTGCAGGTACTGCGACTGTTGTCCTAGGCCTGCGACGACAAGCATGGGGCCTCGTGGCTTTCTTTATAGCCAGCAGTGACTATTATTAAAACAATGTTAATATGTGATGAAAGTTTTTTTTTAATATATTATATGACATCAATCGAACTTGTTGTAATTCGATTTTATATTCCATTTTTTATAAAATGCAATATTTTATATATTTATACATGTATATATATATATATATATATATATATATATATATATATATATATATATATATATATATATATATATATATATATATATATATATATATATATATATATATATATATATATATATATATATATATATATATATATATATATATATATATATATATATATATATATATATATATATATATATATATATATTTATTTAAATATAAATATAAATATATATATGTATATGTATATATGTAAGTATGTATATATGTTATTAATAAATTTAAATTAATATTATTTGATAAATGATTTATACTAAAGGTTCATCTTTTATAATGGTGAATTATTTTATAATATTACAATTTAACTAGTAAGATTTAATTAATTGATTTAAATTATAAAATAAATTTTTTTAAAAAATTTAAAATATATATATATATATATATATATATATGAAATTTAATTGGTAGTTTGATGGGGGACGTTTTCAACAAAATATTATAATTGGAAAATAGGTTTTTAAAGACTTATAAAGGAAAAACCTTTATCCATGCAAAACAATGCATGTGTTAGGTAAAACATGCAATTTCTCTACTCAATGTTTAAAATTGGGAAATGAAAACTGAGACCTCCACACTCTATTCAAGATGTAAATTTTAGCAAAACCAAAATATGTATTTGCATTATGTATTCTCTATGCTATTTGTTTTGGGTTTTGGGTTGACTAGTGTTGACCAGTTATAGGACGTCTACCAGAGGGTTGGGGGTTATGATTGTGATGTCGTGATGATGTCTAATTTTTTATCTTTATAAACCCAACCATGGTTATGTGATGGAATTCTCTACGAACTACTTGTATTTAATGAATGTTGTTCTTATGTATGAGACACTTGACTTAATCATTTTTGAGTCATCGATCAGTTATCCTTGGTTTATTTTCCAGTCACCATGATGGGACTAAAATGTTATTCTATGATGTCATATTGTGACATGTTTGACTCAACCATTTTGCAGTCCTCAATCGGTATGATTTGCTATATATTTTGGTTATTGAGAACCAGTGGATACTTTTGATTATCAGTGATGCTTTAGTTGCCAATAGAGAGTTGTTGTGGTTATGATTTTCTATGGATGCTTGCTCATGGAGATTTGATGCTTTTATTGTGCATATTTGATGTTCTTATTATGGATTATCTTTTATGATTTTGAGATTTATGATTCCATGAGCTTTGGGTAGGTTATCTGCTTCTAGTGTCAGGAAGTGGCTTGCAATGGGGGCCGGGGCCCTAAGAGGCTGCCAAGGTAACTCATTGTAAGTTGGTTGATAAGTGAAAACATTCACACCTAATACTAACTGAATGAACCTAAAAAGATAATTTTTTTGTTCTCGTCCATGCCTCTAGTGCTTGTACAGACTAGTATGGGAGTAGAGAGAACACATGGTTGCAACCTTGCATTCCATAGTATGCCTTGTTAGTATGAGAGGATACTAGTGGCCACATGAGGATCAGTAGGGACCCATGGAGTTTAGCTAACTGCCAGGGTAACTTCTACATGATATATGCGATGACACTTTCTTGCTTGCATAGTAGGTTCCTACATGTCTTTGTGTGCCTCTGGGAATTAGATGTCAGTTTTGTGTTTGGAACCTTTGAGTTAGTATACTTTTAGGATTCCTTGAATTAGAGAGATTTATGCTATGTGTTATGGATAGCCTGTTTGGAACTTGAGATTATCTCCTCAGCACAGTGGCAGTGGACCACTTAGGTACCACGTGGTCAGTTGGTAGTATCTCTCCACTCTTATCATTTGAGATTCATTGTGACATCATGCCTGATGCGTCCTTCATGATGGTGGATATGTATCCTTTCACTGATGATTAGCATATGTTAGATGATGTTATCTTATGCTTATATTTGCATGTTAGATTACATTCTGCATATGATATAGTAAATGTTAGGAGTGACATTCTTACTATATTAATACCGATGATCTCTTTAGTGATTTGGAATGTTATGCACAGAGGGATGGCTAGGGCCCACGATGGTCTAATGATGCTATTAACGGTTGGGAGGAACCATGCACTTAGTTTATTATGTTTGATCTTTATGATGGATGTATATATCTTCTATGATGATGTATCATGTGTATTATGTGATTATCTTTACTTTGATGTATCATAGATTAGATTAGGATGATGTACTTTATTCCACATATGTATATTCTTTTAAGCTTTTCATACCCTGTGACATGTACAATGGATGATTGAGCATTTAGAAATGTAATGTATAAACATTGGACTTATCATTATTATTTCATATGGTTGATGTATTAGATGGATTCAATAATGTTAGTTGATTTAGATGTAATTCAACATTAAGGGATCCTTAAAGAATGTAATCTATTATGTATGTCATGTTTACTTGGATATTGCTATTGCTTCTATTATTGTGTATAAGTTATAAGTGGTATTTACTTTCATATTTTAAAAAAAAAAAATTGCTACCTAACTTAGTGAAATTCTAGGTTAATTCTTTGGGTCCCTTAGTGAGGCATTACATTTGGTATCAGAGCCCGAGTTTCTACATTGGGAACTCTAGGTATTTTGGAACAACTAGAAATTTGAACTCTTAAGTGCATCTCTTCAACTTGAAAACTAGGTGAACTGAAACAAAACTTGAACTGTTATTTGTATATTTTTCATACTTCAACACTTAGTTTTCAAAACTAAAAATCTTAGTTAAATTGAACTTATTCTATTGCAAACATGTGTGTTTTGATTGAAATAGTACTTTGTACTATTGTAGGATGGTATTTGGGACTAGGTCTTCTGGCCATGGTAGAGGTCGTGGTAGAGGTCATGGTCGTGGCAGAGCTATCAGTGTCCATTAGTCTTCCCATGGGGGATTTGCTCATGAAGAGAGCAGAGGAGAGCACACTAGTAGGCAGCAGGAAGAGAGCCATAAAGAGGACCAAGCTGAGTCTGAAGAAGTTAATTTGAGACAGATGATGCAAACTATTCTTGAACATCTACCTCTTGTTCAAGATCAGCCCAAAGCACATCAGACAGAACAAGAGCATAGACCCAGGTCTAGGAGTCCTCGAAAGGATTGTTAGAGGTCCATTGTATCCACTCAGACGATGGATCTTTTGAGATCCAAGTTCAAGCCTTTCAATGGGCAAGGTTCTGGTTATGTGGCCAAACAGTGGCTTATTACCCTCGACAGGATTTTTGCTATGCAAGATTTTGACAGCAATGTTAAGGCAAGATTTGCGATAACCAATTTGGAGAATTTTGGGGCCACTTGGTGGAAAATTGAGGAGAAGAAGTTGAGAATCAATATGAGCAGTGTCACATGGGAACTATTCTTAGAGAGTTTTCGTGAACGATTCCTACCAGAGGAATGGAAGCAGCAAAGGGCTGATGAGTTTCATAATCTCAAACAGTACACTATGTCAGTGAGCGAGTATGAGCATAAGTTTTATGAGCTCATATCTTTCTCAAGATTCAGTGAAAATTTAGCTCAATTGACACAAAACTTTATTAGGGGTTTGAACAACTATATAATTGGGGGTGTCAAGGTATTTGAGCCAAAAACTCTCAAGGATGCAGTACGTCAAGCTATTCTTGTTGAGAAAAGTGTCAACCTTGGTCAAGGAGGTTTTGTAGGAGCACCAGTAGCATCAGGATCTAAAGGCAACTACAATTTAGGTGGTAACCGAAAGTCTTCCTTTTTTAAAGGGAAATAGTATCAGTAGTAGTTTCAATAGATGTAGCAATAGAAGGGATCGAATTCTTAGGCGTAAGGTGGTGGCAAATTTTCTAATTCCAAGAACAACCAGAATACTCAATGCAATAAACAAAATCAGCCCAATCAGCTAGCTTAGAGCAGTCAGTCTTTTGTTAGCAGGAACAAATGGCAGCAATCAAATGTACCACCTATGAGTAAAGGATCTGGCAGAAATACAAAATGTTTTTCATGTGGACAGATTGGACATTATGCAGTTCAATGTCCACAACAAGCACCTCCATTTTTAGGACCTAGGCCTACAGTTTCAGAGCCTACAGTGGGTGATGCAGTTAGAGCTCATAGAGTATTTACAGTAGTAGATCACCATTAGGTGGATCATCAGAGAATAGTGGTTGAGACCATAGGTGCTCTTCGAGGTATATCTCTTTTAGTATTGTTTGATTCAGGAGATACAGATTCATTCATTTCACCATCTATAGTTTCTAAGTGTAAGCTAGATGCAGTGAAGCAAGATCATGGTTGGCAAGTGGAACTAGCCTCAGGTATTAAGGTCTACATAGATTCTATAGTTCATAAGTGTGGGCTTAGTTTAGGAGGCTTTGATACTGCAGTGGATCTTCGAGTCATACCCCTTGGTTCTTATGATGTGGTTTTAGGTATGGACTGGCCTTGATCTCATAGAGCCAATATAGATTGCTGGAAGAAGATTATTATGTGCCAAGATGACCAAGGGAATGATGTGAAGATAGTTTGGATACCAAGGCCTATATCTTTGTAGATGATTTATGCTATGCAATTGAAGTGAAGTTTCCGTAAGGGATGTTAGATATTTGTTGTTATGGTAAATGATCTTGATGAGGAAGATCCTATGAGGAAGACTTTAGATCACCCAAATTTATAGGAGTATGCAAATGTCTTTCCAAGTGAGATTCCAGGCATGCCTCCAAAGAGGGATATCGATTTTAGTATTGATCTGATTCCTAGAGCGGAGCCTATCTCTAAAGTTCCTTATTGTATGACTACACATGAATTGGGTGAGTTACATCTTCAGCTAGAGGAACTTCTGGCCAAAGAGAGCATTCGACCTAGTGTATCACCATGGGGAGCTCTAGTGCTCTTTGTGAAGAAGAAAGATGGTTCTTTGTGCCTTTGTATTGACTACAGATAGTTGAATAAGGTGGCTATTAAGAACAGGTATCCTCTACCTAGGATTGATGACTTATTTGATCAGATCAAGGGAGCTACAATATTCTCCAAGATTGACCTTAAGTTAGGATACCACCAGCTTCACATTAAGGAAGCTGATATTCACAAGACCACCTTTCAGACTTGCTATGGGCATTATGAGTTTACAGTGGTACCTTTTGGGTTGACTAATGCTCCATCAATTTTTATGAGTTTGATGAATGGTGTGTTCTGATCTTATTTGGATAGGTTTGTACTTGTGTTTCTTGATGATATATTGATATATTCTAAGACTCAAAAGGAGCATAAGGAACACTTGTGATTGGTTTCATAGTGTTTAAGGGATAATCAACTTTATGCCAATGCAGCTAAGTGTGAATTCTTCAAATCGGAGATTCACTATTTAGGGCATATCATTTCAGGTGATGGTATTTCAGTGGATCTTGCAAATATTCAGGTGATAATAGATTGGCCTACACTGACTAATGTCTCAAAGATTTGTATTTTCATGGGCCTAGCTGGTTATTATTGTAGAATTGTCGAAAACTTCTCTAGGATAGCACATCCTATCACTTCTTTTCACAAGAAAGTAAATAAGTTCATGTGGATGGAGAAATGTGAGGAGGCATTTCAGAAGCTCAAGGAGCTTTTGACTAGTGCACCAATTTTAGCCATACCTGATCTAGAAGGTGATTTCTTGGTGTGTACAGATGCTTCTCTTGAAGGGATTGGGGCAGTTTTGATGCAGAATGGACTTGTGATTGCGTATGAATACGTAAGCTCAAGGATCACGAGCTAAATTACCCTACGCATGATCTGGAGTTAGCAGTAGTAGTTCATGCTTTGACAAGGTGGAGACACTTCTTTTTGGGGCATAGATTTGAGCTACACAATGATCATTGTAGTCTTTAGTACATTTTTACTCAGCCTAATTTGAATGCTCGCCAGAGACGATGGATGGAATTTCTATGCGAGTGTGATTTTGAGGTTAAGTATATTCAGGGAAAGAAGAATGTGGTGGCAGATGCTTTGAGTCACAGGAGAAATGTGATATCATCTATGGCTCTTAGTGTGGATTTGAGGAGTCAGATTCTTCAGGCACTTCCTACAGACTTTTGGTATCAGGAAGTGTGCAGAGAGATAGATTCAGGAAGACCTTTGGAAGGCAACTTTGCAGGTTACGTTTGAGAGTCAGATGGTCTTCTGAGACATTTGGGGAGGATTTATGTGCCATTACTGGATGACCTTCACACCTTGATTTTAGCAGAGGCCCATCATACACCTTACTTAGCACATCCAGGTGTTAAGATGCATGTTAATTTGAGACGTTTGTTCTTTTGGTCTGGGATGTAGCGAGACATTGCTGCTTTTGTGGCTAGGTGTCTTGAGTGTCAGAGAGTTAAGGTAGAACACCAACACTCAACTGGACTTTTGCAGCCAAATCTCATTCCTTCTTGGAAGTGGGATATCATCTCCATGGATTTCATAGTAAGATTACCTATGACTGTTCATTTTCATGATGCTATCATGGTCACCATTGATCGGTTGACTAAGGTGGTGCATTTTTCACTGATCAAGTCTTCCTACACAACAACTTCTATAGCTAATGTCTTCATGTGTGACATTGTGAGATTACATGGTATTCCCCAAAAGATCATTTTTGATAGGGATCTTGTATTCACATCCGCATTCTAGACATCACTGCAGCATGATCTTGGAGTGCAATTAAATTTTATTTCAGCATATCATCTAGAGATAGATGGTCAGACAGAGAGGGTGAATCAGCTTTTGGAGGATATGTTACAGATGTACGTGATGGATAGGCAGACACATCGAGAGGACTATCTCTACCTAGTGGAGTTTGCTTACAACAACGGGTATCATAGTTCTATTGGCATGGCACCATTTCAAGCATTATATGGATGTCCTTGTCATACACCATTCAGTTGGGATAGTCTTGAGGATCGCATCCTATTGGGTCCTGAGATGCTTCGTGATATGGAGCAATAGGTAGTGCGTATTTGTGAGCACTTGACTACGGGACAGGATAGGCAGAAAAAGTATGCTGATGCTCATAGGTCAGATAAACAATTTACTATGGGAGATAAGGTTTTCTTGAGAGTGCATCCATGAAAGAGTCTGATCTGATACGAAAAGGGTTCTAAACTAGCACCTTGCTTTGTGGAACCATTCAAGATTCTTGAGAGGATTGGTCTGGTTGGTTACCACCTTGCTCTACTGCCTAGCCTAGCTCGCATTCATGATGTTTTCCATGTTTCAGTACTTTGGTAGTATATTTTTGATGTTGTACACATTCTTGATTGGAGTGTGTTGCAGGTAGAGGACATGTAGCTAGCTTTGGAGCCAGTTTGTATTCTAGAGCAATAGGAGTTGACCCTCATGGGTCGAACCATCAAGGAGGTAAGGGTCCAATAGGACCCTACTGATGATTCTTCAGCTACATGGGAAGATGCAGCTAGATTATGGGAGTTATATCCTTACCTGTTTGTAGGCTTCCAAGAGTAAGCCTAACCCAAGGGGGGGTGGATGTAGTGCCTACCCTTGTTCACATTTTTTTTGGACATTGTTGCTATTATTATTAGACTATGTTAGACTAGCTTTATGTTGATGGATTAGTGGTATTGTTTTGAGACTATCAGACATTATGTTATGGATTCAATTGATATATGATGAGATCATTCAGACTTTATATTTCATGTATGCATGATGATCATTATTTTTCTTTCAGTTATTGTTGATGATTAGTTAGATGGTTTATTATCTCATGTGTTTTATTATGGATACTTAACCCATACTTGCATGTGTATGGTGTGTGTGTTTGTTCTTATTGTATGGCATTTCTGATATGGTTAAGGAAGAGAGTTGTAGTCACCTACTAGTCAGGATCTACATGATGCAACACTTCTTGCCATTGCCTGTTTAGCTTAGTATTATATATATATATATATATATATATATATATATATATATATATATATATATATATATACATGCATGGTTTTTATGCAGGTTGCAGGTATCGAGTATCGACTTCCCTAAATTGCCAGGATGAGCGTACCCTATTACACTATCTCAATGATAAGAGAAGGGAGATAAATTCTCAAGTCCAAATCCCAAACCCTTAAACCATTTGTCTTAGTGAGGTAGGACAAGTATTTAAATATTTTACCCATCGAATGTGTCAGATGACATATTTCATGGTTTTTAACCCTTTTGACTAATTTTGTGTGAATTATGGGTTTTTATATTTTATCTTGGAGGTCTATGGTGAATTTTCTATTAATTAAGTCTTCATAAATAGATTTAATTAATAAATTAATTATTTGGAGAAAATTAATATGATATCATGATCTTTGATATTTTGATCATAATTAATTAAATAAGAATTAATTGAGGAAAAAGAATTAAATAAAAGAAAATTAGAAATTAAAAATTAATAATAATTATAAAATAATAATAAAGTAATAAATAATAATAAAAGTTATAAAAATTAAAATGAAAGTTATATAAAAATTAAATAAGAGTTATAAGCTTGCCTAGGAGTTAATGCACCTTTCTATTTCTCATATGTCAACAACACGGGGGTTAGTGCACCAATTAAGCACATGGTGTCTACAACTTTATGACTCATCTAGAAGGTTGGAAAAGACACATTCTTAGTTGGTGACACCTTCTAGCTATTTCTAAAGGCATTCTAGGTGCTTCCTGAGAGCTCTATATATTCAGGCATTCCTAGAAGCTTAGAGAGAGCGTTGGAGAGCATTTTGGACCATTGGAGGACTCAAGAATTTTGGAGAAGGGAGGAGCTTGCTCTGCAGGTTTTCTGAGCAAGAGCGAATTAGCATCAGAATCTGGGTAGACTCTTGTGATTTTTCTTATGCTATTTCCACATCTTACACTTCTTGTCTTCTTTGTGTCTTCCATATGTTTTTTGAGGATTTTACTATTTTAATTGTATGCATTCTCAATATGGCTAGTTAAAAAATTTATTTGAGAAACCTTATATGCATAGGCTCTAAAGAGAACATGGGGCTAGGGTTTAAAGTTATAGCCAAATCTGAAAATTGAAACCTTTAAATTGTGCATATGTTCATTGTAAAGTATACATGTTCATATTTTTAAATCTGCAAACACACACACACACACACACACACACACACATATACATTTATATATTATATATTATATATATATATATGTTTATATACTGTGATACTTGATAAAACTCTACATGTATATATATATACACACAAATATATATATATATTTATACACATATACATTTATATATATATACATATGTATATACATATATATATTTTTAATTGAAAAAATCGATTGCTATTTCACAATTGAGAAAACCTTATTAAGAAATTGCATCGCGACTAATGTCTGAGAAAAGTGTTTTAAAAATGCTATTAAAAAATAATAATAAACATAACTTTGGGCGAGTATATGACCCATACCCCCTGGATGCCCTACGGCGACACCATACCTACAGTCGCAGGCCTACGACGGCAGGCATGGGGCCGCATGGCTTTCATTATAGCTGGCGGTGACTGTTATTAAAACAATGTTAATAAGTGATGAAAGTTTTTTTTTATATTATATGACATCAATCAAAATTTTTGTAATTCAATTTTATATTCCATTTTTTATAAAATGCATTATTTTATATATTTATATATGTATGTATATATATATATATATATTTAAATATAAATATATATATATATATATATGTATATATGTAAGTATGTAAATATGTTATTAATAAATTTAAATTATTATTATTTGATAAATGATTTATATTAAAGGTTCATCTTTTATAATGGTGAATTATTTTATAATATTATAGTTTAACTATTAAGATTTAATTAATTGATTTAAATTATAAATTATATATATATATATATATATATATATATATATATATATATATGAAATTTAATTGGTAGTTTGATGGGGGACGTTTTCAACAAAATATTATAATTGGAAAATAGGTTTTTTAAGACTTATAAAGGAAAAACCTTTATCCATCCAAAACAATACATGTGTTAAGTAAAACATGCAATTTCTCTACTCAATGTTTAAAATTGGGAAATGAAAACTGAGACCTCCACACTCTATTCAAAATGTAAATTTTAGCAAAACCAAAATATGTATTTGCATTATATATTCTCTATGCTATTTGTTTTAAGTTTTGGGTTGACTAGTGTTGACCAGTTATAGGACGTCTACCAGAGGCTTGGGGGTTATGATTTTGATGTCTTGATGATGTCTAATTTTTTATCTTTATAAACCCAACCATGGTTATGTGATGGAATTCTCTATGAAATGCTTGTATTTAATGAATGTTGTTCTTATGTATGAGACACTTGACTTAATCATTTTTGAGTCATCAATCAGCTTTCCTTGGTTTATTTTCTAGTCGCCATGATGGGACTGAAATGTTATTCTATGATGTCATGTTGTGACATGTTTGACTCAACCATTTTGGAGTCTTTGATTGGTATGATTTGCGATATATTTTTGTTATTGAGAGCCAATGGATACTTTTGAATATTAGTGATGCTTCAATTGCCAATAGAGAGCTGTTGTGGTCATGATTTTCTATGGATGCTTGCTCATGGAGATTTGATGCTTTTATTGTGCATATTTGATGTTCTTATTATGGATTATCTTTTATGATTTTGAAATTTATGATTCCATAAGCTTAGTGTAGGTTATCCGCTTGTAGTGTTGGGAAGTGGCTTGCAATGGGGGTCGGTGCCCTAAGAGGCTGCCAAGGTAACTCGTTGTATGTTGGTTAATAAGTGAAAACATTCACACCTAATACTAATTGAATGAACCTAAAAAGGTAATTGTTTTTTTCTCGCCCATGCCTTGAGTGCATGTACAGACTAGGATGGGAGTAAAGAGAATGCATGGTTGCGACCTTGCATTCCATAGTATGCCTTGTCAGTATGAGAGGATACTAGTGGCCGCATGAGGATCAGTAGGGACCCATGGAGTTTAGTTAACTGCCAGGGTAACTTCTACATGATATATGCGATGACACTTCTCGCTTGCATAGTAGGTTCCTACATGTCTTTGTGTGCCTCTGGGAATTAGATGTTAGTTTTGTGTTTGGAACCTTTGAGTTAGTATACTTTTAGGATTCCTGAACTTAGAGAGATTTATGTTATGTGTTTTGCATAGCCTATTTGGAACTTGAGATTATCTCCTCAGCACGGTGGGAGTGGACCACTTAGGTACCATGCGGTCGGGTGGTAGTGTCTCTCCACTCTTACCATATGAGATTCATTGTGACATTGTGGCTGATGCCTCCTTCATGATGGGGGATATGTATCCTTTCACTGATGATTAGCATATGTTAGATGATGTTATCTTATGCTTATATTTGCATGTTAAATTACTTTTTTCATATGATATAGTAAATGTTAGGAGTGACATTCCTACTATGCTAATACCGATGATCTCTTCGGTGATTTGGAATGTTATGCATAGAGGGATGGCTAGGGCCCACGATGGTCTAATGATTCTATTAATAGTTGGGAGGAACCGTGCACTTAGTTTATTATTATTGATCTTTATGATGGATGTATATATCTTTTATGATGATGTATCATGTGTATCATGTGATTATCTTTACTTTGATGTATCATGGATTAGATTAGGATGATGTACTTTATTCCACATATGTATATTCTTTTAAGCTTTTCATACCCTGTGACATGTACAGTGGATGATTAAGCATTTAGAAATGTAATGTATAAGCATTGGACTTATCATTATTATTTCATGTGGTTGATGTATTAGATGGATTCAATAATGTTAGTTAATTTAGATGTAATTCAACGTTAAGGGATCCTTAAAGAATGTAATCTATTATTTATGTCATGTTTACTTGGACATTGCTATTGCTTCCATTATTGTGTATAAGTTATAAGTGGTATTTACTTTCATATTTAAAAAATAAATTAAAAATAATGCTACCAAACTTAGTGAAATTCTAGGTTAATTCTTTGGATCCCGTGGTGGGGCATTACACTTTGAGTGCCTAGATGAGGTCTAAAAACTTGAGGGAAGGGCACTAGCATTCTTTTAGGGTTGTAGATCAAGTGCTAGCATTTCCAAAGAGTGGTTATAATAGCCAATTAGAGCAACAATTCAAGATTTATGGCCTTCCAAAGTTGGGCTACCAAAAGTTCTAAAATAATTTTTCAAAGATGTATTTAGTTGACTCTATATGTATTGTTAGGGTTTTTCAGCCCTAGGTATTAAGTTTGAGTATCTAGAACCTTCTTGGGCAGCACAAAATTGCATATTTAAGAAAGGCTCAAACATTGTCTAGGACAACTCAAAGTTATGGTTTGTAGCTTGCTTGCAGATTATTGTAATGAATGCACCCATGCAAGTTAGCATATTGTAATTGTGAATTTTGTAATTCCACATTTGCGGCACAAATAAGAAGTCCATATTTTGTTGTCACATTTTCTATTGTTTCTTTATTTTCTATTATGGTTAATGGTATTAAGGAGAGCACCCTTCATCATGTGGACATAGAGCAAGTGAATGTAAGGAGAAATCTAAGTTTGTAGGAAAATGCTATAGTTGAAATAAACAAGGACACAAATCTAGTGAATGCAAAACCAAGAAATTGAATCCAACAAAATATATTGTGAAAGCAATATTTGGATGGGAATACAACACGTGGTGTGGATGCCACTACTATGATGAATTTGGGCACATTGGTGCAAACTGTGTGAAATATCACATGAGGAAAAGAGATACCACAAAAATATGTTTCATTTGTATAGAACTTGAAAATCTTGCCAAGAACTATATGAATACAAGAAGAATTGAAGATGAAAAGAAAGCCAAGGTTGATAATATCAAAAAGCAGATGAAGTTGTAATGAATAGTAAAATCTCCTTAGAATGCAAGCCCAAGTGATGAAGTAGATGTCACTCAAGAGTTGGATGACTCAATCATTGCAACTTAAATCCCTATACGAATAACTAGAATTGAGATTCTAAAGAATACATCCCTCATTAGTTCAAGCTAGCAAGAAGAGGATATCCATATCTTCATTCAATATGCACAAGGATCACCCAGTGGTTGCAAAAATTCAAGACCTTACTGAGCTACATCGGGTAGCAAGACTTTACCAAACAATGTTGAGATACACTAAAGTATTTTATGTGGATATTGAGCTCTTGAATACTCTATTGAGTGATAATGATTCCACTGATATTTGAATGTCTATCAAGAATTAAAGGATGGACTAAGTGGAAAACAACCTATCACTAAGCAAGTAAACATACCAGGCATTAATGGTGATTATAAATGGGAAATTTATTAAGAGGAAGAAATCAAATGCATTATTTCACCATGATTTTATAGAGCTATTTGAGAAGAGTTAATTGAGATCCCTCGAGAAATTTAAGTACTTATTGTTGAAGTATTTTGAGTTTTTAGAAACCCTACCAAGAATGGCATCTTCTAGATGAAAAATTAAGAAAGGATCATAAATGTTGATTCATGGAGTGGATTTTGAGCTTCCAACATTCAAGTTGAGTTTGGCCATTACCGAAGCACTTGACCTGACTGGTGTAAAATCATAAAATTTTCCCAATGTATTGCTCATACACGATATCTATTTATATTATCACTATTCTATTCAAGAGATAGGCACTCATAAGATGAACAAAACATTGAACAAGTTATATGAATCGTGTTCTAAAACCTAAGCATCAACATTTGGAAGCCAAGAACTTAGTGCATATTTCACATATGCTAAGGGACTTTTAGTTAAGGTATATAAACCAGAGTTCACAATGGAAATTTATGGTTAGACCAACCCATTCTAATCAAAAGGAAGATGATTGAAGGAATCAATGCTCTTCCAATGTTGAACAAAGCCAAAGCAACCAAAACCCTAGGTCGAGTTGAATTGGTGAAGAAAAATCTTGCCAAGTGGGATGAAAGAGTAATGAAGATAAGTGGAATCACATACATGAAACTAAAATTTTGAATTTATGTGATCAGTCATAAGATATACAACTCCACTTGTCTCAATAGTGTGTCATGTGAAGTAGTTGATTTGGCTCTAAAAGTAGTAAATAATAACATGGCATTTGACTATGCCGAGTTAATATTGAATCAATTCAATAAGAAAATGGAGAGCATCATAGGTTCCACAAAAAATATATGTAAGTTTTATTCACTCTTGACTTGTTTATTCTTCTTTCTACAAAAATTATTCCCTTGTAAAGGTTCATTAGTATGGAGAAAAGATGTCCCTATTTCAAATCAAACAAATGAGTATATAGCGAAAAGGGGGAAAACTTTGATAACTTCATGGACAAATACTTTGAAACATTCAAAGAGAAGATGAAAAATAGATATAGGATACCTAAGAAGCTTGTAGAAGACTACAAGGACGATATATATTTCATGGTGGACTCTTGCAAAGTGTATATTTAGCTAGTCAAACCTAGAGTGGCATGGTTTAAGCCTCTAGAGTATGAAGATAACATTGATGACACCAAAGATATCATTGAGGAATTGCTAAATGAGCCTATGGATACTAAATCACTAGATTTTGGAACTTATGAAGAAGCCAAGGCAAACTTGAAATTAAGCTTCCTTAAGAAGTTAACAAAGGAAGAAAGAGGATAGCAAAACTAACAATAGAAAGTTCTACTCTCCTATTGATAAAAGGAAAAGGTGATGATATGGAAGAAGATAATGTAAAGGATGAAGATGAGGAAACCAAATTTGAAGAAGAAGAGCCTATAAGGAATAAAAGTAAGGTTATCATAACTAGACCTAATAATTCATCCACTATTGTACTCACAAGAAGGGCAGCAAAGTCCAAGAATAAATTGAAGTTAGGTAAAGAGAATGCCAAGCAGATTATCTTCAAAAGGCTTTCACCTACACTTCAAGAAAAGTTAAAAGAATTGGAAGAAGGAACTGGCATGGCATGTTTCAAATTCCTCAAATATGAATCAAGAAATGTGGATGAGAAAAGACAGATTGAAGATGCTATTATGACCAAATTGGGAAAATGGAAGTATTCTCCTAATGAGCTTACTCAGTAAATTCTTTATGAGATTAAACAAGCAATTAAGCCTAGATGGGAGCATACAAAGAAGACTAAAAAAGTCATCTTTCAATAGACTCTAAGACAACTCATGTCGATTTTTAGTGAAAAGGAGGTGAAATAATCTTTGAAGGACAATGAATAGAGGTTCACTCTCAAATTAAACACTTGCATGACACTTCTCAAAGACATAGAATATGTGGTAAAGGCATGTACAAAAAAATGGAAGAACTACAAACTGCATCAACCTAGTGATTTTGTTATTCATGTTAATGAAAAAGATGATGAGAATAATGAGGAAGAGGATGTGGAAACAAAATATGATGAAGTAAATGATGTAAATTTGGATGATGAGGAGGAAGAATAGTAAGCTATTGGATGAAGTCTTCTAGAGATTCAAAATATTGAGGAAACTAATGTAGAGAAGATTGCAACAACACTAATGGCCTCATTTCCTCATTCTTTGAGGAAAGCCTTAGTGTAATCTATCTTAGAGAAAGTTTCTACTAAGTTGGTTGTAGCTACCATTATAACACCAAGCACCCAACCAAGTTCAGGACCTATTCTATTGAGTATTCCATTGACTCAAGTGTCCAACACTTCATCTACCGAGCAGAAAGTGCCTCCATCTATCAAGTTTAATAATGCATCAAAAAGGTATTTCTACTATTAGTGCCATATCTACATTTTTTTCTATCCCCTTTGTTTTTACTATTGTTTCTATTCTACATATGTCCATAGCTAGGACAATGACAGTTGAAAACAAGTCTCAACTGAGTACTAAAGATTTAGATAAGGGTAAGCGTAAAAAAGAAGAAATTGATCTAGATGAGGATATAGTTATTCTGAATTGGGATATCTCTACTCTCAATCTTGATCAAATGATCACCATGGGTGAATTATTACAAAAAAGAGCTAAGAAACTAAATCTTAGAGAAGATAAGAGAAAGAAAACCCCAAGTGCTTGAAGATATATGTATAAAGAGGGAGAAGTATATGTAAAGATATGTAAAGAACATATGTATGGGGAAGCAGTACTCTAGATATATAAGGTATATGTATGGGGGAGTAGTATAGTATTATACATATACATGAATATATAAGAAAAAAAAATCTTTTACAAAAACAAATTTGAAAAAATATGAAAAATAGAATATGTTACCGAGTTGTAGACATAGAATGGTGATAAAAAAATGTTTTGACTTGTAATTCTTGAGTATTTAGGTTTTGGCATGATAAGTTTTTTTTTCACTAATGCCAAAGGGGTAGATTATTGACATTAAGGTCACTTTTTCTATTAGTGACTCACACTTAGTCAATTGGTTATGTTGCTATCGAGCTCTACAGTTGCTATCGAGCTTATCTTTTAGTTTGTAGTGTTAACCAAGTGCTCCAATTAGTCCTGAGCCAAGCAGTCAATGTACAAATTCTACCAAGTTTCTCAAATGCTACCAAGCTTTGGAACCTATGTATAGTTCAAGATAAGTGTAGTAGTGTTTAATGAGTTGTTTAGTACAAGTGATGGAAACTCTAGTGTTGACTGACATCACAATTTTAGCAATGTGAATCTAGTGTTGACAAAGCCATGGAGTGTAAACTGAGTAATTTAGTAATGCTGAGTTTTGCACTATTCACTGAGTCACACAGTATTGACCAAGTTCAAGCTACTTGGAATTTATTAGTATGACTTGAGCCTCTTCATCAACTAATTTTCAAACAATGCCGATGGTTGATAGTGGTTGTTGAGTCTCAGAACATCACCGAGTTTGTCCTCTAAACCCAAGTTACAATAGTTGGGCTGTCTTTGTGGATTTTGATGAAACTTATATTATACCTAACTCTAGTAAGTTGTGATTTCTAGATTGTCATAAATGTAATGTATTGTATAATATCCATGTTGCAATTACAATATGAAAGGGGAATAAATGATAGGCAGGGGGTGAATCAGTGCTTCAAACTTTAACCCATAAAATCATTCACCACACACTATCTCACAATTCAATAAACTAAAATACCATATAAAACATATACATCTATATTATGTAAACAAGTAAGCATTCAAAAATATATGCCACAAGATATGATTACCCAGAAACCCTCAAGTGAGAAGGTAAAATTGGGGTGGGGATGACACCTACAAATCTTCACTACTATAGTAATAAAGTGTATCCAATGAAGGTTACAATGTCTGATCATGAAACTTGATCTACCCTATGAAAGTTCTACCTTATTAAAGGCTTGCAAAGAATGTAAGCTCTTACCCTATTAGAAGTGCACCTGATTAAAGGACTTTAACTCACAACTAAGTTAGCACCTTGTTAGAGGATTTCAATACATCTTGTTAGGACTACTTTGTTAAGAGATTTGACTAGTTCACCTATTAGAATATCTTAGCATTGATCTTGCAATTAGCACTCTATTTCTTGATGTCAGATCACCCCTAAATTGATGTAAATTCTTGATCCTTCTTGATCAAATGTCCCTTTTCTCTTCATTATTCCCTTCATATGTTCTCCTTTAACTAATTTTGCAGTGCAATTTAGATCATAATACCTTTCTCACCATGAATGTCCTATTTGCACATGCATATTCTCCTTCTTACTCATACTCTACTGATAGAACATTTAGAGTTTTTTCCTCCTTAAGAAGACTTAGGTGACTTAGGATTAGCTATGAATCAACCCCTGTGATTCATCCATATTGCCACTTAAACCTTCCCTTTATTTGATTGGATGCATGTAATATAGAGGGAATCCCACTTAATATTTGTCCTTATCAACAAAATATCATAATTCAATCCTTAAGTCAGCCAAAAAATGGTTTACATTATAGTTTGTGCCAATACAAATAACTATGTCAAAACTGTGTTACTCAGCATCTAAAGTCCTTGGTGCTCGACACTAACTATGACTTTAATACTATCACTTGGCATTTGAAAGAGTCAATATGCACTATCTACTTGGCACTTGAATCAGTCAACACATACTATCTACTCGGCACTTGAAAGACTTGACACTTGAGTCACTCGATGCTCACTATTTACTTGGCATGCTCTAACTTTTATGTTGTGCTCAACATATGTTACTTGTTTAGCATGAACTAAGTAATGACTTAACTGTGTAGACACTTACTTGTCAAAATCAATCTAAGATTAACAATACAAAGGAGATATTTGAAGAGTATATGATGAGAAGAAGTGTGAATTGAAGAAGGATAGAGGTATGTACAGGATCATGGTCAATGAAAGTATGGCCTTAAGTGCTAGTGAAAAACCAACAAGTTAGGGTTATGTCAACTTCACATATAATTTTAAAGTAGTTTTGGACTCTATATAAAAAAGTTGTAAGAAAATAATCTCTAGGAATATGAATCTAGTTTCTAAACCACTAGGCCTTATCTGGAGAAAAAATTATTTGATTGGTCAAAAAATTAGATTTTAATATAGTAATACAAAAATTTCAAGGCAAAAATAAAAAGTAGGTGTATGTCTGATCACCTTAATCAAAATCAAATGATAATATTTTTAAACATAATTATAGATATAAATAGTAGACTCATGCCCGAATTTGATGCATATTTTTGGAAATTTTTATTCCAAATAAATAAATAATTTTAAATTTTCTACTATACTATTTTCAGAATTAAAAAACTCTTGTGTTTGACCACCTTAACCAATTCAAAAGAATTCAAAATTAAAATTTTCTTTTTTTCCTTATACTAGTCGAAGCATAGAATGTGACGCATCTTTTAAATTTTACAAATCTTATATGGTTTGAAATTTATAGCTATTTTTCAATCAATATATCAGTCAACATTTTGTAGCTAACTCCATTAGAAAATAAGCATTAATTACTTACTTAAGTCATAATTTGACATACATTATATCGATGGAAAGTTGAGAATGTTCTCAAAAAACCCTTTTTGTTTCATTAAATTTGGATGAAAAAAAGTCGTCAGCTACATCATTAAAGTCAGAAACACACAACATGCCAAAAACACATTTTTGGGATGTTTTTGGTGTTGACCATGGAGGGTTGGCATCCAAAGAAAAACCAAGCCTAATTGGGTACCTGTTTCAAAATTGGGTATCTATTCCCAAATTGGATACTCATTCTCAAATCAGATACCCATTTTTATTTATTTTTTCTTTTTTAATTTTAATTTTAATTTTATTTTATTTCTTTTTCAAATTATTTTATAATAGTATGACCCCTTTTTAGGATACTTAATATGTTTTTTAAAGGCCTTAGGAACCTTAACCATACATATAATTGTTCCAAAGGATCAAAAGGGGTCATAGGGTACTTTTTGACACTCTTTAACCCATTCAATCACAATATGCGTGCTTATGGTTCCTAGGACCTCTAACCACATAAATGATGTGATTTAATGACTCAAAATGGCCTTAGAATATCCTATGACCCTTTTTTAACCTATTCGATGATATTAAGTGTTCTTAGCAGTCATAAGATACTCTATTACCACTTTTGACTCATTTGTGCACATAATAAATATCCCTAGGACCCCTAGGAAAGTATTTTCTTATTTAATGAGCTACAAGGGGTTAGAGGGAACTTTATGATCCCATTTGACCCATTCAAACACATAATGTATGTCCTAGGAACATGTGTGGTTATAAGACCTCTTTAGAACCATACAAATGATTATAATATGTCCCTAGGAGTCATAGGACACCTAGAGACATATGCTGTCATGAAATATGTTGAAAGGGGTCATAAGTTATCCTATGACCCCTTTCAACCCATATAAATGATTATAATATGTCCCTAGGGGTTCTAGGACCCCTAGAGACATATGCTATAATCAAATATGTCAAAAGGGGTCATAGATTATCCTGTGACCTCTTTTGATACATATAAATGATTATAATATGTCCTTAAGGGTCCTAGGACCCCTAGAGACATATGTTGTAATGAAATATGTCAAAAGAGGTCATAGGTTACCCTATGTCCCCTTTTGACCCATATAAATTATTATAATATGTCCCTAGGGGTCTTGGGACCCTTAGACACACATGCTGTAATGAAATGCATCGAAAGAGTTTATAAGTTATCCTATGACCCCTTTGAGCAAATATAAATGATTACAATATGTCCCTAGGGGTCCTTGGACCCTTAGCAACATATGTTATAATGAAATGTGTCACCTATGACCCCATTCGACCCATATAAATGATTATAATCTGTCCCTAGGCAGCCTAGAACACCTACAGACATATGTTGTCAGAGATGTGTTGAAGGGGTGATAGGCTATGACCCCTTTCAAGCCATATAAATGATTAATATGTTCCTATAGTCTTGGGACCCCTAGAGACATATGTTGTCATGAGATGTGTCGAAAGGGGTCATAGGATAACCTATGATCCCTTTTGACCCATATAGATGATTTTAATATGTCCCTAGGGGTCCTGGGACCCCTAGAGACATATGTTATAATGAAATATGTCGAAAGGGGTCATAGGTCATCCTATGGCCCCTTATGACCCATATAAAGGTTATAATATGTCCTTAGGGGTCGTAGGACACCTAGAGACATATGTTGTAATGAAATGTGTTAAAAGGGTTCATAGGTTATCCTATGATCCCTTTCAACCCCTACAAGTGATTATAATATGTCCCTAGGGGTCTTCGGACCCATACAAACATATGTTCTAATGAAATGTGTTGAAAAGCGTCATAGGTTATCCTACGACCCCTTTAGACAAATATAAACAATTATAATATGTCCCTAGGGGTCCTAAGGCTCCTAGAGTCATATGTTGTACTTAAATGTGTAGAAAGGGGTCATTGGTTATCCTATGATCCCTTTCAACCCATATAAATGATTCTAAAATGTCCCCTAGTGGTGCTCAGACCCCTAAAGATATATGTTGTCATGAAATTTGTCGATATAGGTGATAGGTTATCCAATGACCCCTTTTGACCCATATAAATGATTATAATATGTCCCTAGGGGTCTTAGGACCCCTAGAGACAAAAGTTGTCCTAAAATATGTCAAAATGGGTCATAGGTTATACTATGACCCCTTTCAAACCATAGAAATGATTATAGTATGTACCTAGGGGTCCTATGACCCCTAGTGACATATGTTGTTATGAAATATGTTGAAAGGGGTCATAGATTATCCTATGACCCCTTTCACCCCATATAAATTATTATAATATGTCCCTAAGGGTCCTAGGACCCCTAGAGACATATGTTCTAATGAAATGTGTTGAAAGGGGTCATAGATTATGCTATAACCCCATTCAACTCATAAACAATTATAATATGTACCTAGGGTTCCTAGGATATCTAGAGACATATGCTCTAATGAAATGTTTCGAAAGGGGTCATTGGTCATTCTATAGCCCCTTTCGTCCCATAAAAATGATTATAATATGTCCCTAGGGGTCCTAGGACCCCTAAAGGCATATGTTGTAATGAAATGTGATGATTAACCTATATAAATGATTATAAAATGTCCCTAGGTGTCTTGGGACACCTAGAGACATATATTGAAATGTACTGAAATGAATAATAGGTTATCCTATGACCCCTTTTGACACATATAAATGATAATAATATGTCCCTTGGGGTCCCAAGACCCCTAGAGAAATATTTTGTAATGCAATGTGTGGAAAGGGGTCATAGGTTATCCAATGACCCCTTTTGACATGTATAAAGGATTATAATATGTCTGCAAGGGTCCTATGAGCCCACGACACATATTTTACAATGAAATGTGTGGAAATGGGTCATAGTTTATCATATGACCCCTTTCAACCCATATAAACATTTATAATATATCACTAAGGGTCCTAGAACCCCTAGAGACATATGTTATCATGAAATTTGTTGAAAGGGGTCTTAGATTATCCTATGAACCTTTTTGATCCATATAAATGATTATAAGATGTCCTTAGGGGTCCTAGGATTTCTAAAGACATATGTTGTCATGAAATGTGGTGAAAAGGGGTCATATCCTATTATATGACCCCTTTCAAACAATGTAAATGAGTATAATATATCCTTGGGTGTAAGGCCCACACTAACACCCTAGTCTAGATCTGGATGAAATAAATATGGTTAGGAGTTAATTGAGTTATGATTTACATTTTGTTGTTTTACTAAGGAATCCTAGAGGAGATTAATGTATATTTTGATACTTATCCAGTAACAGTAGGTCGATAAGTTAAGACCACATGGAAATGATATTTGAAATGTCCAAGACAAGAACTTGACCATGAGACACTATGGATGATCTACTAGGCATTTAGGAAGGATAGAATAACATTCATCCTACTAAGAACAACTATGAGCATAGGCTATGATGATAATCAGGTATATGGATATGTTTGAAATTGGTTCTAAATGATTATGGCATAATGATTGAAACATTCTGACAGTTTGTGGAGTTAAACCTGGAAAATCACACAAACCCCTCATAATGTGACAAAGGGATATTTCTAGGAACATCACTATGTTTAACTTGACCTAAAGTTACTAGTTAACTGGTCTGCACATTAGTGATTTTCACTTAGGACATATATGTTAAGATCCATGTTATATTGGTTTTACGATTCACTAAAGATGACTTAGAGTTTCATTCTTATGTGAGAAAGAGTTATGATGATACTCTGATTTAAATGATTTATAGTAAGAAGGATTACTATTGATACACATATTCGATATTTCAATGTTTTAAATATTTCTTTTGAGAATGCAATGTTTTGAATATGCACTTAGATGAAAATTAAATGGAATATGATATGGCAATGTTTTACTGATAGTACTTAGAACAGAAATGATTAGATGATAATTAATTGTAAATGTTAATGAGAAGTATGAGGTATTCTATCAATGTTGTACATGTTTGTATGTATCCTATATTATTTTATTGGGTTACTGATGTTTAAGTTGAGTGTGCAGGAAAGTTGAACCATGGAAATGTAAGAGGGAAACAAGGTATAGAAACATGTTTAATGAATCTGTCAAGGTGAATCTTTGTAAGATTTGTAAACCTCATTATGATGTGCTTATTTCATGAATGTGTGATGTATGTGTGTCTCACTTGACACTTGTGCTTGTTATGTGAAATGACATGTTATTCATCAATGGACCATGTGGCCACTTTGCTTCGTGTTATATGCTTCGATTGAGAAATTTGTTTATTTCCTTAGTTAAAAAAGGACAAGGTTATCACCTTTGGAAAGAAAATTTGAAAATTGAATTAGGTAGCTTTAGAAAGGTGATAAAGTAATTTTAAGGTAAATTGTGACTAAAATTAACCTTACCCATGTTAGCACTATAGGTTAGGGGTTTATTAATGACCTCTATGGTGTCTAGTGGACTTAGGAGACCCCATGAAAATGACATGCTTCATTGAATCCGAAAATAAGAGGCTTATAAATAGAGGCAAGGTTAAAATTGAACTCACTTGGCAACTCTCTACTTTTAGAGACTAATAAGGTTGAAGAAAGAGAAGGGAGCTCTACTACAAGTATTCATTGCCTTGCTTGGAGGAAGGTTGGTAACATGATCCATGAAGTCTCTTCATTTTTGAATATAGGTTAGAAATGGTGTTTTCATTTCATGATGAAATTGTGGTGTCTTGTGGTGTATTTGTGGTTAGTTCTTGTTCTATGTTGCATGTGGGCAGTGTTGTGGGAGTATTTCTTGAATTTGTTGTTTCATGTTATATGTCTTGTGAATTGGGTGTGAGGCATCACTCACCCTTGGGAGGGAAGAGATGCCTGGGGTGAAGGGGTTAGTTGGGCTCACACATGGAGTTTAGGAGTTCTCCCTTTTGTGGAGATGGTTGAATATGTTTATGGCATGCAAATTATCTTTCTAACTTGCATCTTGGGAGCTATAAGGTGGTATAAGGAAGGGAAGATGTTGATTGCCCTGAAAGGGCATTTTGAGCATGTTGATTGCCCCAAAAGGGCATTTTGATATTGAAAAGATGTGAATTTTTATGGTTATGCAATCCTCCTCATGATGAGAGCCCACCTTCACCCATTTCTTGATTCATTTGTTGAATCTTTGTGCATAAACTTGGATGGGATGTGTTGTGATGTCTTGTGTTAAATGTTTTCTCATTGTTGTGTATGTTCATGGCATGGGAATGTAATGAGTGCAACCGTTTATGCCTTGTTTCCCCAAGCTTGGTGAGTGGCCTCCTCAAGGCCTAGGTTGGGAGGTGATCCTTCATGGTTCCATTTCTTTTTTTATTGCAGGTAGACACCTTGAAGAGTTTGGAAGTTGATGTTCATGAGATTCTTCTTTGTATAGAAGAGGACCTTAATTGTTGTGTTGCAAATAGAGAAAAGAGCTCCATTTTATTATGAGAAGTCATCATGTTGAAAAGTGTTGTTATTAGTCTCATGTAATTGCTAAAAGAGTGACTGAGAGATTCCTTGTTGCAAGTTATATCTTGGAAAGAGACTAACTCAAGCATTCGATATCCTCAAGTTTTAGGAAAATTGTTTAAATTTTTGATGATCAACATTGTTTAAATGATTGATGCTTAGTATTGGATTCAAACTAGATGTAAACTATGCATTGGATAACAATATTTTTGGAGATGACTTAAATTTACTAAATAGAAATGTTGTGATGCTTTCCTTTGCAGTTGTTAGTTGAGTTACATTGGATTTCAATCTTGTATTCAACTAGTTATTCTAGTTAGTAAATGGTTATGTAAGTGACTACATTATGTAATATAGAGGTTATGATATATTTTAAATTTGATGTTCATGGGATAAGTTAGCCTAAAATTCACCAAAGATCCATGTAAATTTTAGTTGAAATTGCAAAAGAAAAGATCTATGCTAAACTTGCTTAATAGATAGAAAAACAAAAAAAGACAAGAAATGAAACAAGACTGTAGATACAAATCTGCCCTCTGGAAAATGTATGGGCTAACAATCTATTCTGTTATAGACATTAAAATAATAATTTTAAAAAAATAAAAAAAATCAAGATAGATACTAACATGTCATCAAATATAACTTTAAAATATTAACTAAGTAGTGATAAGATGGCAATGTAAATCTATTTATTAACACCTTGCTTCTAGGGTGACCTAGCATTCAATGGATGTCAGAATATGTTTGAAAAAAAAAACAATAATAAAATTTGACATCCCCACTCACCTCCCTAGGTCAAAAGGGGAAAGAATATGCATATTACATGGCAAATAAAAAACAAAACCACTAAAGAAAATACCGACCACAACCTAGGCACCTTTAGCTTACAAAAACCCATTGATTATGGATTAGATGGTTGTCTTGTCAAGTGTCCACCTTCCTCATGCTACCCAGTCAAGGCTAAAAAATGTGGGCAGAAAAAGAGGTGACCTTGTGGACGGAAAAGTGCAGATTTCCAAAAGTTTAAAAGTTAAACAAAGCTGCCCTTATTTATGGTTATATAGGTGCTAAGGAATATGTATAAACTAGAGCCTAGTGCTTTGGCAACTACCCACGCCTAGTTGGAAATATGGCTCACGTGGGCAAGGAAGAAAGTGCTATTGGAAAATTTAAATATAGGTGCAACACATAAAATTTGAGTTTATGATGTGAACACATAGGTTTGGTTAATATGATAGGATAGTGTAGGATGAAGATATTAAATAGAGTATGTTGATGGGGTGGGCATAGATATTTATAGGTTATAATTTAGCACACTTTAAATGTAGTAGTGACATTAATTATGATAGATATACATTAGTAGATCTTTGATAAATAGTTAGTGTATAAATAATGTTTAAAATAATGAATAGAAGAGAAAATTGAAAATAACTCTTATGGTTGTTAAATGAATTATGTATGCATTAAGGGATGGTAAATTGGATTTAGCTTTTCAAGAAAATTGATTTAGGTGTTGAATAGATTGTGTTTTACTATAATCATTAGATAACTGTAGGGATATTACATAAACGTAAGGTCCAAGTAATAAGCATTCATTGATAATAATGATGATTAAATGGGGCACAATCACAATCATGTAACAGGAAAATAATAATAATAATAATAGTAGTAGTAGTAAGAATAAAAATATATATTAAATAAGAATTAAAATGCAATGATAGTAACTAATGATAGAAAGGATTAAGTTGACACATGATATAGAATTGAGAAAGTATGATCTTCTTGTGAATCAAGAACACCAGTATTAGATACTATGAGGAATTTTCTACTATGATGAATTATATATAAATGTGAGATATGTTGTCAGCTATATTTATTAAAACTTTAGGCATGTTATGAATTTCTTAGACAGTATGGGAAGCATTAAACCTAGCGATATTATTTTAATGACATTTGAGGATTAATTGCAATAGCTTATATTATGTAATAGTATTCTAATGGATAAAGAGTACATATTTGAAAGTAGGTAAAGGTAGTTCCCAAAAAAATTAGTAATCATATTAATCCTTTGCATATTAACAAGAATGACATTATAATAGTAATGGTATTGTAATAATTAGATGATGGGACTCTTATGTACTTGATCCTTAAAATCTTCACCTGTACCCTAATCCAAGTTGGGATTACACTCACACATCATAGTGCCTCATATTTGGGTTGTTCCCATGGCATCTCAACATAGTAGTTTTCTAGGAGTAGCAACCATGTATTCCCTCTTGAGATCTTGAATTCATAATCTGAGGAAGATAGTTTTGTTCCTTCACCTCTCTTCATCAAGTCTAAGTTATAGTAAACTAAGCCTTTATCTTACCTTGAGCCTTTGAAAAAAAAATAGTTGTGTTTTTGCCTCGTAGTTTTGCCTCATAGAATTGTGGCATGACATTGGGGCTCCTATGACCCCTAGAGACATACATTGTAATGAAATATGTCAAAAATATTATAGGTTATCCTATGATCCATTTCGACCCATATAAATAGTTATAATATGTTCCTATGGATCCTAGGACCCCTAGACATATGTTGTAATTAAATATGTTGAAAGGGGTCATAGGTTATCCTACAATCCCTTTCAACCCATATAAATTATTATAATATGTCCTTAGGGGTCCTAGGTCTACTAGAAACATATGTTGTAATGAAATATGTCAAAAGGGGTCATAGGTTACCCTATGACCCCTTTCAGCCCATATAAATGATTATAATATGTCCCTAGGGGTCCTAGGACACCAAGAGACATATGTTTTAATCAAATGTAGAAAGGGCTTTCAACCCATATAAATTCTTATAATATGTCCCTAGGGGTCCTAAGACCCGTAGAGACATGTTGTAATGAAATGTGTCAAAAGTGGTCATAGGATATCATATGACACATTTTGACCCATATAAATGATTATAATATGTCCCTAGGGGTCTTGGGACCCCTAGAGACATATGTTCTAATGACATGTGTTGAAAGGGTCATAGGTTATCCTATAACCCTTTTCAACACATATAAATTATTATAATATGTCCCTACGGTTCCTGGGACCCCTAGCGACATATGTTGTCTTGAAATGTGTTGAAAGGGGTCTTATGTTATCCTATGACACCTTTTGACCCATATAAATGATTATAATATGTTCATAGGGGTCCTAGGAGCCCTGGAGACATATGTTGTCATGAAATCTGTCGAAAGGGGTCATTGTATAGGTTATACTATGACCCCTTTCAAACCATAGAAATGATTATAATATGTTCTTAGGGTTCCTATGACCCCTAGGGACATATGTTGTAATGAAATATGTCAAAAGGGTTGTTAGGTTATCCTATGACCCCTTTTGACCCATATAAGTAATTATAATATGTCCTTAGGGTCCTAGGTGTTGACATTAAGTCGAGTTTGTTATTATTGACAACACTTATTTAGATTTTGTATGGTTACTGAGCTCATTGAACAATCTATAGTGTTTTCCATGTAATTCAGTAGCCACCAAGCTTTGCAGTTCCTACCAAGCATCCTAATGATTACCGAGTGAAATTAGGCAGTGTGAAATCTAGCAGCTCAACCCAAGTAGTTTAGTGGTTACCAAGCTTTGCAATTCAAACAAAGCCAATAGTTCATGTGAAGTGAAGATAGTGTTAAATGAGCTATGCAATGATCAGTGTTAACCAAGTGCAGCCATAGTAAACATGTAATTTAGTTTCTACCAAGTTACACAGTATCTAACAAGTTGCCAGTGTAGATCAAGTTCAAGACTACTCTGAGATGATTAGTATGGACTAAGCTTCTACTGCTACTGAATGCATGATGATGTTGAGTAATTATAGTGGACTCCATGTATTAGAACTTCACCAAGCCAGTCTTCAAAATCCAAGTATCTTCATTCAAGATGACTTTATAATATTGGTGTTAACTTATATATTGGCCAACTTTATAGTTTTGCAAATTGGATTGATATATATGTAATATATTGTATCATATCCAATATAACATATATGAAGGAATATATAGATAAATATATGTATGCATGTGAATGTGAACCAGTTGCAAAGTATATTGTAAGGCCATATCAGCAAAGGAGCAACAGATTCATATCTATTACATAAAGGTGATCAGTACTTTAAAGAATCTCTATCAGCAAGTTAGTTGTAAGTCAGATATCAGTTGTTTCATTCTAATAGTTCAACTAGTTCACCTCCTCTAACAAGGTAGACTTAATAGTCATTTATCAAATCTCTTTACCAAGTGCATACTTTGTTGTATGTTTGCAAATCCTCTAACAAGTTTGACCTAGCAGTCCTAATTTCTCCTAACAAGGTAGATCTTTAGAAGTGATCATTGTAAGCCTTAATAGGCCAACATTATGCTTCAGTATTAAAGTTTTGTGGGTATCATCTTCACCCAAATTTTACTTTCAAATTGGAAGATTTTTGGGTTACCAAATTATTGTGTTCATGTGCCATGAATGTTCATGTTTTTAGTTTCTCATGCATAAAGATCAGATATGATTCAATGGTTATTGAATTATTGCAATTAAGATCTAATTTTGGTAAAGATTTTGAGGTTATTGATTCACCCCTCCCCTCTTATTAAACTAGCATAGTCTTGAATATTTCCAACAATTGGTATTAGAGCATTTGTGGTTCTCAGGATAAAGCTTAACAACTCAAGCAAAGATCAAGGACAATGGAGATATTCAAACTTGATAAGGCAATCGACAATGAAAAGATAGATCTAGAAATGGCCATTTTACAACTCAAGAAAGCCAAGGAGCAACTTTCCCAATCCTAAAAAAGAAGGAAGGAACTTGCAAATAAGATGAATGATCATTAGTACATTGAAGAAATGATTGAAGAACTTTTCTCTTCAAGAAATTTAGATGAAGCAAATGATGCAATCAAAGAACTCTTAGAGAAGAATGGTTTCCTGCAAGAAGAAATAAGAAAGCTCAAAGTAGAACAAGAAATCTAGTCAATAAGGCTATGTGAAATATTGGAACAAAGAAACAAGATGAAAGAAGAAATGGATGGAAGAAATAGTGAGATCCAAAACCAATCCATTCAGTATGAAGATCTTATAGATCAAATCTCCAATGCAAATGAAGAAATCATGAGTCAAAGACAAATCAATGAAAGATTAAGGAATGATCTAAATTCAAAAAGACAGATCAATGAAAGATTAAGAAGTGAGCTGAGATCTGAAAAGCAAATCAGTGAAAGATTGAAAAATGACCCAAACATCAAAATAAAAATTAATGAGAGAATGATGAAATCACAAATAGACATGAATCAATTTGAATCAACTAAATGAGCAATATCTCTATAGATGAAAGGGTAAAGCAAGAATTGGATACAAAGAAGAAGAAGGTGAATCCTCCAAACAATGTGCTCAGAGGAATCAAAGACCTACTTGCACTCACTATGGTAAGATAGGTCATACATCAAACAAATGTTGGAGTAATGTTAAAGAAAAATTCAATGGTAAATTTTAAAATTGCAAGTAGCATGGTCACAAGCCTAATGAATGTAAAGAGAAACCAAAATTTGAAGGCAAATGTCACAAATGCAAGAAACAACATCACAAGGCATCAAATTATAGAACCAAGACATTCAATCCAATAGAGAAAATTGTGAAAGCAATATTTGGTTGGGACTACAACACCTAGTGTAGATGTCACTACTATGGAGAGTATGGACACATTGGCATGAACTGTGTTAAACATCACACGAGGAAGAGAGATACCACCATAAGATGTTTCACTTCTTGAGAACTTGGTTGCCAAGAATTGCATGAATACAGGTAGAATTGAAGATGAAAAGAAAGCTAAGGTAGACAACATCAGCAAGCAAATAATAGATTCCTAAATCCACTAAGGAAGCTAGTCCAAGCAATGGTGGTGATGTCACTCAAGAAGTGGGTGACTCCACCATTTCTAATTAAGTTCTTGAGCAAAGACTAGAACAAAGTTATCACGATCGCATCTAAACAGTTCCAAAATTGAAAGGAAGCAAAGATCCAAATCAATATTCAAGACACAAAGGGATCATAGAAGATCAGATCAGTTATCACTGAGTTACTTTATCTACCAAGTAAGGTGAGGTCATGGACTCTACCAAGCAAGGTCAAGAGTAAGTAGTCACACATGTTTGGTTACTGAGTTATAAAGCATTCACCAAGTGATTTGAGTAGATAGTGGATGACAACCTATCAACCATAATGACACTTTTGTATTGAGAATTAATGGAAAATGTAATCAAAAGGTAAGAGATCGAACTCATTTTTCATCGAGAATTTTAAAGGATTGTTGTGATCAAGCAAATTGTAGAGTGATCAAGCAATTTCGAGCAGCAATTTTTTTGAAGTTCTCCGTAACCTATCGAGTAGTCATGGCAACATCAAGCAGTAGTAGAAAGGAAAAGAAAGGGTCAGAAATGTTGGTCCAAGGAGTCGAATGGAAACCACTAGATTTCAAACTTGTACCAGCAATTACAGAAACTCTCGATCAAAATGGAGTGCAATCACAAATCCCTCCTAAGGTACTACTCATTAATGATATTTAGACTCATTTTAAGTGTGCAATTAAAGAAATTGGAATCCTAGAGATGGATGATGCCCTAGGTGAACTATGTGTGAATGGTGTTCTTAAACCTAAGCATAAGCACTTGGAAGATAAAGGTTTAACCCACATTCCCCACCTCCCCTAGAGTTTCCAAATCAAAATGATCAGATACATTCTAAGATGAGTTTACAATAGTCAGTTATGGCTTGAGCAACCCATTTTGATCACTAAGAAAAGGATTCATCATATCATCGACCTTCCCATGCTTTCCAATGCCAAAACTACTAAAACTCTAAGTTGAGTAGAGTTATAGAAGAAAACCCTAGCCGAGTGGGACTGCAAAGGCATGAAGATTAGTAGTGCAATGGATGCAAAACTAAAATTTGGCATACATCTAATAGCATACAAGATCTATAGTTCTAGTCATCCAAATAGTGTGTTGTCTGAGGTAGTAGACTTGGCATTCAAAGTCGTGAAGAACAATCTAGCATTTGTTCTTGTAGACTTGTTGTTGAAATAGTTTAACAAGAACATGAAAAGTATTAGGACATCAAAGAATAACCCTTGCAAATTTAGTTCATTATTGACATGCTTATTCTTCTATGTTCTAAAGTTTTTCCCTTCTAAAGGTACAGTTGTATGGAGAAAGGATGTCCCAGTTTTGTATCAAATTAACAAATATATAGTAGAAATGGGTGAGAATTTTGATAGCATAATGGATAATTACTTTGATGTCTTCAAGGAGAAAATGAATAACAGATTCAAGATTTTTAGGAAATTGGTTGAAGATTACAAAGATCATGTTTTTTTCATGGTAGACAGTGACAAAGTCAACATTTAGGCAATGATTCCAAGAGTTGTATGGGTAAAACCTCTGCCCTATGAGGTAAACATTGATGAAGCAAAAGACATAATTGAGGCCATGATAAACAAACTTTTTGAACTGAAGGCACCACACTTTGGAACATATGATGAGGCTAAGGCAAGAATAGAGCTTGGAATCAAGCTTCCATAGGTAGTTAACAAAGGAAAGTGGAGAATAGCAAAATTAAAATCTAGCATACCTCTTATTTTGACCTAGGGCAAGGGAGAAGATGATGATGATGATGTGAAGGATGAAGAAGAGCCAAAAAAGGAAGAAGAGCCAGTAAAGAAGAAAGGCAAGGTGATCATCACCAAGTCACCCAAGCAATCCACTGTAGTGTTTACTAGGAGATTCAAGAAGAAAGGTAGTGAAGTTGTATTTAGCAAGCCTCCTCTCACCTTCCAAGAAAAATTGAAACAACTAGAAGAAGATTTAGGCATAACCAACTTCAAATCATTGAAGTATGAGACGAGGATAGAGGCTAAGAAGAAGTAGATTGAAGAATTCGTTCTAACCAAGATGGAAAAATGGAAGTATTCCCCTGATTAGATAGCCTCTTAGATTTCTAATGAGCTTTTAGAGAGATTGAAGCTAAGATGGGACTCAACTATGTAGACAAAAAAAGATATCCATGAGCAAAACCTAAGGCATTTGTTACCAAGCATTACTAATGCTGAAGTAAAAGAGTCTTTGAAGAAAAATGAAGACAAGATGACTCTTAGATTTAATACTTGTTTAATTTTGTTGAAGGATATAGAACATGTAGTCAAGAATGCTTTAGGCATGTGGAAAAACATTTATCACTTGCATAAATAGAGTGACTCTCCAATAGAAGTCAAGGGTTATGATAGTGATGATGAGGAAGAAGGAACTCACTTTGAGACAATACAGTTTGACAATGAAGTAATTGAAGAAGATAAAGAGGAAGAAGCTACTAAGGAAGATAAAGAGGAAACTGATCCTATGAAGATAGCTACAATAGTCATTGCCTCACTTCCTCATTCTCCAAGCAAATCAGTAGCTACATCAAGTTTGGAGATAGGTTCAAAAATCTTGATTGTGACCACAATAGACACATCAAATGTCCAATCACTCTTCACTCCCTCACAACTCAACACATCATTAGAGGAAGTGTCTACCACTTCATCTACTAAGCTACAACCTCCCTCTTCTTTAGTTCCCAAGTTAGCATCAACAATAACAAGTACAACATGTTCTACAATTTTGTGTTCTTCAACAATAAGTATAGTTTCGAGTTCTACAATTTTGGATTCTAAAGTTTTTTTTTTCTACAACTTCAGGGACTTCTATAAGTATATCAGTTTTGGATTCAGTAAGCATACTAGTCAATGTTCCATCTATCAGTACTATATCAGTTTTTACTGCTAGTCCTTCTATCTCCACTATTGTTTCCATTCTAGATTCTAAGGAATTATGTATAAAGGCAGTTGAACCTAATGCTCAACCAAGTATAATACTTTTGAGTGGAAAGAAGATAGAGGAAGATATTGATCTAGATGAGGAGATTGAGATTCCAAATTGGGATTTTGATAATGCCACGATAGATCAAATGCAAATAACTAGTAAACTCTTCCAAAAGAAAGCAAAGCAGAAGAAATTAAGAGAGGAAAGAGATAGAGAACATAAAATCATTGAAAGTGCTAAGAATATTTTGATTGCAGTAATAGGTGTTGAAGTTGACACTTCTCAACAAATTTTGTTTCAATTGGAAGAAGCAATCCAAAAGTTTAATGAGGACTCCAGTGATCAAGAAAAATTGATTGAGAAAGCAAAGAAGAAATTTGATAACAAAGTGCTTGAGCACATTGCTCAAAAAATTGTCATCCAGTAAGTGGAGCTTTCCTCAATTTTGACCAATCTTGAAAACTCTTGCACAAATGTAACATTATTTTTTGGGAAATTATGTAATGTTACCAAGTTCACAAAGGAAATAAAGGGAAAACTATCAAAGATTGATGAAGATCTGAAGGTTAGTGCACAACAGTTGCAACTTGACCCTAGTTAAAGCTCAACACATCATATGAAAATCAAATTCTTGTCAGATGTGCAGGTAGAGTTGTTGAGAGACGAAGCAAGGATTTAGTCTTCACTGATAGTTATTCAAAATATGATCCTTCCCATCATGGACACAATGCAAAACTATATTGTTTACTCAAAAACATTGATCCATGACAATAATTTCTCAATTGTAGATCACATGATAGAACTCTCTATAGAAGTCCAAGTTGCTCTACATACATGCAAAATTTTGCAAGAGAATTGAGATAAGACTTTAACACTCATACTTAAGGTACATTCTGAGTTTCTTTCTTATATTGGTGTCTCTATGTGAAAATCTTTGGTATTATTGTCAAAATGGGGGAGAATCAGTATAAGAGAGACAATGTGTATATTGTATGGGGGAGAATCAGGAAAAAGGAAAGGAAAGTATATTGTATATACTTACAAACACAAATTTTGAAAAATCTCAATATTAGTACCGAGTCAGTATCACATTGTGATGTATATAAGTTTTGGCTGATAAGTGTTTTTGTCACTAATGCCAAAGGGGGAGATTGTTGATATTAAGCCAAGTTTTTTATTAGTAACAATAATTATTTAGATTCTGTATGGTTATCAAGCTTATTGAATAGTCTTTAGTGTTTTCCATGTAATTCAGTAGCCATCAAGTTTTACAATTCCTACCAAGCATCCCAGTGATTACCAAGTGAAATCAAGTAGTGTAAAGTCCAGCAGTTCAACTCAAGCAGTTCAATGGTTACAAAGCTTCGTAGTTCAAACCAAGCCAATCGTTCATGTGAAGTGAAGATATCATTAATTGAGCTATGTAATGATCAATGTTTACCAAGTGTAGTCATGGTAAACATGTAATTTGGTTTCTACCAAGTTACATAGTATCTATTGAGTTTCTAGTACAGACCGAGTTTGAGACTACTCTAAGATGATTAATATGGATCAAGCTTCTACTTCTACTAAATGCATGATAATGCTGAGAAATAATAGTGGATGTTGTGTATCAGAACTTCACCAAGTTAGTCTTCAAAACTTGAGTATCTTCATTCAAGTTGACTTTGTAACATTGATGTTAACTTATATATTGGCCAAATTTGCAGTTTTGCGAATTGGATTGATATATATGTAATGTATTGTATCATATCCAATATAACATATATGAAGGAATATATGTAGTGCCTACCCTCGTTCACATCTTCTCTAGACATATTATTGCTATTGTTATCAGACTTTGACGGACTAGTTTATGTAGATGGATTAGTGGTATTGTTTTGACACTATCAGACATTATATTATGGATTTAGTTATCATGTGATGAGATCATTTAGACTTCACATTTCATGTATGTATGATGATCACTATATTGTTTTCAGTTACTGCTGATGATTAGTTAGATGGTTGATTATCTTATGTGCTTTATTATGGATACTTACCCCATACTTGCATATGTATGGTGTACGTGTTTTCTTATTGTATGGCATTTCTAATGTGGTTAAGGAAGGGAGTCGTAGTCACCTGCTTAGTCGAGATCTACACGATGCACCACTTCCTGCCATTGCCTGTTTAGCTTAGCACTATACATTTTGTATGTACATGCATGGCTTTTCTGCAGGTTGCAGGTACCGAGTATCCACTTCCCTGAATTGCCAGGATGAGCATACCCTATTATACTATCTCAATGATAAGAGAGGGGAGATAAATTCTCAAGTCCAAATCCCAAACCCTAAAACCATTTGTCCTAGTGAGTTAGGACAAGTATCTGAGTTGAGTACCCACTGAATGTGTCGGATGACATATTTTGTAATTTTTAATCTTTTAGACTGATTTGGTATGAATTGTTTCATGATGGGTTTTCATATTTTATCATGAAGGTCCATGGTGAATTTTCTATTAACTAAGTTTTAATAAATAGATTTAATTAACAAATTAATTATTTGAGAGATTAAATATCATGATTTTGATATTTTGATTATTAATTAAAGGAGAATTAAATTAAAAGAAAATTAGAAATTAAAATAAATAATAAATTATAAAATATTAATTAATTAATAAACAAATATTAATAATAAAAGTTATAAAAAAAATTAAAATAAAAGTATGAAGATTAAAGTGGGAGTTATAAATATTTAAATGAAAATTAATTTAAAAGTTATTGGAGTTATAAGTTTGCATGGGAAATAATGCAGTTCCCTATTTTTCATGTGTCAACAGCATGGGGGTTAGTGCATCAATTAAGCACATGGTGTCTACAACCCTAGGGCTTATCTAAAAGGCTAGAAATAGGTCCATGCTTAGTTGGCGATATCTTCCAACTGATTTTAGAAGCATTCTAGGGTTATCCGAAAGCTCTTTATATTCGGGCATTCCTTAATAGCTTGGGAGATAGCAAGGGACATAGCGTGGATAGTATGGTTAGCATGGAGAATAGTTGAGGCATTGGAGGATTCGAGAAAATTCTGAAGAAGGGAAGCTTGCTCTGCGGGTTGTCTAAGGATAAGCGAGTTTAGCATCAGAATCTGGGTAGATTCTTGTGATTTCATTATGATACTTTTGCATCTAGCTTTCCCCTGTTTTCTTCATATTTTCCATATGTCTTTATTGTGCATTTTCAATTTGGGGCAATTAAGTTTTATTTAAGGATTCTATATGTTTAGATCTAAAAATAATATGGACTAGGGTTGCAATTTCATGGACAAACCCATTAGAATTAGTCATCAGAGAAATTCTTAAGAGAACAAGTTCATAGAGAGGTTCTGAAAATAAAAGCTTGTAATTTTATAAAGAATCTGAGATTTTGTGTGTGTGTATATATATATATATATATATATATACATACATACATATATATATATATAATATGTATTTATATAATTGTACCCTTATTATGGTGGAATCGCAACTTGTTAAATCGCGCTGCGATTGTTTGATTTAATAAAAACTATTGCATGTTGGGTGGGGGCAGAATTCGCACCCCGTACTCATATATTTAAGGGGCGCGTGGTACCTACTGCGCAGTGTACCCGCAACTGCAATGGTCGCAGGGTACCTGCAATAGCAGGGTACCCGTGGCAATAGTCACCACAGTGACAGCCGATGACTTAATCGATTCGGCTTTAATTCTATGGAAACTTTGTTAATTTGATTTCCTTTATGAATTGAAAATTAATAAAATTCGGTTCCGTTTTTATAAAATGCAAAAATATTAAATATTATATTATATATGTACATATGTATATGTTTAAATATATATATATATATGTATATATGTAATATATATATATTAAAAGATTTAAAGTTGTTAATAAAAGATTTATAAAGTCATCTCTTTTTAATGATGAATAGTTTTGTAATTTTATAGTTTTAACTATTATGAATTAATAGTTTGAGATTATAAGATAAATGAAGCATATGAAAGTTAAGTTAGTGGAAATGTCTTTTAAATGTTATAATTGGAAAACTGAAGTTTAGAGGGAATTTTTAATCCATCCAAAAATTAATACATGGAAAAACGTAGGAAAATGTTCTTTCTCTAAACTTGGAATTACAAAAACTGAGATTATGCATATGAATTCAAATTTGAAAACTTATCCAACCAAAACATGTGCTTACATTGTGTATTCATTATACTAATGTTTTGGGTCTTGGGTTGACTAGTGTTGACCGGTATAGGACGTCAACCAGAGGCTTGGGGGTTATGTGAATGTGATGTCTTGATGATGTTTTCATTCGATCTTTATAAACCCAACCATGATTATGTGATGGAATGCTCTATGAATTGGTTGTGAATACTGATTGTTATAGTTGAGATTTCTTATGTCTAGAACCCTTGACTTAACCATTATTTTGGTCATCAATCAGTTATCCTTGGATATATTCTAGTCGCCATGATGGGACTAATATGTGGATTTATTATTGATGATGTCATGATGTGACATGTGTTGACTCAATCATTTTGGAGTCTTTGATCAATATGATTTTGAGATATATTTTGGTTATTGAGAACCAATGGATATTTTGATTATCAGTGATACTTCAGTTGCCAATAGAGAGCTGTTGTGTTCATGATTTTCTATGGATGTTGCTCATGGTGATTTGATGCTTTTATGCATATTTAATGATTTTTAATCATGGATATTTGTTGATTCCTTATTATGGTGATTTTGTGGACTTTCTTTATGTTTATGATACCATGAGCATTAGGGTAGGATATCTGCATGTAGTGTCGGGAAGTGGCTTGCAATGGGGGCCGGGGCCCTAAGAGGCTGCCAGGGTAACTCATTGTAAGTTGGTTAATAAGTGATAACATTCACACACTTAATACTAACTGAATGAACCTAAAAAGATAAGAGTTTTGGTTCTCGCCCATGCCTTGAGTGCTTGTATAGGCTAGGATGGGAGTAGAGAGAATGCATGGTTGCGACCTTGCATTCCATAGTATGCCTTGTCAGTATGAAAGGATACTAGTGGCCGCATGAGATCTGTATGGACCCGTGGAGTTTAGCTAACTGTCAGGGTAACTTGTACAAGATAAATGCGATGACACTTTCCCGCTTGCATAGTAGGTTCCTACATGTCATTGTGTGCCTCTGGGAAGTAGATGTCTGTTTTGTGATTGCAACCTTTGAGTTAGTATACTTTTAGGATTCCTGGACTTTAGAGTCGTGTGCTATGTGGTTTTGATAACCTATTTTGGGACTTGAGATTATCTCCTCAGCCCGGTGGGAGTGGACCACTTAGGTACCACGCGGTTGGGTGGTAGTGTATCTTCCACTCTTATCATTTCAGATTCATTGAGACTTTGTGGTTAATGTGTCCTTCATGATGGTGGATATGTATCCTTTCATTGATGATTAGCATATGTTAGATGATGATATCTTATGCTTTACTTTTTATGTTAGTAGGATGTTAGGAGTGACATTCCTACTATGATAATACCGATGACCTCTTCGGTGCTTGGAATGTTACGCACGGAGGGATGGATAGGATCCACGATGGTCTAATGATGCTATTAATGGTTGGGAGGAACCGTGCACTTAGTTTATTTATTTGATCTTTCTGATAGATGTATATGGCTTTTATGATGATGTATCATGAGTATCATGTGATTATCTTTACTTTAATGTATCATGGATTAGAATAGGATGATGTACCTTATTCTACATGTGTATATTCTTTTAAGCCTTCATACCCTATGACATGTACAATGGATGAATGAGCAGTTGGATATGTAATGACTGAACATTGGACTTATCATATTATTTCATGTGGATGTTGTACTAGATGGATTCATGTAAGTAATTCATGTTAAGGGGATCTTAAAGAATGTAATCTATTGTATATGTTAAGTTTACTCTTTAGATGGACATTTCTATTGCTTCCGTTATTGTGCATAAGTTATATGTGGTAGTGACTTTTAAAAAAAAAAATGCCACCAAACTTAGTGAAATACTAGGTTAATTATTTGGATCCCTTGACGGGGCATTACAATATATAGAGGAATGTATGTATGCATATGAATGTGAATTAGTTGCAAATTATATTTTAATGCCATATCAGCAAAGGAGAAGCAGAGTCATATCTATCACATAAAGGTGATTAGTACTTCAAAGAATCTCTATCAACAAGTAAGTTGTAAGTCAGAGATCAACTGTTTCATTCTAATAGGTGAACCAGTTCAAATCCTCTAACAAGGTAGACTTAATAGTCTTTTGTCAAATCTCTTTATCGAGTGCATACATCATTGTATGTTTGCAAACAATCTAACAAGGTGGACCTATTGGGCAGTCATTTTACACAAGGTCAACAATAGGAATCCATTACGTAATTCCTCTCTTGAAAAGATAATCCTTTTGGGATCAACTCCAAGGTTTAGTATTTGTTTGGCAACATACTAAAATCCACTCAGTTGAAGATAAATGTGTTTGTTCACAAGAAGGCCTTTTCTGGTTCTAAATGATACTCATAATGAAGTAAATCTATTTTTTGCCTCAAAATAACACACAAAAGATCAATATTTTTTCAATTTTTTGGTTTTTCAATGAATGCAATCTAACAGTGCAACTAAAATGAGTTCCTATTCTAACAAGGGGTTAGCAAAGAAAATAATGAAACTGAAAGCAAATAACATGAAATTGAAATCCTAAATGGACATGAACTATAGAAAACAACATATTGTGAGTTAAACTTTCAAAGAAATCGGTAGGAAACCAATGAAAACAGGAGCAACACTTCCTAGAATCCACTGATGCAATCATTGGTGAGAAACTTTAATAATCAAATGATGTTTCACCTTTCATCAAATTGCAAGGCCACAAAAAGTGCGCTCATGTGAGACAAAAGGCTATGTAGGCACAATTTGATGATCTCTCCTCAAGCTTGTTATGTCAACAAAATTTGTAAATCTGTAGCAAACACCAGAACTAAAAGATCGCATGACTAGAAACAATGCAATAAACCTTTGGCTCAATCACAATCTCATGAATAAATCCACAAAACAATGACACATTCTAGCAAGGATGACTACACTCCAAATGCAAGCGCCAAAAGAATAATTTTATTGCATAATAATGGTAGCCTTTGTTACATTTTACAATAGGGTATTTATAAGAAATCATCTCCTCAATTTGTGTTGAGAGTGAGAGATATCTTCATGCAATAAAATGCTTTTAAAACATTAAAACAAACTAAATATATACAGACTAACAATTAATTTGGTGCTTAGAGGGACTCCATCCATATTTTATTCATTAATTGGATGCATGAGCCCTTTACATTTCAAAAACAAAGAAAGCATGATTGAGAAAGTAGGAGGAAGCCATCGGTTGAAGTCGAAGTGCATGGAGGCACCAAAAATAGAAGCTAGTCCTTCACTAGGCATGTGTCAGACTTAAATTGTAGTTGGAATGCACTCCCAATGCATGGAAGGTGCTATTCTTAGAACTGGTAGTTAACTGTTGGTGCACTTTTGAATTATGGAGCTACGAACCTTTGTACCTAATGAGCTATATGCAAATGTAGAGCTATAGACCTTGATAGGATCAAAATCTAAAAATTTTACTTAGTGCCACAATTGAAATTGTGGCATCTAGGTTTTGTTCTTCTTCATCCCAAAGCTATGTTTGGATGTTTGCCCTTGAATTTCTCTATCATCTTAGTAATTTTGGCCACATCTCAAAGATCTAAAGCCTTATATTTATCCTTTACCTTCTATCTATAGTTGTCCACCTCAATTCAAGTTTCTACAAAATCTCTGAGTTTTGTATCCAACTCTAACAATGGTTCCTCTATCCTGAAGGCTTTCCTAATATCTTCATCAATGGATGCTTCCTCTAATTTCTTCTTGAAATTCTCTACTACTACCTAAATTGGCAATAGCTTCTCTCTTTCTTCATCTTCAAAAATATCCAAACATGCATCACTGTACAACTTTTTTGCTTCCAAAATTTGCTCTCAGGCTTGGTCCTTGAGCTGATGGATCTCCTTGTATAATGTTTCCATCACTTTATTGCCATCTACTATCTTCTCTATCCAATCATCTATCATCTATAACTCTTAAATATTAGATACATCAATCAGAATGTGGTATCTTTGGCCCTTTATGACTTGTAGAGTTTGCAAATCCTTACTCCATGCCCATACCTCATCCATGATATTGAAGTCCTACCTCAAAATTGCCACGATCTTATCCACACTCTCCTGCATATCATGCAATAACCTTAAATTCCCTGTGATTTTGGTAACACCTCTATCCTCAAGGTTTTCTCGCCATTCCTAACAAGATTTCAAAAATTGATTGAGCCATACACCTTCCCCTTCTCTAAGAATGGTATTTAGAGTCTCCTCGGGGCACTCAGGATCAAGAGGACCAACAACTTTGGCTAGATATCCCTTTAGGATCTCAACTTGCCTTCAAAGAATTCTGAGTTCAATCTCATCTTTCTCTATGTGCTTGAGAACCTCTTTGACTCCCATAGTCATCATTTGTCAGGCTAAATCCCGTGTAGGCATTCCCAACATAATATCCTTCACTTCATAATCCTCCAAACTAACAGCTTTTGCATTTGTACCTTTAGGAGGGAGAGCCACTTGTGTAAATAAATCTTGGTTTAATATGGTAGTGACAAACACAAATGGCCTTACATCATGTAATGGAGAATTAGGTTTGTTCAAGATCTCTACAATATCACAAATATCATCATTTGAAGCATAGAATTGAGGCTTAGCACTCCTCATTATCTTCTTTTGGAACCATCTTGGAATGTGTTTATCTATGACCTTAGCTCTTGATGATGAAGGGGTGTGTTCAACTACCTCCTTCCCCTTATCCCTTTTTCTTGAAGTCACCTCCTATTGTGAGGACTCTCCTTCTATAACTTCAGTCCTCATAGATCCTATAGCTTGCTCCTTAGCATCTTGGGAAAGCTATTGTGCATATTCTACCATCTATCCCTCTTTTGATGCTTCATCAATAGCCCTTGGCTCTAGTTTCTCTTTTGGTGATGGTTCCCTTTGAACTTGTTCCTCTTTAAAACTTGGAGGTGTGGGAGTTACTGAACCCTTATCTACCACTGTAATCTATGGTGGAGATGGAGGAGTAAGATCAAGACCCTATGTATCTAGTGGCATTTGTGTCTAGTCTTCCTATTGGGGTTCACTTTTAGTGGTGTCTCTGATCTTATCCCCAACCAACTCTGTATCCACGAGCATGAAATCAAAATCTATCATGGAGAAAACATCCTCACCTCCTTCCCTTTACTCATTCACCTAGTGCTACACTTCATCTTCCAAAGAATAGAGTTCTAATGGTTCTACTTGGGTGGATGGTGGGGTACTGCTGGTACTCTTTCTTCTTTCTAACTCTGTAGATTTTGCTAACCAAGTTCTTCTTTGTAGAGGTACCTGTTCCTCCTCCTCTTCTAATTTTGTTTCTTCCTTATGTTCTTCTTCCTTTGCAATAGTTTTAGGAATAGATGGATTAGGTACTAATCTCCTACTTATCCTTTTCCTTTTCTTCATCTTAATCTTGATCCTCTTATGTTTCTTAGAGATGGAAGGAGAAGGGGGCTCTTTTTGTATAGGAGGAATGGAGGCTTCTGGAATCTCTCCCTCTTTTGGTTGGCTTGGCATAATAGGAGGCAACTGAGGTTCATCCTAGATTTGAGAGGCTCCAATACTTTGGGACTCTTGTGAGATCTATTCCTACTACTGAGGAGACACATGTTTTGCAACCTTTTCTATCTAAATCCTCTAAGGAGAGGTTCTCTTCATCTTTCCCTTCCTTTGAGGAGGGTGATAATATCCCACTCGGCGATCAAGCTAGTAGACTATCTCTGGCCTAATAGGAGATGAGCGCAAAGATAGGAACTGTGACTTTGCTTCCTTTACCCCTTTCTGAGAAAGCATGTGCATGGAAGATTATAGTATCAGGAATTGGATCAAGTGGAAAAGGTTTCTTGATCCAATCCTTTGTCATTGTAATGACATGTCTCGCTCAATGATTGACATTATCTCCTTCCTCTCTATCAACCTCTGCATTTAGAATGGATCTTTCATCAACCTCATCTACATTGAACAAGGGATCCAGTAATTCTTTAGAGTCTTGTAGCATTATCTCATCAAGGATATTCAAATGGAGAGCCTTTTCTACTAAATACAAAGTCATCCTGCAATAGTCCCTAATGAAGACATTGTAGTCCTATGTGGCATTCATCAAATGATCTTTAATGGCATCCTCATGATGGAAGTCCTTTCCTGCTAGGCTTTCCACTTTACTAACATTGTCAAAGTATGGCAGAGGAGAGTTGTATTCTTCAAGAGGATAGTTCTCCCATTCCCACTCAAAAGTCAAAATATCCTATTTTTGCTTCACCCCATATGGTCCAATGACCAATGGCCATTCCCAATAGGGTCTCTCTTACCTCTTTATCTTCTCATAGGCCAACTCAATTTTCCTAGAGATCTCCAATAGTACCAATTTTTCACTTGGGTATCTCGAAAGCTTCTTAGGATTGATAGATGCACCACCCAGTTGAAAATATGTGAATGTCTTGAACTGGTTGAAGTAGGCTCCGAGAGCCGTGATCTATGCTTTGGCCTAATTAGATAACCTCTTCCCATAGTCTCCCTCAATGAATTGAATGATCACAAAGATGAATGCATCATTCACAATCCTATGCTACTTTCTCTATGATGAGAGCTTCTTCTTCACCAACTGAGGGTAGACTATGTTTGGCCAGGCATTGGGGTCCTGCATACCAGCTTTCTTATACAAACAAGGATAGTTTGTTGCCTTTGTTGCAAGTAGGTACACCATATAAGAAGTCATATAAAACTTCTTCTTGTCCTTCACCATCCTTAGTTGTTCACACAAGTTTTCACTTAGTCTGGTGGCCCAATCTAGTGGTATCCTGGCATGTCTAATGGTCTCAATGAAGTTGACCACAAATGTAGTGAGATGACTTGTTGTAGGTAAGCCCATGACTCTACTTAGGAGAATGATAGAGTATCCAATGTCATCCTTCATGTATCCTTGAGTCATATCCACTTTGTTGGTTATCCTTCCCTGAGGAGGCTTCTCAATGAGGTACAAGGATTCTATAGTGTCAATGGCCTCTTGTTGATGCTCCCTGTACCATCTCTCAGTTGCTTCATAGAAAATTTGAATGAACTACTCTTCTTTTGGTATGTGGAAAATCTTATCAATGTTATCAAGTCACAAATCCAATGCCACTTCCCCTATTATGCTCTTGACCAGCCTCTCGTTAGGTACAAAGTGTTGTGATAGGGCCATGATTAGTTCAACTAACTGCACTAACATGGGATGTGATGCTACACTCACTAATCCAGAATGGATCAATGCAGATACTAAGGCTGACCTCTCTATTGGCTTGTTGCAAATTCATAGGAAATCTCCTAGATATGTGTCTCTGAGGTTGATATCTTTGATCTCAGCATAATCATCATGAAATCTTGATTTTGAAGGTATGCTTTGGAACTTGAATATGATTGGCTTGGGCGCTACTCTGAATTTGGACGCCATTTGGTTACTTTACCTGCACATTGCAAGAGAAAATGTTATTATTCCATAGATAGTGTACAAGCAAAAACACAAGTAAAAAAAATGTCCCCCTTTGGGGATTTATTTATTTATTTATTATTTATTATTTATTTAAATTTTCTAATTTTTTATTAAATTTTCAATTTTTTAAACTTTTTTATGTTTTTCCATTTCTATATTTTTTTTTCAATTTTTTTTTACTCTAAAATTTTAATCAATTTTTCTTCTCCCGACTCTCGAACTGTGAGTCTAGGAATCAAAAAAAGTAGGGGGTCCCCATTCCTAGCAAGGAATGGGGCATGTGTTGTGGACACCACAACAAATAGCCCTGTAAAAAATGAAGAAATGACCAAGGCATTTCTTCATCAACAAACATTCTTCCAATGTTTGTCAAAGACCAACTAAACTTTGAACATCTCGAGCATCTTTCGAATGACTCTTCGATCAAAATCTCGAAACTCAAAACCTTCAAACTCAGTGTGTGTGCTTTGTGTATTCATTCCCTTTGATGTGCCAGGATGCAATCAATCAAAGTTTTTTGACAACTCGAGATAATCATCCACTCCTCCCAGCTCATTCATTCAAGATCTCCATGAAGGCTTTTTATCAATCAATTACTTGACTAGATGAGAGAATTAGTTCGAGGCTCTTGGTGGGATGCCACATTCCTTTAAATTTTTGGCTTTCAAATAATCACTCCATGTCATTCAAAACATTACTTTTGATAAAACAATGGTTTGGATATGAGATACTTTGTTTTGAGAACATATCTTTTGCCATTTTTAGATTTTTATTATTCTTCAGACTTAACACCATATATTTTGCTCTCTTTTTTTCTCTTTTCTTTTTTTCTTTCCTTTTTTTTTTCCTTGACGATGCTTAGACTGTGTAGTTAGAAAATTGGTGTTGTTTCTCAAATTCAATCTCTTGTGAACATCCCTTGTGTTCCTCTCTTAGAAATTTCAAGAAAACTCTCATGCCAAATCAATGATCTTAGTAACCTTTCGAGGAGACCCCTCCTATTTGAACTAGTTGAAATTTGGATCATCTCTCACCATCTTTGACTTCAAATCAAAAACACCTAAAACAATCAAATCTTTAGATTTGCAAAGTGTTGAGAACTTGGTGGTCTAGGCCTCTGATTTCCAAACTAAAAATCCCCTATTTCCAAAAGAAATATCTACCACTTGGTTGGTATAAGGCACACAATCATCTAAATGTTTTGACAAATAAATACCTCTTCCTGAAATTGGAAGCTAGAAGTGGTTAGTGAAATCTTAAGAGAAAATATGAAGTACACCTTAACCCCCAGGACTGATGCAACTTTGAAAGGAAACACATGACTTAAAGAAACACGCAACATGAAAGCAAACACACTTGCATAAATAAAGACACTTGCACGAATGAAAATCTAAGCTAAATGCGGAAATAAAATCTGGCTTTTTTGTTTTTTTGTTTTTTTTTTTTTTTTTGTCTTTTAGGCTTCAAAATAATGCTGGGCAAGGGAAGAAATTCCCCCTATAAGGAACTGAGCCTAAAAGAGTTTTCTCCCAGAATTTTCATGATTTGATAAGGGCCTTTCCACAAGTGTTGAAAGTTGGTATGACTACTTGGGTTTTCTTTTGCCTTATCCTAGAGTAGAACAAGGTCAGAAATGATGAATGATTTGATCTTGGCCCTCTTGTCAAACCATATTTTCACAACAACCTAATGTTTTTCCATGTGCTCCAATGCAGTTATCTATTTTTCATCCATTTCTAAAAGATTCATCAATCTGATTTGTACTTTGTCAACATCTTCAGCATACCCACTCATGAATTTCAAAATTGAAATTCTATGATTAAGTGGGAAGATTGGTTCTTGTCCGTAAACAAGCAAATGTGGAGAAGTCCCCAAGGAATTTTTGACTCTCACTCGATCCATCCATAAGGTGTATTTCAGTTGTGTATGCCAATCCCTAGGATTCTCCTTCAACAATCATTTTATCACTATGATCACGTTCTTGTTTGTAGATTCTACTACCCCATTTTCTTGCAAGTAGTAATTTGAAGAGAACTTGATAATGACTTTGTTTTCAAATGCCCATTGGGTCAAGAATGTGGATGCAAACGTAGACCCATTATCACACACAAGGGCGAATGGCATTTCAAATCTAGTAACAATGTGTTCTTACAGAAAGTCAATCACCACATTAGCAGTGCAATTTCTAAATGTCTCTACCTCCATCCATCATGTACAATAATTTGTAGCTATAAGGATGAATGTATCTCTAGTTAATGATGGTGAATTAACTGGACCTATGAAATCTAGTCCCCACTTTGTGAAGGGGCACACCTTGTACACTAGTTGTAGTGGCATTGATGGCTGCCTCTCTTTGTTAGCACTGGTTTGACATATATGGCAAGAACACACATGCTCAAAAGTATCCTTGAATATCAAGGGCCAAAAATAACCTGATCTTAAAATCATGTGAGCTATTGCTTCTACTGAACCATGTCCTATAACATACTTGTCATGGAAATGTTCCAAGACATTGTCAGCTTCTTCATGTCCTAAGAATTTCAGATAAATCCCTTTGTAGTTCCTTTTATACAATTTTTTATCAAGTAACATGTAAGACTCACATTTCATTTTAAGTCCCCTATGTTGTGAACCATTCATCCATTTGGTGCATTGGTCTTGTAAGATATAATAAACAATGTCTTGGTTCCACACATCTATCACCTCTCCTTAGTTAATATCAACTTGTGACACAACCATCCTTTTTTGATCATCCTTATCTATCTCATAATCAAAGTTGAAGTCCTTTTCATGTCCATCTTGGTTATCATCTATCATTTTTGACAATCCTTGACATCTGACTAATCCCATATATTGAATTTTGAGATTGAATTCTTGAATTATGGCCATCCACTTTCCTCTCCTTTCACCAAGTTCATTCTACATCAAAAGCATCTTTACTTCTGGATCAGGTACAATTGCATACACCTTACTTCTGAGTATGTAGTGACGGAACTTATTTACTACATTGATCAATGCAAAGGACTACTTATCAAGGTTTGAATATTTCAGCTCTACATTCTTCAAAGGAAAAATTATAAAAGAAAATGGTCTCTCATCTTCCTTCTCTCTTTTTTGTGTTAGGATCCCTATGCAAGAGTGTTCAAAAGCAAAGGAATAGATCTTGAAAGGAAACTCATAATCTAGAGACACCAAAATTGGGGCCATCGAAATGGCAACCTTAATATCTTCAAATGAATTCTTTATCTCAAGCACCCATTCTATCTTAGCCCCTTTCTTGAGTAAGTCATCAAGGGGATGAACTATCTCTGCAAATCCACTTATGAATTTTGACACAAAGTTTATCTTTCTGAAGAAAGACTTCAATTCCTTTTGACTGTGTGGAGGTGCTAACTTCAAAATAGACTCAATTCTATCTAGATCAATGGAGATTCCAACCTCAAAAGTAACATGTCCCAGGATCTTTCCTTTAGTAATGCCAAATGAACATTTCTTGGGATTGAGAGATATGTTGTATTTACTACATCAATTGAATACTTGCCTTAGATCAGCAATATGAGTACTTCGATCTTTTGAAAAGATAGTCAAGTCATCCATGTAGATAACTATACACCTTTTAATCAATCCTTTGAAAGCTTCATCCATCGCACGTTGAAATGTAGCCCCTACATTAATTAGTCCAAAGGGCATCCTTTTGAAGGCAAAAGGTCCCCAATTCATTGTGAAAGTCATCTTTAGCCTATCTTCTTCATCAACCATCACCTGATTATATCCTCAGTAACCATGTAAGAATGATATCATTTTCAAACCATTAACAATTTTCAATACCTCATCCAAAGAGGGTAGAGGATAGTTAGCCTTCTGAGATGCTAGATTCAAGTTATGAAAGTCAACACAAAGATGAATCTCTCCTATCTTCTTTTGCACGGGAACCAAATTAGCCACCCATGTGGAATGGCAGATAGGAAATATGATCTTAGCATCTAGTAACTTCTTTACTTCTTTCATGATTAGTCGTTCAATGAGAGGATTTACTGGTCTTTGTCTTTGTCAGAATGGCTTGGCATCAAGCTTTAGTAGGATGTCATGTGTAATAATTTTTGGATCATAAGTCTTCAGTTCTTCATAGCTCTAGGCAATGGCATCCTTATACTCAGTGAGTAATTTGAGCATGTCATCCATTTCCTGTGAGTTGCATGCTTTTCCTATCTATACCATTCTTAGTTCTTCATCAGTACCCAAATTGTATGAGTCACATTGTTTGATTCCTTTTTCTTGGGTTTCCCTTCTATTGAGTGCTGATTCATCATGATCAAAGATGCATTCAAGTTCAACAATTCCTTTTGGAATAGTGTTAGTCTTTAAATTTGGAATTCCATCTTCATCTTCAAGTCCATCATCTTTAGGCTTTTCATCTAGTGTATCATCAATTTCTTGTACCTCAAAATAGTGACTACACATGATAAACTCAAGTATATGTTGATCATCTTGAAAGACTTGAAAGTTTGTGACATTATTAGGGATGGATGGAACAACAAGCAATTCTATTAAAAATCTTTTAAGCTTGGTTCTTTCAACTGATTGCAATGTAGTAGTTGAGATGGCAAGAGCATCTACTACCATGTTCTTTCTTCTTGGAATGGACTTGATGTTTAAGGCTTTAAAGTCATCTAATATGTCCCATACCCTTTTCCTGTAAGAAAGTAATCTTTTGTTGTTGCAAGAGTTTATGGATTTTACTTGTTGTATGACCAATTGGAAATACCCTTCAATTTTATGAGCTATGACTCCTTTTTCCAGTGCAAAGAGGAGTCCTTTAATTAACGCGTCATATTTTGCAACATTGTTAGTACATCTAAACTGCAACTGATACGTGGCATAGAAAGATCTACCTTTTGGGTTGACCAATTTGATACTTGCATTGGCTCCCATCTTGCACCTAGAACCATTGAAGTGGTGTTTCCAAATTGAATTTTCCTTGGGATTCTTATTCATGCTTCATTTCTCTTTCACTTGAGCCTTGAATGATTATTTCTTAGGAACCCATTGTAATTTTCCTTGTGTAGGACTTGATGAGTCCCCTTCATAATCTATAGATAGAGGAAGTGTGTGTTTTTTTCCATTTATCTTGAATTTCCCCTATTAGCTCTTTGATTTCCTCAATTTTAGGTTCAAGATGAATGACTACTAAAGTCCATCCTTTACCTTTCACATATCATCTTCTTCTTTGGACTTTGATCATCCCTGGAGGAGGAGAAGACAAACCTTCACTATCTAAAGAGGTATCACTATATGATACATTTATATCTTTACTTTCTTCTTCTATCTTTTCAACAAGGTGGGATGAATTCATAGAATTTTGACTTTTTGTGAGTTCATCTATTGAGGTCTTTGTATCCCTTTTTTCCATCATGTGGGTTAATACCTTTGCAATTTCTTCTTCATATGATCAACTTCCTTTCCTAAACATTGTAGATTAGTCACCATGCTATCTATGAACTGTGTCACTATTTCACTTTTGGGTATTGGAACCTTAGGTTCTCCTTTTTGATCTTGAGGTGTATTATTTGGAACCATATCCAATACCATCACTTTGTATGAACCTAGATCCAACTGTAAAAATGCTATCTCATTCAGGGCATTGTAATCTGTGATCATTGTTTTCAATTTGGGCTCAACATCTATCTTGATTTGATTGTTCAATCCTTTCCATGGCAACCACAACTAAGTGAAGTATGTAGAAAACCATCCTCTTAGACATTTCATCCATTCTCTACTTGGAAGTAATCCATATGTCTCCGAGATATCTACCACATGTATGTCAATAAAATCTTGGATCCGAGGGTCAACTATTAACTATATCCACACATCTTTCAATACACCAATGACTTTTACCTCTATTTTATCCAATTGTATCACCACTCAATTAGAGGGTTGAGGAATAACTCCTAGCCTTTGGGCTATTTATAATGGCATTACATTACATGAAGCTCCTCAATCAATGAGACAATTGTGAAGATTCTTCTCATATATCCTTATGCTCAACGAAAATGGGGGTACCTCAACTTTGTCTTTGAACATAGTGGGCATTGCTTCTGCAACATTCACTTGTTGTGATATTGTCTTTTGAGGGAAAGTGTTCATATTGTTGGAAACCTTTGTATTATCCAATGTCTTCATGAGAGCTTCTCATTATTGTGGACAATTCTATAACATGTCAAACATGGACATATTGTCTTTAGTTTTCTTCAAATCTTCTACTACATTGTACTTTTTAGTAGACCAAGTGGGGTTCTTTAGTATTGTTGGTACATTTACTTGATTCTAATTTTGTTGTCCTCCCTGCATTGGTCTTACCATTGGTGGATTGTTACTTGCTCTTCGATCAGGTGGAGTTGGTTGCAAACCTAGAGGAATCCCATCCGTCAAGGGATCCTTTCTATTTCTGACATTGTATGTATTTCGATTGTCATTTCAAATGCCAAACATCTCATCATGTTGAAGGTCTGATTCTTGGCTAAACGGGAATGAGAATTCCTCATTCTCTTGTCATTCCACATGTGTATTCTATGTAGAATCATAAGATTCCAATAGCATAGCATTGAATTGAATAGGTGGAGGATTGTCGTTTACTTGTGAGTTTTGATTCACCTCCTGATTACCATTGTAGTATGAACCATCATTGTTAAGCACATTTTAGTTATCATCATACTGATTGATACCAGCATATTGAACATTTCTATTGTTGTTGTTAGCACGAATGCTCCCATTATTAGGATGAGTGTTACATTGTCAGTTTTACCTTTCGAAGCCATTGTTGCGATCAGGAGGATTGAAGTTATTTCCTTCGCCATTGTTTCCTGCATTATTGTTGTTATTCCCATTGAAGTTCCTATTGTAATTCTAACCAAAATTGTTGTTGTAGGGGCCAACATTATTTCTTTGGAATTTTTTATTTTGTCCTTGTGAAAATCTAAGATGTGTTAGCTCATTATTCATTTGTCACATATTCTTCTTCATTTCACCAAATTCTAAAATAAGATTGTTATCTATCTCCACAAGAACCATTGCTTTCTATTCAAAGAAAGCTATTTTTGAAGGCTCATACCCTAGATATGTTATCACTTCAGTTTTTGGAGAGGGTGCCTTCTATAATGGAACTGGGTTCATAGGTATGAACTAGCTAGGAACTGTGGGTGCTCCCATGGGGTATGTTGGCATTGTAGGGACTGCTTGTGCTAGAAGCATCATTCCTCCTCCATTAGGATTGGCTTGCTTCATGAACGTGATTGCTTTTGCAAAAACTTTATCCAATGTGTCAATATCTACTATAGGAAGTCTTCTTAGAAAGATTACCGTAAGAGGGTCCATAACATTCAAATAAATCTAAATAGTGGCTTCAACTGGGATGGTGTATGGCATTTCCAACTTGCAGTAGGCCATATGAAAGCAATGGTTGAAGTGGGAAACTATCTTATCTAGGTCCCTTTTTATTGATATGAATTGTTGATGTATCACAAGTAGATTGATGAATGTATCCCAATCTCCAATGTATCTAGGTGGAAAATTGATGTACGAGTTGAAGGAAATTTCCCCCAAAGAATAGGGGAATAAATGAAGAACAACATCCTCATTAGCCACTTGCTTGCAATTAAAAATTTCCTTGAATACCTTAACATGTTCTTCAGTAGTTCAAGTCTCACCATAGACGAATCTTGGGCAAAAATTCTTGGGATTCTTAGGGACGTCATGGAGTGTACCTCTCAAGTTTATTGGTGAATCCATGACATTTGTGAAAAAGGCCATTGGAGGGTTTGGCAGACTTAACAGTGGTTGTTGAGGAGTAGCTATTGGAGTATGTGGTGGTCCACCAGGTGGTTGGAGTGGAGGTGGAGTTGATGAAGATGATGAAATTTTGAATGTAAGTGGTTGAACTCAGGATGTTCCCTTGTCACTATGTGGTTTATGGAAGTTTGTAAGCTTGAGAAACTTGTGTGCACTTGGCGTAGACCTTAATTCTCGCTAAAGTGGAGATTTTGGATCAATATCCTCCAGCTTGCATCAAATTTTGGAGAGAAGTGCACCTCTGCAGAAGTACACTTTATCACTATTCTAAATTTTGTGTCCCACATGGTTTTGTGCACCTACACACCTGCACACCTTTGTACCTCCAGAGTTACAGAACTAAATTTGTCAAAAACTCAAGAAATTTTTTTGAACTTTTTGTGAAGCACAAATTATTGTAGAAGTGCAAAATTTTGAAACTTTAACAACATTTTCCCTTTTTGAGAGTCAAAAGGGGCCCTCCTTCCAATGCCACTTCTATTGGGTGGTCATTTTACATGAGGTCAACAAAAAGAATCCATTGCACAATTCCTTTCTTAAAAAGCTAATCCTTTTGGGATCAACTCCAAGGTTCAATATTTGTCTTGCAACGTACAAAAATATGCTTAGTTGAAGATAAATGTGTTTGTTCATGAGGAGGCCTTTGCTGGTTCTAATTTAGACTTGGAATAAAGTAAATCTATTTTTTGTCTCAAAATAACACACAAAAGAATAATATTTTTGTATTTTCTAGTTTTTCAATGAATGCAATCTAATAGTGCAACTAAAATGAGTTCCTATTCTAACAAGGGGTTAGCAAAGAAAATAACAAAACTAAAAGAAAATAAGATGAAATTGAAATCCTAAACAGACATGAGCCCTCATCTTTGATTGCTCTTGTGGTGATGTTCCTTTTGATGCTTCATCAATAGCCCTCAGCTCTAATTGCTCTTGTGGTGATGGTTCCTTTTGAACTTGTTCCTATTCTAAACTTGGAGGTGGAGGAGTTAATGAACCCTTATCTACAACTGTAATCTATGGTGGAGATGGAGGAGTAAGATCCGGACCCTATGTATCTAGCAACATCTACATCCAATCTTCTTCTTAGGGTTCACCTGTAGGGGTATCTCTGATCTTATCCCCAACCAACTCTATACCCATGGGCATGAAATCAAAATCTGTCATAGAGAAAACATTCTCACCTCCTTCCCTTTTCTCATTCACCCAGTGCTGCACTTCATCTTCAAAAGAAGAGAGTTCCAATGGTTCTACTTGGGTGGATGGTGGGGTACTGGTGGCACTCTTTTCTCTTTCTAACTCTGTAGCTTTTACTAACCAAGTTCTTCTTTATAGAGGTACATGTTCGTCCTCCTCTTCTAATTTTGTTTCTTCCTCATCTTCTTCTTCCTCCATAATAGTTTCAAGAATATATGGATTAGGTACTAATATCCTACTGATCCTTTTCCTTTTCTTCATCTTAATCTTGATCCTCTTATGTTTCTTGGAGATGGAAGGAGAAGGGGGTTCTTCTTGTATAGGAGGAAGGAGGCTTCTAGAATCTCTCCCTCTCCTAGCTAGCTTGGCACAATAGGAGGCAACTGAGGTTCATCCTAGATTTCAGAGGTTCCAATACCTTGGGACTCTTGTGAGATTTGTTCCTACTGCTAAGGAAACACATATTCTACAACCTATTCTATCTAAATCGTCTGAGGAGAGGTTCTCTTCCTCTTTTCCTTCCTTTAAAGAGGGTGATAATATCCCATTGGGCGATCAAGCTAGTAGACTGTCTCTAGCCTAATAGGAGATTTTAGTGCAAAGATAGGAACTATGACTTTCCTTCCTTTACCCCTTTCTAAGTGAGCATGTGCATGGAAAATTATAAAATCAGGAATTGGATCAAGTGGAAAAGGTTTCTTGATCCAATCCTTTGTCATTCTAACGACATGTCTTGCTCAATGATTGATGTCATCTCCTTCCTCTTTGTCAAGCTCCACATTTAGAATAGATCTTTCACCAACCTTAGCTACATTGAATAAGGGATCCAGTAATTCTTTGAAATCTTGTAGCCTTATCTCATTAGGGACATTCAAATGTACAACCTTTTCTGCTAAATACAAAGTCGTCCTACAATAGTACTTGATGTAGACATTGTAGTTGTTTGTGGCATTCATCCAATGATCTTTAATGGCATCCTCATGATGGAATGCCTTTCTTTATAGGCTTTCCACTTTACCAATATTGTCAAAGTATGGACAAGGAGAGTTGTATTCTTTAAGAGGATAGTTCTCCAATTCCCACTCGAACATCAGAATATCATGTTTTCGCTTCACTTGATATGGTCCAATGACTAATGGCCATTCCCAATAGGGTCTCCATTTCCTCTTTATCTTCACATAGGCTGACTTAATTTTCCTAGAGATCTCTAGTAGTGCCAACTTGTCACTTGGGTATTTCGGAAGCTTCTTAGGATTGATAGATGTACTACCCACCCAAAGATACATGAATGTCTTGAACTGGGAAAAGTAGGCTCTGAGAGCTATGATCTATACTTTGGCTTCATTAGATAAACTCTTCCCATAGTATCCCTCAATGAATCAAATGATCACAAAGATGAATGCATCATTCACAATCATGTACTCCTTGCTTTCCGCTGAGAGCTTCTTCTTCACCAAGGGTAGACTATGTATGGCCAAGCATTGGGGTCCTGCATACCATCTTTCATGTACAAACTAGGATAGTTCATTACCTTTTCTCCAAGTAGGTACACCATATAAGAAGTCATATAAAACTTCTTCTTGTCCTTCACCATCCTCAGTTGATCACACAAGTTTTTTCTTAGTGTAGTGGCCCAATCTAGTGGTATCCTTGCATGTCTGATGGTCTTAATGAAGTTGACCATGAATGTAGTGACATGACTCACTACAGGTAAGCCCATGACTCTACTTAGGAGAATGATAGAGTATCCTATGTCATCCTTCATGTATCCTCAAGCCATATCCACTTTGTTGGTTATCCTTCCCCGATGAGGTTTCTCAATGAGGTATGAGGATTGTATAATGTCAGTGGCCTCTTACTGATGCTCCCTGTACCATCTCTTAGCCACTTCATAGGAAAATTAGATGAACTAGTCTTCTTTTGGTAGGTGGAAAACCTTATCAATGTTATTAGGTTGAAAATACAACACCACTTCCCATGTGATGCTCTTGACCACCCTCTCATGACGCATAAAGTGTTGTGATAGGGCCATGATTAGTTCAGCCAACTGCATTAATACAGGATGTGATGCTGCACTCACTAATCTAGAAGGATCAATGTAGATACAAGGGCTGACTTCTCCATTGCCTTGTTGCAAATTCTCAAGAAATATCTTTGATTTGTGTGTCCAAGGTCGATATCTCTGATCTCAGCATAATCATCATGAAATCTTGATTTTAAAGGTATGCCTTGGAACTTGAATATGATCAGCTTGGGTACTACACTAGATGTAGATGCCATCTAGTTATGTTACTTGCACATTGCAAGAGAAAATGTTATTAGTCCATAGATAGTGTACAAGCAAAAAAACAAGTAAAAAAAAAGTCCCCCTTTGGGGATTTATTTATTTATTATTTATTTTTGACTCTAAAATTTTAATCAAATTTTCTTCTCCCAACTCTCGAACTGTGAGTCTATAAGTTGAAAAAAGTAGGGGTCCCCATTCCTAGTGTGGAATGGAGCATGTGTTGTGGACACCACAATAGGTTCTAGCAATCCTAATTTATCCTAATAGGGAAGATCATTAGAAGTGATCATTGTAAGCCCTAATAGGCCAACATTATGCTATAGTATTGAAGTTTTGTTGGTATCATCCCCACCCCAGTTTTACTTTCTATTTCGAAGGTTTCTGGGTTACCATTATTGTGTTCATGTGCCATGAACATTTATGTTTTTAGTTTCTCATCCATAAAGATTAGATTTGATTTAATGATTTAATGGTTATTGAATTATTGCAATTAAGTTCTAATTTTGGTAAATTTTTTGAGGTTAGTGATTCACCCCTCCCCTCTTAGTAACCTAGCATAGTCTTGAATATTTCTAACACTAGGATCCACAGAGACATATGTTGTAATGAAATATGTCGAAAGGGGTCATAGGTTATCCTATGACCCCTTTTGACTCATATAAATGAATATAATATGTCATTAGTGATCCTGGGACCCCTAGTGACATGTTGTAAAAAAATGTGTTAAAAGGGGTCATAGGTCATCTTATGGCCTCTTTCAACCCAAATAAATGATTATAATATGTCCCTTGGGCTCCTAGGACCCCTAGAAACATATGTTTTAATGAAATGTATCAAAAGGGGGTCATAGGTTATCCTATGACCCCTTTCAATCCATATAAACAATTATAATATGTCCCTAGGGGTCTTGGGACCCTTAGAGACATATTTTGTAATGAAATATATCTTTTGAAAAATATAAATGATTATAATATGTGCCCAGGGGTCTTGGGACCCCTAGAGACATATCTTATCATGAAATGTGTCGAAAGGGGTCATAGGTTATACTATGGCCCCTTTGAAACCATAGAAATGAATATAATATGTTCATAAGGGTCCTATGACCCCTAGAGACATATGTAGTAATGAAATATGTTGAAAGGGGTCATAGGTTATCCTATGACCCCTTTCGATCCATATAAATGATTATAATATGTCTCTAGGGATCTTAGTACCACTACAGACATATGTTGTAATGAAATATTTTGAAAGGGGTCATAGGTTATCCTATGACCCCTGTTAAACCACACAAATGATTATAATATATCCCTAGGGGTCCTAGAAACCATAGAGACATATGTTGTAATGAAACATGTTGAAAGGGGTCACACATTATCCTATGAATCTTTTTGATCCATATAAATGATTACAATATGTCCCTAGGGGTCCTGGGACCAATAGAGACATATGTTGTAATGAAATGTGTCGAAAGGGGTCATAGGTTATACTATGAGCCCTTTCAACCCATATTAATGATGATAATATGTCGCTAAGGGCCCCAAGACCCTGAAAGACATATGTTGTCATGAAATATGTTGAAAGGGGTCATAGGGTACTCTATGACCCCTTTCAACTCATTTAAATACATGATATAGTTTCCTAGTGATTCTAGGACCCTTATGAACATATGTTATCATTTAATGGGTTAAAATAGGTCATAAGGTACCTATGACCCCTTTCAACCCATTTAAACATGTGATTTATGTCCTTAGGGGTCTTAGGACCCCTAAGAACATATATTGTCATATCATGTATTTTGACCAACATAAATGATTAAAATATGTCCCTAGGGATCTGAGGACCCTTAACAACATTTTTTGTAATTAAATATGTTGAAAGGGGTGATAGGTTATCCTATAATCCCTTTTGACCCATATAAACAATTATAATATGTCTCTAGGAGTTCTAGGAACCCTAGAGACATATGTTGTAATGAAATGTTTCGAAAGGGGTCACAAGTGATTTGATGGTCCCTTTTGACCTATATAAATGATTACAATATGTCCCTAGGGCTCTTGGGACCCCTAGAGACATATGTTGTAATGAAATGTGTCGAAAGGGGTCATAGGATATACTATGACCCCCTTCAAACCATAGAAATTATTATAATATGTCACTAGGGGTCAAATCATCCCTAGAGACATATGTTGCAATAAAATATGTTGAAAGGGGTCATAGGTTATCCTATGACCCCTTTTGACCAATATGAATAATTACAATATATCTGTAGGGGTCCGACGACCCCTAGAGACATATGTTGTAATGAAATGTGTCGAAAGGGGTCGTAGGTTATCCTATGACCCCTTTTGACTCATAAAAATGATTATAATATGTCTCTAGGGGTTGTAGTACCACTACAGACATATGTTGTAATAAAATGTGTCGAAAGGGGTCATAGGTTATCGTATGACTCCTTTCAACCCACATAAATGATTATAATATGTCCCTAGGGGTCCTAGGAATTGTAGAGACATGTTGTAATGAAACATTTTGAAAGGGGTCACAAGTTATCCTATGATCCCTTTTGACCCATATAAACGATTACAATATGTCCCTAGGGGTCTTGGGATCAATAGGGACATATTTTGTAATGAAATGTGTCGAAAGGGGTCATAGATTATACTATGAGTCCTTTCAACCCATATTAATGATTATAATATGTTGCTAGGGGTCCTAAGACCCTGAAAGACTTATGTTTTCATGAAATATGTCAAAAGGGGTCAAAGGGTACTCTATGATGCCTTTTGACTCATTCAAATACATGATATATTTTCCTAGTGATCCTAGGACCCTTAGGGACATATTTTATCATTTAATGGGTCAAAATAGATCACAGGTTACCCTATGTCCCCTTTCAACCCATTTAAACATGTGATTTATGTCCTTAGGGGTCTTAGGACCCCTAAGAACATATATTGTCATATAATGTATTGAAAGGGGTCATGGAGTATCCTATGACCCCTTTCAGCCCATATAAATAATTATAATATGTCCCTAGGGATCCCAAGACCCCTAGCGACATATGTTGTAATTAAATATGTCGAAATGGGTCATAGGTTATCCTATGACCCCTTTTCACCCATATAAACAATTATAATATGTCTCTAGGGGTTCTAGGAACCCTAGAGACATATGTTGTAATGAAATATCTTGAAAGGGGTTACAAGTTATTTGATGGCCCCTTTTGACCCATATAAATGATTATAATATGTCCCTAGGGCTCCTGGGACCCCTATAGACATATGTTGTAATGAAATGTGTTGAAAGGGGTCATAGGTTATACTATGACCCCATTCAAACCATATAAATGATTATAATATGTCCCTAGGGGTCAAATCACCCCTAGAGACATATGTTGTAATGAAATATGTCGAAAGGGGTCATAGGATAACCTATGACACCTTTTGACCTATATAAATGATTATAATATGTCTGTAGGGGTTCTATAACCCCTTGAGACATATGTTGTAATGAAATGTGTCGAAAGGGATCATAGGTTATACTATGACCCCTTTCGACCCATATAAATAATTATAATATGTCCCTAGGGATCCTAGGACCCCTAGAGACATGTTGTCATTTAATGGATCAAAATAGGTCATATGTTATCCTATGACCCCTTTCAACCCATTTAAACACATGATTAATATCCCTAGGGGCCTAGGACCCTTAAGAACATATATTATCATATAATGTATTGAAAGGGGTCATGGGGTACTCTATGAACCTTTTTCACTCATTTTACCACATGATATATTTTTCTAAGGGTTCTAGGACTCCTTTTAACATATGTTATCATTTAATGGGTCAAAAGGGGTCATAGGGAAGCCTATGACCCCTTTTAGCCCATCAAACATATGATGTATGTTCTTAGGGGATCTAGGACCCTTAGGGACATACATGATGTGTTATAATGAGTAAACAGAGGTCATAGGGCATGCCATGACACATTTTGACTTATTACATGAAAAAATATGTTTGTAAGGTTTGTAGGATCCCTAGGGACATACATGTTGTGCTCAAATAGGTTGAATTGGGTTAAATGATATCCTGTGACCCCTTTTGATGCTTTACATGACACAATATGTTCTTGTGGGTCCTAAGACCTCTAGGGACAAATATGTTATGTTGAAATGGGTTGAAAGGGGTCATAGGATAACCTATGACCCATTTTAATCAAATACATGACAACTTATGTTCGTAGGTATCCTAGGGCCCCTAGGGACATATATGTTGTGTTCCAGTGGATAGAAAGGGGTAATAGGGTATCTTATGATCCCTAGGGACATACCTCTTATATTTCAATGGGTAGAAAGGGGTCATAGGGTATTCTATGACCCCTTTTGACCCATTACATGAGAACATATGTTGTTAGGTATCTTAGGACCCTTATCATCATGTGTGTTGTGCTCCAATGGGTGAAATTTTGACCCATTACATGATAACATATGTTCCTAGGGGTCTTAATATAGTCAATACATGTTTTGTTCCAATGGGTCAAAAGGGGTCATTAGATACCCTATGACCCCTTTCGGCCCATTACATGACAACATATGTTCCTAGGGGTCTTATGTCCCCTAGGAATGTATGTGGTCGTGTAATGGATTGAAAGCATCATATGATACTCTATGAACCCTATCGACCCTTTGGAACACAACATAAATGTCTATAAGGGTCCTATGACCCCTAAGAACATATGTTATCATGTATTAGTTCAAAAGGGGTCATAGGATACTCCATAACACGTTTCTACCCATTGAAACACAAGATATAAGTCCCTAGGCATCCTTTGACCCTTAGGAAGATATGTTGTTGTATAATGGGTCAAAATGGGTCATAGGGTATCCCATGTCCCATTTGGACTCATTGGAACACATGTATGTCCCTAGTAAGACCCGTAGGAACATATATCATCATATAGTTTATTAACTTATGTTACTAATATATATAATATATAATAATAATATATATGATATATAATTAGGGTATCCCATGACCCATTTGGACTCATTGGAAAACATCTATGTTCCTAGGGGGACCCCTAGGAACATACATGATCATATAGTTTATTAACTTAGGTTAGTAATATATAATATATAATAATAATATTTATGATATATAATTATATAATAATATATAATAAGTAATAACTATATATAAAATAATATTTTAATATATAATAAGTAATAATGTTATATATTAAATAATTATGTAATAAATAATTATTATAATTTAATACTATATAATAAATTTTAGTAACTATATATAATAAATGGTCCCCCCCCCCCCCAATTATGCTATAACTATATTCTACTAGGACTTGATATAACTTAAAAGTTGGTCAACCCTTTCAGTTTGGTAAATAAAAATCAATATTTATCTTAAAAATTGGTCCCCACTCCCTTTACATTTGAATTTGGCACCATAATTTGGGAACATAGATCGGGTACCCGTTCTCAAATCGGATACCCATTCCCAAATCGAATACCTATTCTCAAATCACATACCCGATTAGCCAAGGTATTACATCTTTGGTTTGGTACCAGGATGGGTGGGAAAAAAGTAAAAGCACATTTTAAAATGCTTTTAGTGGTTTCAAAACTACATGTTTTTCACATCGCCACTTTTTGGCATACCATGATCCTGTACATACCCATACAAGTAGTATAACAGACAACAAAGTATTATCTATTATAGTTAGGTGATCATTGTAACACAAGAAATCTCAACCAGAAAATCAGAGTTGCTGATCAAATATTAGCCACTGGTTCATCCTAATAGGTGCATCAATTAAATCCGTTAATAGGGTAGACCTAGTAGTCTTTTCTAAATCTCTTAACGAACTGTATCCTTCATTGTATGCTTTGTAAATCCTTTGACAAGGTGGACCTCATAGTCCATATTGCTCCCAACAATGTAGATCATCAGAAGTGATCAGTTGTAAGCTTTAACAGGCCAACTTTATACTATAGTACTAAAGCTTGTGGATATCATCCGCACCCTAGTTTTACTTTCTATTTGGAAGGTTTTTGGGTTACTATATCTTGTGTTAAATTTTTATAAATGTTTATTTTATTTCATTCATTCATTCATACATGCAATTTGATCATAATATTATATGGATGATTAATTGGTGAAATAAGATTAAGTTTTATTGGTTCCTGATTCATCTCTCCCCTCTAAGTAACCTTTTGTTCGAATGCTTTTAGAATAAGTAAGAGGGGGGAAGGGGATTGAATCAATTCTCCAAGGTCCATATGTATAAATAAAACTTTTCATAGCTTAGTGAACTCATAAAACATTTATACTCATGCATGCATCAATAAGATTATGTAATCACTTAAGACTTGTAGGTTACTCTTAAATCAACTTGTAGAAATATAAAGCATGAAACATAACAGATTCATCAACACACTTGACACAATTATTTACGTGGAAACCCAATTTGAAAAAAATCACTAGTAACATGCTACTCTTTTCACTCTTCTGAAGTGATGTCTTGTGAAAAGCCAACCCTGTCAAAGGTTACAAAAGACACTGTTAAATGTGACCCTGTTAAAGGATTTCAATCAACCTACTAGAAGTGAGCCTTGTTAGAGGACTTTAGACCATCCACTTGTAATGTCACTTGGTTAAAGGATTTACAAATGACTATCAGGTCAACCTTAACTAAAGGATTTATCCTAGACTGATACAATTGTTAGAGAATAACAGTAAAACTTTGATCTCATACAACTTACAACTTTATTTCTAGATTATAGATCATTATTCAGTCCTCCATTCTTCTTGGCCTTCATACATTGTAGCTTTGATATCTTGTTCACCCTGCAAGAATTCATCTCCTTAAACCTTCTTTCTTAACATGTCATTGTAGACTCTTCTCTTAGGTCACTTGATGAAGCAAAACCCTTGACTCCTTGTCTTCCTTAGGTTCTCACCCATGACAACCTTTTCTTTTAACCAACCATTCCTATAAATATGAAATTAAGATCTTTTTCCACTCATTCTCCATTGTCCAAATTAGGTTTAGGATGGATTAGATAGGATACAATGTATCTATCCCATATTCTATATCTCTTCTAGAAACATCTCCTAGAATCCACTTTGAATTCACCTCAAAATGATTTACCTTGAAGACTATGCCACTAGCTCATCAATCTTATCTTCCACCTGGTTCATAAAATCCAAGAAAAAAAGCTTGTTAGCCCAAATCCATCGAATTTGTGATCTTTTAAATAATGCAGCAACTTGACATTAGCTAGCTTCTAATGCTCAACACATATTGTGTTTCTTGGCTTCCACTATGAAATTACTTGACATGAACTAAAGTTTACTGCTGGTCAACATCAACTAAGCTTTACTTGACATCCATTTTTATATTTGACATACACTAGAATAAGCATTTACTTGGCTCTAATTGATTTTTTGTTCAGCTTGCACAAACTTTTCTTGACACCTACTATCCACTCGATCAAGCTTGGTAGAAAAACTTTTTATAAGTTGTTCTTCTAAACTTTCTTATTGTAACCAACCTTTGTAGCCTTAAGTAGATTATCAATATATCATGTCATCATTTTCTTAACTGATTCTTGTACTACTTTACATAATCATAACTCAACCTTTCCTCTAGGTGCTATTGTTACATCTTTTGATCAAATCCTCTTCATCAATAAACTAAGTGATAGTACTTGAATCTTATAAGTAGTTTTCTTACCAACAAATAGCAGCTTTGATATTAGTGACAAAACAATGATTGAAACACATAGTCTTCTTCAACAATCTCCCTCTTTCAACAATCTCTCTCAACAATGATCTTTTCAATCAGATCTCAACAATCTCCCTCTTTGGCATTGATGGCAAACTAAATCGATCAACCAAATCAACCAAATGGTAAACAACTTTGTTCAACCATGCTAACTAGGTTGAAATAGTAAGACAATACTAAAAAGAAAATTTGTATAGATATCTCTCCCTCTATCAACAACTTCCATCTTCTAATTAGGTTACAAAATTCACTCTTTCTTATAACTCCCTTTGACTAATTAGATCACTGACAAAACAATGATTGAGACACATAATATTCTTCAACAATCTCCCTCTTTTAATCTTAGTTTCAACAATCTCCCTCAACAATGATCTTTTCAATCAGATCTCAACAATCTCCCTCTTTGGCATTGATGGCAAACCAAACTAATCAATCAAATCACTCAAATGGCAAACACTTTGTTTAACCAAACTGACTAGGTTAAAACAATAGGACCAACAAAATACCAAAAAGAAAATAATTCCTTGTATTGAAATCTCTCCCTCTATCAACAACGTCCTTCTTCAGAATAGGTTACAAAATCTTTTTCTTACAACTGCCTTCGAGTTTTTTTCTTGCATCTCCCCCTTACTAGGTAGTTCTGGATTTCTCCCTCTTTCTTTCATTTTACTTTCTTCCTCTAATCAATAAATCTCTCTTGGAAATTATCTCTTGATATCTCCCTGCTTGATCAGTGAACTCTCCCTCTTTGACAACAATGCCAAAGACTTATGCCAAAATCTCGTCATCTTAACCATGGAGATATAAGCTTTTTCTAAGTCTTTAGTTTCTCCCTCTGTCACCTTGCTTGTGACTAATTTTAAATTTTAAATCTTTGATTACTTTAAGCAACTCTTAAAGTAAGATCCACTGCACCAATTTGTAACATATGAAATTTAGCTTGTTTGATGCAGGGTACTCCTCTTGTTACATAGATAGCCTTTGATAGGGGTATCACCCCCAATTTACCTCTTAGATACTCATGAGCATCCTTAGCTAATGCTTTTATGAAGATATAAGCTATTTGCTCCTTTGTGTTGACATATTCCATCTTCACCTCTTTATCTTGAACTAACTCTCTCAAGTAATGATACTTGATTGCAATGTGCTTAGTCTTTGTGTGCATCACTAGATTCTTTGATATATTGATAGCACTTGTATTATCAAAATAAGGTATCACTGGTTTTGTGATATCTTCTTTCATTCTTTTGAGTAGCTATTTGATCCATACAATGTTTGTACAATTTACAGCAACAACAACATATTCAGCTTCAACAATAGATTGTGAGGTGCAATTTTGTTTTTTGCTAGTCTCTGTAACTAGCCTCTTGCCTAAGAAAAATTCTCCTTGACTGGTGCTCTTTCTGTTATTAATGTTTTTAGCCCAATTAGCATCAATGTAGGCTCTCAATTCAAATTTTTCATTCTTCTTACAGTATAGACCAAACTCTTCTATTCCTTTCAAATATCTTATAATTCTCTTTACAATCTTTAAATGATTCTCCCTAGGATTAGTAGAGAATCTTGGAACTATCCCTATAGATAATGCAATATCAAGTCTTCTATGTACTACATATTGCAAGTTTCCAATCATGGACCTATACAATGTTTGATTCACCTTAGCTAAATCATGATTCTTTGACAACTTGTGTCATGTCACCATATGTGCACTTACTATTTTTGAATCCTCCAATCCAAAAGTCTTCTATATTTCCTTGACATACTTTGAATGAGTGATGTATATACCATATTTCATCTGATATACTTGCAAACCCATAAAGAATTTGATCTCTCCAAACATAGACATCTCAATTTCTTGCTTCATTTGATTTGCAAAATCCTTACATAAAGCATCTTGACCTCTGAATATGATATCATAAAAAAATATCTCAGATAAAAAAATACCTTTTCCTTTCTCTGTCTTCATGTACATATTGCTATTATCATCAGTCCTTTCAAATCCAATCTTCACAAGATAGTTATGAAATCTCTCATACCATACTCTTGGTGCTTGTTTCAAGCCATATAGAGCCTTGTGTAGTCTACATACCATGTTCTTATTGTTAACATCAACAAAAACTTATGGTTATTCTATATAAAATTCTTCCTCTAATATGCCATTTAGGAATGTAGATTTAGCATCCACTTGATAAACTTTGAAACCTTTGTATGCAAAATAAGCAAGTAGATTGCTTACTCCTTCCAATCTAGCAATTCCATAGTCAATTCCTTCTTCTTGTGCATCTCCATAGTCAAATGTATCTCCATAGTCAATTCCTTCTTCTTGTGCATATAACTTGTAAACTAATCTTCCTTTGATAAGTAGGAGATGATTTCCACAGCTAATCAAATTGTGATGTGAATATCAGGATTTAACTGTGTGATTTTGAGTCAAACTCGATGACCCATGTTTCATGAGTAGTGATTCAAAATGAATCTATCTCTCATGAGAATAAATAGAACACTTATCACTCATTGGATCTAGGTGATGCTCACAGGGGTGAAGCACCGGGACTTCCCAGGAGGTCACCCATCCAAGTACTACTCCAGCCTGAGCGTGCTTAACTACAGAGTTTCCTCCACAGTTAAACCCAAAGCTTGCAACCCCATTTGCAAAACCTTCACCAAGTGTTGTGCCTTATGAACCATTCATTAGAAAGCCCCTTAAGCTCATCAATTGATAAGTAGGAGATGATTTCCACAGCTAATTAAATTGTGATGTGAATATTAGGATTTAAATGTGTGATTTTGAGTCAAACTCAATGACCCATGTTTCATGAGTAGTGATTCAACATGAATCCATATCTCATGAGAATAAATAGAACACTTAGAACTCATTGGATTTAGGTGATGCTCACAGGGGTGAAGCACTGGGACTTCCCGGGAGGTCACCCATCCCAGTACTACTCCAGCCTGAGCGCGCTTAACTACAGAGTTTCCTCCACAGTTAAACCCAAAGCTTGCAACCCCATTTGCAAAACCTTCACCAAGTGTTGTGCCTTATGAACCATTCATTAGAAAGCCCCTTAAGCTCATCAATTGATAAGTAGGAGATGATTTTCACAGCTAATCAAATTGTGATGTGAATATCAGGATTTAACTGTGTGATTTTGAGTCAAACTCGATGACCCATGTTTCATGAGTAGTGATTCAACATGAATCCATCTCTCATGAGAATAAATAGAACACTTAGCACTCATTGGATCTAGGTGATGCTCACAGGGGTGAAGCACCGGGACTTCCCGGGAGGTCACCCATCCCAGTACTACTCCAGCCTGACCGCACTTAACTACAGAGTTTCCTCCACAGTTTAACCCAAAGCTTGCAACCCCATTTGCAAAACCTTCACCAAGTGTTGTGCCTTATGAACCATTCATTAGAAAGCCCCTTAAGCTCATCAATTGATAAGTAGGAGATGATTTCCACAGCTAATCAAATTGTGATATAAATATCAAGATTTAACTGTGTGATTTTGAGTCAAACTCGATGACCCATGTTTCATGAGTAGTGATTCAACATGAATCCATCTCTCATGAGAATAAATAGAACACTTAGCACTCATTGGATCTAGGTGATGCTCACAGGGGTGAAGCACCGGGACTTCGCGGGAGGTCACCCATCCTAGTACTACTCCAGCCTGAGTGCGCTTAACTACAGAGTTTCCTCCACAGTTAAACCCAAAGCTTGCAACCCCGTTTGCAAAACCTTCACCAAGTGTTGTGCCTTATGAACCATTCATTAGAAAGCCTTGGTGGAGGTTTTGCAAATAGGGTTGCAAGCTTTGGGTTTAACTGTGGAGGAAACTCTGTAGTTAAGCGCGCTCAGGCTGGAGTAGTACTGGGATGGGTGACCTCCCGAGAAGTCTCGGTGCTTCACCCCTGTGAGAATCGCCTAGATCCAATGAGTGCTAAGTGTTCTATTTATTGTCATGAGAGATAGATTCATGTTGAATCACTACTCCTGAAACATGGGTCATCGAGTTTGACTCAAAATCACATAGTTAAATCCTGATATTCACATCACAATTTGATTAGCTGTGGAAATCATCTCCTACTTATCAATTGATGAGCTTAAGGGGCTTTCTAATGAATAGTTCATAAGGCACAACACTTGGTGAAGGTTTTGCAAATGGGGTTGCAAGCTTTGGGTTTAACTGTGGAGGAAACTCTGTAGTTAAGCGCGCTCAAGCTGGAGTAGTACTGGGATGGGTGACCTCCCGGGAAGTCCCGGTGCTTCACCCCTGTGAGCATCACCTAGATCCAATGAGTGCTAAGTGTTCTATTCATTCTCATGAGAGATGGATTCATGTTGAATCACTACTTATGAAACATGGGTCATCGAGTTTGACTCAAAATCACACAGTTAAATCCTGATATTCACATCACAATTTGAATAGCTGCGGAAATCATCTCCTACTTATCAATTGATGAGCTTAAGGGGCTTTCTAATGAATGGTTCATAAGGCACAACACTTTGTGAAGGTTTTACAAATGGGGTTGCAAGCTTTGGGTTTAACTGTGGAGGAAACTCTGTAGTTAAGCGCGCTCAGGCTGGAGTAGTACTTGGATGGGTGACCTCCCGGGAAGTCCCGATGCTTCACCACTGTGAGCATCACCTAGATCCAATGAGTGCTAAGTGTTCTATTTATTCTCATGAGAGATGGATTCATGTTGAATCACTACTCATGAAACATGGGTCATCGAGTTTGACTCAAAATCACACAGTTAAATCCTGATATTCACATCACAATTTGATTAGCTATGGAAATCATCTCCTACTTATCAATTGATGAGCTTAAGGGGCTTTCTAATGAATGGTTCATAAGGCACAACACTTGGTGAAGGTTTTGCAAATGGGGTTGCAAGCTTTGGGTTTAACTGTGGAGGAAACTCTGTAGTTAAACGCGCTCAGGCTGGAGTAGTACTGGGATGGGTGACCTCCCGGGAAGTCCCGGTGCTTCACCCCTGTGAGCATCACCTAGATCCAATGAGTGCTAAGTGTTTTATTTATTCTCATGAGAGATGGATTCATGTTGAATCACTACTCATGAAACATGGGTCATCGAGTTTGACTCAAAATCACACAGTTAAATCCTGATATTCACATCATAATCTTCCTTTGTTTGTTGTGACTTCACTATTTTGATCTAACTTATTTCTGAATACCCACTTGGTGCCAATCACATTTTTGTCTTCTGGTCTAGGAGCTAGACTCCATGTTTTGTTCTTCTCAATTTGTTCAATCTCTTCTTCTATGGCTTTACTCTAGTCCACATATTCTAATGCATCTCTTACTAATTTTGGTTCCTTCATGCTTAGCAAACATGTATCATTTCTTAATCTATTTCTTGTCATTGGTCTTACATCTTTATCTCCAATGATGTCAGTTACAAGATGATGTCACTTGACATATTTGGACAATCTTGGCTCAGATCTAGTTTCTTCATTTTGTCTTTTAGCTTCTGAATCACTATATGCATCTCTATTAGGTAGTTTAACATCTCTTTCATGTATACTAATTTCATAATCAAAATGTGTATCCACTTCATTCTATAACTCAACATCTAATTGTAGCTTGGTTCCCGAATTCAACTCAACATTCATAGGATGTGACTCAGTAGTCACTAAAATTTGTTGTTGGTTTGGAGCTTGATTTGCAACATCTTCTTTAGTAGGCATACCTTCATAAAAGTATACATATGATTTGTATTCCTCTTGTTCTTTCATACGTTCAACCTCATACACTTTTCTATATTCATCAAAGTTCACATTTGTACTTTCCACAACTTTGTTAGTGTTAGTATTCAAACACTTATAAGCTTTACTTCTTGTGGAATAGCCTAGGAATATACCTTCTTCACTTTTTGCATCAAGTTTACCATTACAAATGTCTTTACGACTATAACACTTACCTCCAACTACCTTAAAATATTTCACACTAGGTGAGTATCCATACCATAATTCAAAAGGTGTTGAATGAGTACCTTTCTTGATTTTCACATGATTCAAGGTATAGATAGATGTACTTACAGCTTCTCTCTAGTATTTCAAAGCAACATTATGCTTACAGCTTCTCTCTAGTATCTCTTGTGTCATAGCCATACATCATCAAATTTTACAACAGGACAAATAGCATCCTTTATGTCAAGATAGAATAGATTACTTCTAGTTTGGTCACCCTTTCCAATCAATTTCTCATTTGTGTCATATATCTTAATAGTCTTGTTTTCAAACTCAACCTTAAATCCCAAATTATTCACTTATGACACACTCAACAAATTATAGTTAAGTCCTTCAACATAGTAAGTATTGTCACATAAAATCTTATCTATGAGTTTGATAGAAACTTTTCCTTTTATCAAACATGGTGCATCATTACCAAATCTTACACTATTTCCATCATAACAATTCAGGGTAATGAACTTTTTTTTTTTTGCAATCATATGATGTGAACACCCACTATTAGCGATCCATATATCATTCTTGTTCACACAAGTCACAAGTGCAGTTGCCTCATCTTAATCAAATTCATCCTTCATTGCAACATACACCACTTCATCATCATGTTCATCAGAATCATCCTTTGTTTCCTCTTCAGGAATGTGGCAAGACTTCTTTCCTTTGTCTTTGTAGTCCTTGTTGCCTTCATCTCTTCTATTCTTGTATTTGTCACCACCTCTATAGTTCTTCTTCTCTCAATATCTAGCAACAATATGACCAACCTCATTACAATTGAAACAAATAATAGATAACTTACCTTTGAACATGCCTTTACCTTTGAGGAATCTTCTTACCAATAGTGGTTCAAGTTGTTCAACATCCTCCTCATTTGTATCATTGTCACTAGACACATACTTCTTCTTTTTCTTCTTTTTCTTCTCTTTAGGCTCCTTTAATGATACCTTAGCTTTGAAAGAAGATTCAATAGTCTCGTATCTGTAATTATCAAAGTTAGATAGCTCAAAAGTAGTGAGTCTACCTACTAGACCTTCAAGTGATAGATCATTCCCTGGTATGCATTTGAGTTCTTGAATTGCATAAAATCTAATAGCATATACAAGTGGTGGTGGTCTCAAGACTTTACTTTGCATAGCATCATCATCTAATTTACCAATAGCTCCTCTTATTGCATTAACAACTTCTTTTATCCTCGCAATATATTAAGCAATATTCTCACCTTCTTCCATTCTCATATCATCAAACTTACCTCTAATACTTTCAGCTTTGGCTCTTAGAGCATTTGTATCTCCTCCATAGATAGTGGTTAGGGAAACCCACATTTTCTTTTCATTATCAAGACCTTTGATATCATCAAACTTAGTATAGCTTAGGGTATAGGTAATCTCCAACATTCCCTAGTTGTGTTTTTTCTTCTTTCTCATATCCTCAGTACTTGAGGCACCAATAGGATTAACATGCTCAATGTTAATGGTAGATTGTGCATGATCTCTAAGTCATCCAAGGTGTAGCTTCATCAAACTTTTCCATGCAGGAAAGTTATCTCTATTAAGCTTGGGTACTTCTCTTTTCAACATCTTGATCTTTGTGCTTCTAGTGCCTTCAAATTAGTCCTCTTAAGTAGATGGCTCTAATACCAATTTTTTGAATGCTTTTAGAATAACTTAGAGGGAGGGGGAGTTGAATTAGTTATCAAAGGTCCAAATGTATAAATAAAACTTTTCATAGCTTAGTTAACCCATAAAACATTTATACTCATGCATGCATCCATAAGATTATGCAACCACTTAAAACTTGTAGGTTACTATCAAATCAAATTGCATAAATGTAAAGCACGAAACATAACATATTCATCAACACACTTGACACAATGATTTATTTGAGAACCCAATTTGAGAAAAACCACTAGTAACATGCTACTCTTTTCACTCTTCTGAAGTGATGCCCGGTGAAAGGCCAACCCTATTAAAGGTTACAATACACACTGTTAAATGTGATCCTATTAAAGGATTTCAATCACCCTGTTAGGAGTGGGCCTTGTTAGAGGACTTTAGACCATTCACTTGGAATGTCACCCTATTAAAGGATTTAGAAATGAATGTTAGGTCAACCTTAATTCAAAGGATTTACCCTACACTAATACAATTGTTAGAGAGTAACAATAAGGCTTTGATATGATACAACTTGCAACTTCATTTGTAGATTACAAATCACTATTCAATCCTCCATTCTACTTGGCCCTCATACATTGCAACTCTGATAGCTTGTTCACCCTTCAAGAATTCATCTCCTTAAGCCTTCTTTCTTAACATGCCATTGCAAACTCTTCTCTTAGGTCACTTGATGAAGCAAAACCCTTGACTCCTTGTCTTTCTTAGTTTCTCACACATGACAACCTTTGCTTCTAACTAACCATTCCTATAAATAAGAAATCAAAATCTTTTGTCGCATATTCTCCATCGTGTAAATTAGGGTTAGGATGGATTAGGTTGGATACAATGTATCTACGCCACATTCCATATCTCTTCTAGAAACATCTCCTAGAATCCACTTTGAATTTTCCTAAAAATGGTTTACCTTGAAGTCTATGCCATTAGCTCATCAACCTTATCTTCTACTTGCTTCACACAATCCAAAAAAATAAACTTGTTAGCTTAGATCCATCAAATTCATGATCTTTTAAATAATGCAATAGCTCAACATTATCTAGCTTGTAATTCTTGGAACATACTACGTTGCTTGGCATCCACTGTAAAATTAATCGACATGAACTAAAGTTTACTAGTCCTCAATATCAACTAAACTTAACTTAGCATCCACTATTCTACTTGACATACACTAGAATAAGCATTTACTTAGCTCCAACTAATTTTTTGCTCAACTTGCACTGACTTTGTTTAGCACCTACTATCCACTCAGTCAAGATTGGCAGACAAACTTTCTATAACTTGTTATTCTAAAATCTCTTAGTGTAACCAACTTTTGTAACCTTAAGTAGATTATCAATATGTCATGTCATCACTACTTTAACTAATTCTTTTACTATTTACATAATCATAACTCAACCTTTCCTCTAGGTGCTATTGTTACATCTTTTGATCAAATCATCTTCATCAATCAACTAAGTGATAGTACTTGAATCATATAAGTAGTTGTCTTGCCAGGAAATAGTGAGTTTGACATCAGTGACAAAAAAATGATTGAAACACATAATCTTCCTCAATAATCTCCCTCTTTCAATCTTAGTTTCAACAATCTCCCTCAACAATGATCTTTTCAATCAGATCTCAACACCTTTCCTCCCTCATATTTTCAACACTCATAGAATTCGTATTGGCTAATGAAATAGGAATTGACTCCTCTCCACATCAAGAAATGCATTGCTCCATTTAAACCATTCTTCCACCTCCACATTTACCTCATTACTTTGAGACAACTCAATATATTCAAATATTTTCACCCCATGAGACCCATAACTCATCACTATAGTAACAAGATTTCCTTGTTAAGAGCTACAATGTTGTCATCTTCTAAGTGACTCAACCTATTAGGAGTGAGTGATACCCTATCAAAGGTATCTATAATCCTATTTCAAACTAGTATTTTAATATATTTTATCCCACCTATATAGTGTTCTCCTTGTTAGAAGATTTACAAATAGTCTTGTGCAAAAGACTTTTAGTCCTGTTAAGAATTGCCTTATTAAGAGATTTTATGAACTTGTTACTAAACTAAATTAGGAATAAAAAATACAAGGGTAAGAGCTATGATTGATTTCTCAAAAATCTTGTTAGATCCTTTAAGCTCTCCTTCTGCTATGTAACTAGTCTTCTATGCAATCGCTCCTTGATTCAACACTTGTTCATTCACTTCTTTCTTTTAGCAACATGTAATAAATTTTTTTTCTCTTTATTTAGTTTGATCTTTTCTTTCACCTTGCAACCCTTGATTAGGGTTCCTTTAGCTTCCTCTTGAATCTTCCTAGAGGTTAGACTTTTCATAATATGTTTTACTATGTCAGCTTTGTCTAATACACTCTTTCATTTGTGAGATAACTAGCCTCAAGTTCATTTTCTAACCTTCCTCAAATTTAGCAGTTGGATTTTATCACAAATCTCTATAAACCATTTCCTTTGATTTTTTCTATCCTGATAAAGGCCCTATATGCTCACATGGTGGATTTACTAGAGATAAGCTATTGGAGCCATAGAATATGGCATATTATTTTATCATGAGGTATGCCTGGCTCAATTGAAGACAAGGTTAGGCTATATTACTACAATCATTTCCCTATCCTTGATCACTTAAGGAATACACAATTATGTATTTATTTCCCTTGCTTCTTCATTCAATGGAAGTGTATTTGGAACATCCACAAAAGGAGTGAGGAAGGGAAAATTTATACTATTTACCACCAAACCCTCACTTATTGTCTTTTTAAACTTTATAAGTGTTTCCATTTGAAGATCCTCATCCCAAACACTTCCTTGGTTAGGATTAATGAATTAGCCCAAGCTAGCCATTTCCTCCAAAACCTAGACTGATAAGGAACTTTTGACCATAGGTAAAAAGTTAAAAATGGAAACTATTGAGGTTCTTAATTTAAAATGCACAAGCACTAATACTAAGAAAGGTAGTAGTTGGTCAAGTAAAATAACAAGGGATAAAAAAAATAAAACTGATAATTTTGTGTCCATTGATAACACTGGTAGGTAAAATGGCCCCAGGCCCAAAAAGAAAGCCACCAAAAGGAACTATGGCGATCAAGAGGAGGATGAGATTGGTAGTGAAAAGAAAGAGAAAGGGGGTATTTCTATGGTGTAGGATATCCCTCTACCTTCTATGGTGTCTGATACTTTTAGAACTAAAATTGACACTCTAGAGTATAAGAAGGATGACTATATGGGGGAGTGGGGTGTGGTCAAATCATTGGTTAGAATAGGTAATTAAGGAGGCCAAGATCAAGGAGGGGTTCATGTGGGAGGATGATGTTAGAATGGAGGTGAAGACTAGGGGTACTGACACCCAAAAAGAGGCAAGCACAATGGGAAAAACTAAAAATTACTAGGGGAGTAGGGATATTACCAAATTGGAAGTGTTCATAACCACCCTAATCAAGACGAATGAGCACTTGGAGGAAAGATTTGACAAGGTTTCTAACTTCTCTATGAGGGTCATGCTTTCCACTATGACTACTCTTCAACTTCTTTAGGTTGGCAATGAACCAAAGCAAGGAGAGTTAGCTTTTTGGTGTGCCTCAATTTTGGTTTTTTGTTACATTAGTTAGCCCCTATTTAGCATAGAGGGTTTTTTATGTTGATATTTTATGAACTAGTTGTATGCCCAAAAACTATTTTTGGGTTGGTTATATGTATAACAAAGACATTACTAATTCTAACATCAGTAGTAGAATTAGAAACATCTTAATTTGGGTGTTTTTGATATTAAGGAAGGGGGCTAGTTAGTTTAATCATATTGAATCTGGATAAATTTTTACTTCTTTTTGTTATTTTTAGGTCAGCCCTCATTTTGGCTACTTTTTAATACCAAAAAAATTATTGTTGATCAAATTAAAGTGCATATCCCATGGTTGAGTGAGAAAAGAGGGTAATGGTATGAGGTTTAATACATTAGACCAAATATTTAATTAGAAGCAAAACTGATCCAATTGAATTAAGAGCAAAAAAATAGATTCTCTCTTGAAACATGATATGATTTTGTTAATATAAAACTTAGATGATGAGAAAAGACAAGGTATCTTGGAGAGAGCACAACCTTGGAGATTACAAGGGAACCACACAAGATGAGCCCATATAATCCTTCATATCTTTTTGACATGGAGATTCATTAGATGAAAACCATTAATTGTGGAAGTTGATGGAAAAAATGGATTAAAATGAAAGAAAACACTCATACCAATAGGATACAAGGCAAGACAACTAAGTTGAAGTAGCAATCCAAGGATTAATTTTAAAATGAAATATTGATTTAAAGGGACCTAAAGAAAAATCCTACAAATGTGCAATGTTGGTTGTAGAACATGTTTAATGTTACCCACATATTAACCATGTCACATACATTTTTCACATGTCAAAATAAAACCCTCTTTTCATAAGTCTTTAGTGAGAAGAAAAAGTTAGTCATTCATTAGTTTAGAATCTCCAGACCCCTTCCTCTTAAAACATTTAATCATTAACATGAACCTCAATCTAAAAATGAACTCTGAACACAATGTGTTCAAAGGTTCATAGTTCATTGGTTCATAGGATCAAAGTGTTGGGTTAGTCTAGACATAGGTTAAGTTGTCAATCATTAGACCTCATCACTCATTATTGAAGTTGAACTTTGAATACATTATGTTCAAGTTCAATAGTTCACTCAATAGAGTTATGTCTTGTTATGAGTGTCAATTCCAACATTTTAAGGCCCATGAACTTGAACATTGAATTGTTACTAAACGGTTCAATTGTTCATAGTTCACAGGCCGAGAGGTTCTTGGTAGTGGATAAACATGTCCAAGCAAGTGGCAGTATGGAGGATTTTTATTTTCTTTCTAAGGCTCATGGGAAAGATACATATTTATTGGTAATTGATGGTAATGATGATGAACTATGCTTTGGTATGTGTGAAATTCAAGGAATGATTAATGATGGAAAGTAACCTATCTTTTCAATTATGCTATTTGTATCCACACACTTTTCCCTTCAAGTTGCATTCCTTAAAAGACTCTTTTCTTTTCATTTTTGCTTATTTGTTCAAGGTAAAAATTTCTATTTTTTCTGGTGATACAAGGAGATAGTGGTAGGCCACGTTATCAACAATTCTTATACAACCAACAAGGTTTTCCAAAGCAGAACATTGAACCTAAACTAACTATTCAAAGTTCAGTTCAAATTCCCCCCTTGGTCAAGTGGACCCATTCATAAAGCAGGAAGAATTTGAGTCAACAAAGCTCTATCAAGGAATCTTGTATGGATCCTATTGAAATTGATCTAATAGAGAACTCTATAGCTAAGAGCTCAAGTATCAAAATGGATCAACAAAGTAACAAAGCAACTGAAGGGGATAATACCTTGAGTTTAATGGAGCTCAATAGTTCTCCTGCATTTCAAACACCTCCCCAAAAGGATAGTCCTTTGGTTCACAGTTGGTTTGATTTATCACTAGGGATTAAAATAAGTCTCATTCCAACAACCCTCCAAGTTTAGGATAAGGTAAGAAAATGCCTTGGAAAAATCCCTAAAACTAAGAAGCTAAATGTTGAAACTATACTAGACATTGATGAAAAGAACAATTATTTGGTAGTAGATATTCTAAAGCCAAAAAAGAATAAGAGTCTAGATGATGCACTTCCTTAGGATTATGCCATGGAAAAGACAACCCTTGGTCTAGCCTCCAGGGATGCATATATGAAGATATGGAGTGCTGGTAATTCTAAGATCTCTCATCGTATATGGAAATACAAAAGGGATAAGAAAGAATTCAATAAATCCTTGTGCCAAATAGAAAAATATATTCATGAACTTCAACATCTGATACAAAAACCCAACAAAATGCAATTTAAAGTATAATTAATGTTAATTCTCCCACCAACAAGGGCTGCATTGAACAAGTAAAAAGGGATAGGTCATTTTCTCATGCTTATGATGAATGGTTAAACATTGTGAATGCTTAGGAAATTACTTATTTCTCCCATTTCAGCAACAACAATGCCAAATCAGGAAAGTTCATGATCTCTCTAGAATCTGAGATGAATGCATGAGAGTCTCAAAAGGTAAAATAGGATGAATACATCATTGACATCTTAGAGGTTCAAGAATATGGAGTGAATATATTTTTGTATAAGAAACCTGGAGCCAATGTTAGTGAGACTTTCTTGTTCATAGCTCAAGCTAACCTTGAATGGAGGAATGTTATAATTGAACAATCTCTAGATGAATGTGTTGAGTTACAAAAAGAGATGAACTACCTGAAGGAAATCTTAACTACCAACATTAGATGTATTGATTTGAAGATCATGGAAAACACAAAACAAGATGGTAAGACTTCTAAAGAAGATGAATTGACTTTCCTCTCCAAAACATAGATAGTGAAATAGGCAAAGGAGATTAGTGTTAAGGATCTTACGAGTTGTCAAGGCTGATTTGATGATGATATTTTGTGTTGATCACCTCAAAATGCAAGACAAGAGATTAGAGCATGTTAATCAAATTATGATGATGTAGAAACTACACTTGGAGCAACTCGGAGTTCCTCAAAAAAATGAACTAATTAACTTTCTAGTTGTCCACAAAGCATGGAAGGAAGTTGGTGGTGGTTTTCCTATGACCCATTAATAGAATATTGACTGTGGAAATCTTGCTAGCAATTAGTTATAGATCTAAAGGCCATGAGCCGTAGTCATTTTATTTTCTTTTGGTTAATGTTTTCTTACGACTTGGTTTACTTGACAATTAGTAACTCCTTAAGGAGTTAGCTTCTAAAATAGATTCAAAAGCCTTGCATGGATATTTTACATGGTTTTGGTTAGATTCCTAGGGTCAAATCTCTAATCAAAAAAATAATGATAATAGTTCCTTTTTGATAAAGTAGTAATATTTTTTGTGGCATTTTGATAGTACATTAATGGAAAATGGTGATTAACCATATGGTTATTCTCTGGTTATCACTGATATGATCATATGATTATTTGAATTTATTGTGATATTATGTGGAATCCAATCTCACTATGATGGCTTATTTTCATTAATTTACTAAAGTAGTGCATGTATTTACCCTTGCAGTTCAGTAAGTTTGATCGGAAATTAAAATAGCATTTTGATTTATGTTGTGTGGCATAAACTACATAATAGTTATCATTTGAATCTACAACATTGTTTTGTGTTTATAAGATGATGTATTTATTTCCATATTTTCTTTCAAGTTAAAAGAACCATTATTTAGAATTCTTTTATATTATTTTTTTTTCATGATTAATCCTTCTAAAAAGGAGTTGCACCTTTAAATACAGAGAGTCTTTTGTTTTCTTTTTGAAGTAATAACAAAACTTTTTTGCGGCAAGTTAGTTTTTCTTTTGTTATTAAGAGATAATAACTCTCAAGAGAGAGAAATTATTTGCTAACACTTAATATTCACACTAACCCTATGAATAATATTAAATACAAATAGACATAGACATTTGGTGTCTAGTTCCTCCATAAAGTATCTTATTTATCGAGCACATTGCACTAAAATTCTCATACTATGATCAGACATGCGTGTATAAATTGTGATTAAAAGCTAGGTGTAAACCAATGTAAAGAACATGGTAGAAGTTATTGCGAACATAGCTCCTAGCAATTAATTTTAGCAGGCATGGTAGTATAATTTGATTCAAGAAGCATGTACCCTAGGGGACTCCCTAATAGATTATACTAATTAAATTTCTTGACTCCATCAACCTAATATTCTTACATATTTGTGAATGAAATAATGAATTACTCTGATCACATATAATAAGATCTATTTTGTTCATTTTCATTTTATGGTTGCAATATATACAGGTGAAGAATTGAATGTTTATATTTTCTATATTCCACCTACATTTATTCATATTTTTCATGGGCAAGTGTAGATTTAAGACTTAATGACTATTTTATTATTATTATAAAAGAAAAAATTAGAGTAGATTTCAAATTTTCTTAATATTTAATGATCTATAAAAATTTGGATCACTTTTCACAATTTTAAAAAATAGTTTGATAAATTTATAGTTTGTATTGAATGATTGAAAACTATAAATTTTTATTTATAGTCATTATGATAATATGTGTAAGCTTATTTTAACTATGGAGATTTGTATTGATCAAAAAAATAATTAATTTTAACATCTTTGTCTTTAATCAAATGAATATTGAAAGAGAAGTATAATCATGTAATAGTTTTAGAGATAGATTACTTAGATTTAAATTTTAATAGTATTCTTATATTTTTTTTAAAAAATTAAAAAATAGACTGAATTCTATTTTAATATAATTACATTTAGGAAAAAATCAAATTTACTCAATCATCTTTAAGGAACAAACCATGTCTATTTTTCCCTTTCTCAAATTAAATCTATATATTTTTTTCTTTGATCAATTGTATAATTCTAGCAATTATGTGGAACGAAAAAATGATCTATAAAGTTGGTAATGTGGAAGTATGTTATTTAAAAGGAAATTATTACTAAGAAATATTTTAGACTATTAAATTTTAATTGTAAAGAAGTAATATGATGCTTAAGCATGACCTCAATTTGTTTGACATTCATATTAATAAGCTTTAGGAAGTTACCTTTACAAATTGTTGACTCCCATGCAAACGGTTATAAAATTGAAATGTTGGAATATAATATTTAAAGACATTTTAAAAGTTTATTTCTCTAGAAATTATCATTTCTATTCAAATTCAATGATAAGTTCCTCCTATTAAAATTTAGTAAAAATTAATATAATATGGAAATCCAATTATTTCAAACTCCGTCGATTTAGCATGAGCTCTTTGGAAATAGAAAAATAGAAGACAAAGAACATAAAGAAGAAAATGAGGAGGAGGATACGAAATGGAAATTGAGGAAGAAGAATACATAGAAGAATGAAATGAGTTCTTAGAAGAAGTTGGAGTAGGATAAAAAGAATAGGAAGGAATGTTAAGGACAATGTCTTATTTTTCAATTTCCAATTCTACAATAAGACATTGTTTTGTGTGTGAGTATGTGCATATAGATAACTATAGATAAAGATACAAATAGATACATAAATATTGGTTGTGTGTGTGTGTGTGTGTGTGTGTGTGTGTGTGTGTGAGAGAGAGAGAGAGAGAGAGAGAGAGAGAGAGAGAGAGAGAGAGAGAGAGAGAGAGAGAGAGAGAGAGAGAGAGAGAGAGATATTTTAATTAATTATTTCAAAAAAATTGGTTGTTTGTTTCATATAGAGGAAAAGGGACATATAGGGAGGGATAAAAATATAGTGGGGAGAAGGTGAGTAAGGTTCATAATAAATGAGAGGAGAGAGGAATTTTTTTTAATAACGAAGAAAATGGTGACAATAAAATAGGGAAATAGTGTGTGTATGAGTAAAAGCAATATAAAAGAAGAGAAAAAGAGGAAAGGAATGGGAGGGAGAGAGAACATAAGGAGAAGAGAAGAGAGAGAAAAAGGGGACATGAAGTGATAGAAATATTAATTTTTTCAATATATTTAATTGTGTAAAATAGAGATAGTGATGCAAATAGATAGATACAATAGTTAGAAAGTCTCTTCTATTGACCAAGTCGTGCTTGTATCAATGATGAAGTGCCCTATCTAAAAAATTGGGGATTGATGTATGGAAATGGTCATTTTCAAGCATGACTAAATAGTTAATTGATTTATATTTTTTGCATACAAACAACTTACAATTGCATTAAACATCCTTTGATTTTGACATGTTCTTAAAATTATCGGAGTGATGTTTCAAATTTTTTTACCCCAAGTACCAATGTAGGTACCTAAATAATCTACATATACATCAGCAAATTTTAGTTTGCTAGCACTATGTGTTTCCATCATTGCCTCAAGAAAAATCATGTCTACATATTATAGACATGCAATTACATGCCCCTCACACTATGCCAAGGACATATAAGTGGTTCCTATATAGAGAAGACATATTGTTACTTGATTCTCCCAACATACCAAAGATATATTAGCCTCAGCTTTGACTATCCCATAAATTTTGACTATATCTATTCACCTCCTACACCTTAAGAGGTAATTTTTTTGTCTATATGTTTATAATTTTTTGTATATATGTTTATATGTTTAAAATTTTTTGTCTAGCTATTTTTGTCAAGATGACCATCGACTTTGAAATCTTAGAAAGACTACTAAATTACACTCCTCTTTTGTGGGGTTTCTGATGTACCAGCACATGTAAATTTAGTCTCTTTTCTTGTTTGACACGTTGTAGAGGTCAAGTGAATTTAAGGGTATGCACACAAGTTGGTGATTGTGGTATTTTATGGGAAATTTGGATACTACTCTCAACTCTATGTTTTCAAGTAATTAAAATTTGACAATGACTTCTCGCCATATTTATTAGTTCATGCCTTTGGTAGGAAACTAATGGAATCATAAGGTTCCATATTAGTTACATAATCTAAAAATTTCATTGATATACTAATGTTTGCAAAAGGTTTATTAATTTTCATATTTTTTGGAATTGAAAAATACAATATTTTAAAAATTGTATTGGCTCATGATGAAAAAGGCAATGAAAAAAATCAATTTTCTTCAACAAAAATACAACTATTTTTTCCAACACCTCTATTAATGCATGCATTAATTGCAACTTTATCTTTTCCACATTTGTGACAAGTCGATAAACTTTTTGACAAAAACAATCATTTTTCTAACACCCATATTAATGAATGCATTAATGTCAATTTTATTGTTCCACATTTCTGACAGGTGTAAGTGGATAAACTTTATAAAAAAAAGACAATCACTTTTAATTGATGTTTATTTTTGTAATTTGTAAAATTTTATTGAAATATAGATATTTTAATCAAATATAGAGTTAAATACATTTCTTATTTTAAACACATTAATTATTTAAGATAGTTTATGAAGAAGAACTCATATGAATTTAAGTAGTAGAAGTGTAGCTCATACATTATTATCTGTATTATTCATATACAACATAATTAAATAAATAATAATAAATATTACTTTCTTTTGAAATCTACATATATTTATCAATTTATTTATAATACAAAATGTTAAGCATGTTATTAGACTTATCTAGTCATATAAAAAATTCACTAATCTCATATTTTCAAATGGTTGTACATTTTTCCTTAGATTTAACTTAATTGTTTCATAAATTAAAAATTTTGCTCCATTAGTGAAAATATAGGTAAAAGTATCAAATTCATATTATTAAGCTTAAGAATATAGTAAAAAAAATACATTGTTATCATGAAAATTAAATTTTTTTTCCTCATGTCACTGCATTTAATTGTATCATTAATACCATTTAATGTTATTGAATGAGTTGCTTGTCCTTAATATCTTGATGCAATCTATTTGTCAGCATCGTGGCACAATTTCCAATTAAATAGGGGGGTTTATTTGTAGGTTATCTGACACAAAAGCTATACAAATTGCAATTTTGTTATAGACCTTTACCTAACAAATATAACTATTCATATCTATAATTATTTTATAGACATTTTAATACTTTTAAATTGTCAATTTTCAAAAATAAATTTTTATATAGGTTAGTTTCATATTATTTTAATTTTAATTATATAAGTTTAAATTAAAATTTAATTATTTTTTATTTTTACATATCTAAACCAATGCTTTTAATAGATTTTCTTTTATTTTTTATTTTTATATATAATTTTATTAGATTATACATTTATTTAACATATATAATTTTTATTATATTGATATTTTTAATTTATACTTTAAAATACATAATATTAATTTTTATCAATTTTAATAAAGTTCAAATTGTTTAGCTTGCTATATTATCAAATTTATATATTATAAGTGTGTTTGGCTTTTTTAAAGAATAAATGTTATTTTTAAATTAATTTATGTTTATTTATTTTTATGCATTAGATTCAAGCTTAAGAATATTGTCCAACTTCTTTAATTGGATGAATTTACCGCTTAAACAAGATATATCAAACAATTTAATAATGAAAATTAATCAATTTAACTCTTTTTTAAAAAGTTATATAATTTTATCTATATCTTATATAATTAGTTGATAAATATTTTTGGTATGATAAATGCTCTTTAGATGTCATCTTATTTTAATTTAGCATGATACTATAATGTTTATTTATATATTCTTTTACTGCTTTAATTTATATATTTTTCATTACTATTTATTTGTTATATTTATTAAATTAAATACATTATATTTTAACCAAAACCTACTTCAATCAACCATAAAATCATGAAGGCAGGAACTTTGGCAAATGCACCCCTTGTTTTTTACTATTTTAGCATTCTCTTTAATTTTTATGCCAAAAACATTTGAGTGACCTAAACAAATGAAATCAATAGTACACTATTTGCTCTGTGTCTCTGTAGCTTCTCTTATATCGAGCTTAGCTAGGAGAAGGCAGTTTCCAAGGTGTCTACAAAGGTGTTTTTCCTAGCACAATTAATCATGATGCAGTAGCAGTGAAGAGAATATGTCACGAAGGTTACAATTGGTGCTAGAAAAGGAATACAAGTAAAGATTAAAAAAGAGATCATAGCAAATCAGGTCAATCATGGGAATATAATTAAGTCTGAAGTGTGAGCACAAAGAATATCATCTAAATATTCATATTAGAAAATATTTGAATAAAGATAAAAATATTTATAGGTCTACATAGTAGTTCCTAAGCCTACATTAAAGAGGTTTTCTTGAAGGAGTTTCTTAGCTTCTAGAATCTTGTCATTACACACATGCATTTTTGGAGCATATAGAGGAGCTTCCACAAATTATATTGAATTCTTTCAATGACATATTTAATGTGATAGGGCTATTCTCTTCCTCCCAATTTAACAATCATAGAATGTATTAGATAAATGGGCATATAGGAGAAATTATATTTTGGGATAACTTATTCTTGTAAATTGTATAAGTATATCTACATAAAACCCTACACAAATGAGATATATGTATAGTATTTATTACAATCCTATAAATATAGTTCTAGAATCATAATATGGAAGCAACACCTTGTATAGATAAGTCACAGAGAAATGTGGCTGAACCTATTGAGCTTGTGTGGGTTGGGGGACAAAGATGCCTCTATTTGAAGATATGAAATATTAGAGAAAAATATCAAATGTGGTAAACACAATGGTGTGACTAGGTTGACTAAATTTTAAGGAATAGTTTTATGATAACATGATATTATAATTTTTTCAAACTCATTCTTATATACTTTGGCAATGTTGTCATTTGAATGAGAGTTTGAGGTATAATCAAATTTAAATACATTTTTAGTTGTGCCATGGTATTTGTGTCAATGTAGATTATGGTTTTTCTTGGATGGTGCAATATAATGATCAAAGAGGACAACAAATGGATTCATTTTTATATAGAGTGAGATGAAATCACATAATATAAATATCTTATAATACCTAACAAGGACTTTTTGATGTTTTCATGATCATAAAATATACAATGCAATGATGATAACACACAACATTTAACTAACAAGCCATACTCAATAAGGTGTAGAAAACAATTATAGAAGAGCAAATGAGAAGATAATAAAAATTCATCTTTAGGGAGCTACTAGTGGCTAGAGGACATGCAGATGAGTAATAGAATTGGGAATAGGAATAGAAATAGGAAAGAGAAGACAAACCAAAATATTTTACAAAATGAGCATTCTTTTCTTACGTGACTTGAATATGGTTGCACCTTTTCTTTCTCATTAGCATGCTTTCCATTGAATGATCTTTTTACCACTTAATTGTTCTAGTGGATAGAGATGTTAATTTGATTAATGAGACCTACTAATTTGTACAAGCTATTTTATTGGCACTTCTTCTATCATGAAGCTTGGTAATCAAAGGAAAGAAAAATAATGAAGGGAAAAATTCTCCACTGAATGCTTGCACTTGATTGAGATAAAAGGTACCAGGTCATGGGGCCCTATCATATAATGGTTTGCAAGAAATATGGAATATTTCACTAACCAACAAGGTTAGTGGGAAAGAAAAATGATGAAGCTAAAATCTTCATTTAATGACAATACTTGGTCGAGAAGTTAATCAAGTAGCTAAACATCTTAATTAATCACTATTTTTTTCTCTATTTTCCCTTATTTGTCTCCAAGTTTTGGCAATAGTCATTATGGATCTCATTTAATATCTTGAAGCTATTTAAATTATTTGAATATGAGAAGAGTACTAGTTGACTTGTTCTTCGTGTGGTATGAACTTGGTTGACCATTAGTCAGGTAATATTTTCCACTCTTTCCTCAAGCTTTCATTGAGTGAAAAAGTCAACAAAGAAAAGTAAACTCAAGGATAATAAATTTTATGACTTAAATCAATAAAATATTTGTTTTCCCTTATTTGAGTAGCATGCATAAATTTTGTATTCCCTCAAATACCATCTAGAAGTGATCTTTCTACTTCAGATAACTAATTCAATTTGTTCAATGTTGTGAAAAAATTGTAAAAGAGTCTATAAATTTCATAATAAAATTTAGTTACAACTCTATGAATTTCATTTCTTTTTTATGTTGTAAAACCTTGCTTGGGAACTCAAGAGAAATAAACCTAACATGTTACAATATTTAGTGAACTATTTATTTATTTATTTTTAATATATATATATATATATATATATATATATATATATATATATATATATATATATATATATATATATATATATATATATATATATATATATATATATATATATATATATATATATATATATATATATATATATATATATATATATATATATATATAATAAGTTTAACCAACATCAAAGTAACAATAATGTGAAAGAAATATATACATGCACATCAAGTGCACATGAGAAAATTACAAATGCAGTTTCCATTCCTCAAGGATTATTTCATGTTGAGTCACACTAAAATGTTTATAATAATTATTTTAAGTCTTTAGTATAAAGTCACCCAATCATAAAGAAATATCAGATACATTATCACATATGCAAATGCAGAAGTACAAGTAATAATATGAAAGGACATCTAATGAATAACATACACTACACATATTATAGGGTATGTTAAAATAGATAGAATACATAAATATACAATACAATATCCCATAGGATCTCAAAACACATGATACATAGATGAATCAAATGAATAAAAGTCTCCAAGATAAAAGTAAGAATGATAATGATATCACTGTATCAATGAGTATCCAACAACTAGAAATGTAAGGGGGGCCCAAATGTTAAGAAGACACTACTTGCCAACTACGTGGCCACCTAATCAGGTTCCCACTCCCACCATGCAAGAGACATAATGTACGATCCATACATAGATAATAAAATCATAAAATAATCCTAGGAATGGAATTTTGATAGCAATCTATCTCAAAGGTACCAAGTACACAAATAACTTCTAATTCTAGAGGCAATAAAGACATGTAGGAAACCTACTATGCATGTGGGAAAGTGTCATTACATGAGCTAACTCTAAACTTACCCTGACATCCTCTTTGGACTTTGACCCCTTAGTGACTCTATGTGACATCAATAACCTTCCTTATAGACAAGGCATACTAATGAGGCAAGTTCGCAACCAAGCATCCTCTCTACTCCCATCCTAGCTTGTACTAGCACTTGAGGCATAGATGAGGTAAAACACTAACTCTTGTTAATTCATTTTAACCCTTTTAATGAAATGTTATCACTTGTCAATACAACTTACAATGGGTTACCTAGGCAGCCTTTTTAGGGCTGTGATCTTCATTGCACGCCACTTCCCAACATACAAATAGATAACCTACCCTAAGATCATAAAAAGTATATCTCATAAAACCACAAGGTATGTTCAGGATCATGGTGAACCAAACTATGCCCTTAAGTGGCAATGAAAAATCAACAAATCAAGGTTATGTGAACTTGACATGCAATTTTCAACTTGTTATGGACTTTCTATCAAAAAGTTTATAGAAAAGATTCTCTAGGAAATTGAAGTTAGTTTCTAAACTACTAGACATTATTTGAAAAAAATAAAATATAAATTGATTGGTCAAAAATTTTAATTTTAATGCAATAGTACAAAAACTTCAAGACAAAAATAAGAAGTAGATGCTTGTTTGACTACTTTAATCAAAATCAAATGATAATAATTTTTAATAATATTCTAGATATAATAATAAGGCTCATTCCTAGATGTGATGCCTATTTTGGGTATTTTTAATCTAAATAAACTATTAATTATTAATGTTCCACTATAGTATTTTTGGAATAAAAAGCTCTTGTGTCTGACCACCTTAACTAATTAAAAAAATCACAAAATTTAAATTTTCTTTTCTTTTCCTTATAGTAGAAGAAGCATATAATGTGGTGCATCTTTTGGATTTTAAAAATATTGTACCATTTAAAAGTTATAGTTTTTTTTAAATCAGTGTGTCAATCGAAGAAAATAAGTAATAATTAATCACTAAACTCATAATTTGACAAACCTTACATTTGTGGAAAGATAAGAACATTCTTAAGAAATCCTTTTCATTTTATCAAATTTGGGTGAAGAAAAAGTTGTCAACTATATGTTTGAAGTAAAAAACACACAAGAAAAGCCAAAAACATGTTTTCATGACATTTTTAAAGTTGACCATGTAGGGTTTCTATGCAAAGATATAATAGGCCTTATAAAGCTATTATTTTTGGGTTTGGTATCAGAATGGGTGGGGAAAAAGTTGGAATTATAATACCCCAAAATTGGCTCATTTTCCATGATACCAATTCTAGTCTATTCTGATAAATCCTAAGACCTATTCTAATAGGCAATTCTTATTCTACTACTCGCTACTTGACTTAATTGTCAGATGTAGAAAACCCTAACCTACATTTTTCATGCTTATTATTTAATTCCTATAGTATTTACTCATATTAGTCACATTGAAAACCTATTGATTAATATTTTATTTAATTATTAAGTATTTATACTTTAATTAGATTAAATTATACCTTAAGCCTAATGTACTAAGGGATTAAATTTATTTAATTTAATAAATATGCATATTCTAATTAATTGAATGGAATTATTTAATTAAATAAGAAAAGGTATTTATGAGGTCATATCTCATTTTATTAAATTAAATATCTTTCCTGATTCTACTCTTTAATTCTAAATGGAAACTCCGAGTGAACTCTGTCTTGAATTGGAAACAATCTAGTTAACTTGCTTTCACACTTATGACAAGTTTAGTTAACTGCTCATCACACTAAGATTAGAAATAGTCTACTTCACTTGCACAAGGAAGTTTCCATCTTAACTAAATCTTTGCTTCAATCCCGACTGTCGATCCGAGTTGATCTCACTCATTGATGGATTCCAGGAATTCTATTTAAGAAGCTCATAATTCGTCATTAGGGGGGGAATTTTTTATTTGCTATTGAATTGCTATCACATTTTGTACTCACTTAGCTCAATACATTCTCACATATTTTCATCATTTAGCTTAATTTCATTTAGCATTTAAAATGTATGGATCTAGTATAATTTCTTTTACAAGTTCTTAAGCTAGTTTGCATTATACATTTAGAGTAAATTTGCACATTTATCTAGCTTAATTGCATCTCTCAAATCCTTCATTCTTAGAGGGTCTGGTTGCCTATGCCTCGAATCTAAGGACATTGAAGAGGAAAAATCCCTTTAGATAGAAGGCAACAGGTCACCTTGCAGGGCTAATCTTGGGTGAACAATCTCATGTTCATTCTAGGATGAATCCTCCAATAAGAACCGTGTTGAAGTTTCTATGAGCTTTAGAGGCCCACAATTCACAGGTACATTTCTAGTGCCCACCGTGGGGCCGAGAAAATCAATTTCTCAGGCCTTCTCTACACTTTTTTATTACTTTTCAAACTCTTTGTTTGTACACTTCTGTACAGATTTAAGAATCTTCATGCAAGATAATCAATTTTCGAGCGAGGATTTTGAATCTTCATGCGAAGATCTTTTCGGTTCACATGAGAAAGTGTCCAAGTGCTCGAACCTTCGCATGGCACCTTATTTCTTCATACAAGCTGTAAAAAGATTTCACATGGCTCTACTAGAGATCTTGCATGAGATCTTGTAACAGAAGCCTTTGTTTCAAGCATTTTTACTTTGCAATTTAATCAATTTTCTTAATGTACTTTTCTTGGAATCTGTGTTTCTCTATTTGTTTGATTTTCTACAGATTAACTATTATCTGCAGGATGATTTGTCAAATATTCCTTATACAACCCACTTAAACATGGACTAACAGTTTGCTTGTAGGACGATTTCCAAAGATACATTTGACAAAGACCATTTTTAAAACTCACAAAACAATGTGTTTTATTTATTGCTTTCAAAAGATAGATTAATTATGGGCTTGTGAACTTTCTAGGGTGCAAGATAGAAGAATAGAGGATTATGCTCTTCACCACTTGGAGGTCATGACCAAGGGTGACTCAGAAACCTAGACACTTCTGAAAGATGGCATTCCGAAGAAGGTAAGCAACTTAGTGGTTCTCTTGTACAGGTCTTTTTCTATGAAGAGATGATGATTTCTTTTTAGGGAATCAGAATCTTGAGAAAGGATAAGTCTGGATTGATTAAGCTAAGTTGATAATAAACCTATTTTGTGTGTTTGGGCGAGAAAGTAAGGTAGAGGAGTATGCTCTTTCCCCTTGGGGGAAATCAGAAACTTTGACCCTTGCAATCAAACCACCAGTCCGAGTCAATCCTTTAGAGGGCCTAACCTTCGGGAATGACCCAAGTGAGCACACTCCTTTCATTGGAGATTCCAACTCACTATAATCAAGATGCTTTGTAGAGTGAAAGAATACAAAGCCTAATTAATTTCTTCCCCTTGATTCTTGATATCACATATCAAGGGGAAGCTATGTTTGTGCATTTGTTAGCACCAGCCTCTAGCTTGCTAAGCAAGTAGTGTGCACTTTCAAATGTTGGTGTGGGCTGCTAGTCTCAACTCCACTAATAGAGCCACTGGGAATTAATACAAATGGAAGCCAAGTAAAAAACCTTTAGTTAGAAGCCACCCAGTTCACCTCTAAAAGGAGGCATAATCTTTGTGCAAGGAGGGGGAAGAATCTTTCCTATAGAACTCACCATAGGCATGCTACTAGATGTTTGAAGGTGGTAGACACACTTGTCCCCTACCACAAGGGCACTCATTCAATGTATACTATTGAGTCCTTTGAATATACCAAAAACATGGTCGCCCTCTAGGGGGTGACATGGTTGTGTGAGGTACACACACGCACATAAGATGTGGGACAAAGGTTTTTCCTTCTCTACCAATTTTTGTTTTTAGGGATAAAAGTTTGTTTGTTCTCGAGTCATAAAAAAGTCCAAAACTATCTACAAAAAACAAGGGTCAAGACTCCCCTATCCTATCAAGTTGCTTTTCCCTTGGTAGGACTATTTTCGACTACTTCTTGCTTCCCACTATCTTGTTCAAACATATTGCCTTGATTGAATCCTAAAACATTGTCCAAATGTCTTATTGAGTTAACCTCGCTGCCTGTCCAATCAAATTTGTTTGACAAATCTATCCAATCTGTCTGAACAGTATGAAAATCTCTTCGAAATCTAATGCTATTGTTAATATGGTCCTAATTTTTGCACATAGACTTGTACTTTCTTGCACAAGAATTCATCTTTTTGCATGAACCTATTTAGGTCTTCGCACGAGATCTTGCATATACTCACATGAGATCTTGCCACTATCTTAGCTATCATGCAACTTTTTCATGCAAGTCACAGAGAGTCCTCATGTGAAATTAAACTACTGTCATGAGTCTTCACCTGACCTGGAGAATTTCCTCACACAGCTTGTAGAGAATCTTCGTGCAAAATTCTGCTCTAAAACTATCAAATAAGTCAGTTTGACCAATCTAGGATCTTAGTCTAGTTAGTATCCTGCACTAAGTTTTCCATTTTTGTTTGTGTACAGTCCTAAATAGTGGCATTTAATTGAACCAAAGATTTTTGATCCGCATTTTGGCTACTCTTATCTTTTACTTCTCTAGATTCTTGTTCCTTAATACTTGTCATACTTTGTGTTACGATAGTCATAACCTTTGGCTATTCTAGCCTTCAAATTAGACTACTCATGCCTTAGTATACATCATTCTTGTCTTACCCTATTGAGACTCAGTCTTAGTGCAGTCCTTGTCTAGGTTCTCGCTTCTTGTCCTTGTCTATGACTGTCACAACTAGGAGCGACAACGTGTTTTATCCTCTTAGACTTAGGCAAGGTTGTGCTAGGGGCCATAATCATGGCAAAGGTTTCTTACCTTTCATTACACAATCTGTATCTAGTTCAGCTAGTGAGGCATCTTCACGATCTCCCTCACCTGCCAGGTCACCTCGAATTCAATAAACATTTTCCATAAACTTTCAACAAATTAGGAATCCTTTATAGCAAGAGGACACTGAGATAGGTAGAGGTCTTGCATCACTAAACACGATGTCGGACTCCTTTTTCAAAGGACCTTTCAAAACACAACACACTAAAATTGAACACATTCCTACAATGACTAATCGTGAACTTGAACATGGTAGTTATAGTCGACATCAAGAACCACCTAGGAATGACAAAGAGAAAGAGAAAGATCATGACACTAATGAGGAATACGAAGAGGTGGAAATACTCCCTAAACACATAGAAAAATTTCACAAAGATGAAAACTTTCAAAAGGTCATGAGAATTCTACTCAATGAAGAAAAAGAAAAGTACTTTCTCAAACTCGCCCAAGAGGGAGCTAAGTTTCCCTCTCATTTTAATGTGGAAACCATTATCATGCTTGAAGAAGAAACTAAGACTTCTAAAATCCAAAAACAATTGAAAATTATGTAAGACCAATTGGCTCAGATGATGTATGAGAAAGAGAAACCCACGAAAACATACAACTTGGAAGCTCTCCATCCATTTCTATTTGACAAAAGCATAAACATGCCACCTTTCCCACGAGGCGTATAGCTACCCAAGTATGAAAAGTACCTTGGTACCACTAATCCCCAAGATCACTTGCAAGAATTTGGTGCTTTGTCTATGGAGTTTATACACAATCAAACATACCTCATGCATTTATTCACCAGAAGCCTAGGTGGTCAGGCTTTGGAGTGGTTCTCACATTTACCTCCTAGTATCAAGAGGTTTGACAAAATTGCCAATATATTTGTTCAATAGTATTCTCATAACATACAACACCCTATCAATATTCAAGATCTATGCAACCTTAAATAGAAAGTTGGAGAACCTTTTCTCACATTCCTCCAATGATGGAGACAACTATACACTAAGTATTCCTACAAAATTCTAGAAATGGAGAAGCTTGACATTTTCACTGATAACCTCCTACCTGATTTCGGATATAGAGTCCAACTTCAAGGTCCATGTACCTTCAAAGACATGATCAAAAAGGAAATCCATATTGAGGAATTTATGGTTAAGAAAGGTGAACTCACTCTTCAGAGGGACATAAAACAAACTTCCACTTCCAACAAGGATAAAACTAAACATGTCAACAAGAACTGAGAAATTGTACATGATGGAGTCATTGACAATGTCACACCCAAACCTGCTAAAGTGGCATTTAATCTCACAGATTGCCTCAAAGTGGAGAAAAATGCTGAAAAACCTCCTCCTAACAACAAGACATCTCGGAACAAATCGAGAAACTCATTGGCAATGCACCCTAAGCGAGAGTATACACCCTTGGGAGAATCTTTGGATTTGGTTTACAAAACGTTGCTACAACATAAGCTTATTTCACCAATGGACAATCCTCATCCCTATGATCCACAACCATGTCCACCATGGTGGAATGAAACCTCATTCTGTGAGTATCACCAAAATAAGGGACACAAAACTAAGAACTGTATAAACTTGTGCCATAAAGTCCAAGACATGATTGATGCTGGTGATCTTGTGGTAGATGGACATAACAAAAACTCAGACCACAAGGCATTCAAAGAGCCTTTCCCAGCTTATGAAAAAGGAGATACTTCAAAACCACAATTAAAAAACAAGGTCAACTATGCATATTCAAATAATGATAGTTTCATCAACATGGTTGAACCTATGGATTTTGAATACTGAGGCATTATTACCATTAAGGGAAAACAAGATAACAACAAGCCTAAGATACCATGTATCTTGAGGGGCCCTACTCCCAATGCAATGGATAATATGCCATCGCAACACTGTGCTAATGCTGTCACTCACTCTCGCACCAAGTTGGTGCTCAAAGGCCTTGCACCTTCTACTTTCAATCTTTAACAACACAAAGACAAAGCCCTTGCTGGTCCATCTAGCAAAGGTGCAAAACCCACAAAAAAATCAATGGTAACTAGTTATACTATTCTTGATCAATTGAAAAAAACTAATGCTCAGATTTCCATCTTTGAGCTGCTCAAAATCTTGCTTGCTCGTAGGCAGATTCTAGATAGAGCCCTTGCTAAGGCAAATATTCCTCAAGACCTTGATCTTGAGCGATTCCAATCCATGGTAGGTTACTTGACCTTGCCTTATCTTATGACCTTCTCTAAGGAGGATGATAACTCATGGAGTCACCCACACAATCAACCTCTACACATCGAGGTTATGATCCATTAGACACATGTTCATTGGGTACTCATCAACAATGGTGCTAGCCTAAATATTGTCTCTATTGCTCTTCTTAGAAAATTGAATTATTTTGAGGACTCTATTGATCCTTGACATAAGATCACCATCAAAGGGTATGACAAAGTGGAACGAAAGTCTCTAGGCCTTGTGGTTTTACCCATTTGTGTTGGTGCTATAGAAAGGACCTATCAGGTGCTTGACATTCCCTTGTCTTACAACATTCTATTACAATGGCCATGGATACATGAGATGCGTGTTGTACCATCCACATACCACCAATGCATCAAGTTCCCATTTCATGGCTCCAAAATTACTATTCTTTCCACTACTAGCTATACCTACAATATGCTCAAAGCTGTTGAAATTTTCATCCCTACTAACTGTGAGTCCACTGATTATCATGACAATAAGCTGAAACAAATTGAGTAGTCATTCAAACTGAAAGAAATAGGCATTAGAGAGTACCACATTGAACCAATGTTGTCATTAACATCTCTCCTAGAATCTCCTCGACATTATGGGAGACCTTCAGAGGAAAAGAAGCCAATTGTGCTGACACCCTAGACAAAGTACAATGTCACTTTTGTCAAGGCTATAGTACCCTTAGAAGATGAAAGTGAAAATAGAGCCATTGCAGCATGGCTTTATAGAGAAGAGGCTCCAGTCGACCTAACAGAGAAAGCTCAAGAAATCACTCCTAAAAAATATGGGCTAATCTCAAGCTTATGAAATGTTTTGGTTACAAGGGAACTAGCCCTATCGGGTGAAATAACAATGACTTAATTAATCCCATCAAAGCAACAGCTTGAAGTAACAGTGATACAACTGGCCTAGGATTTAAGAAGGTTCCTTTTCATTTGGGACTAAATAAATTTATACAAGAACCTAAGAGTTCATCTGGAAATGAGTCACAAACTAAGTTAGATACCCAAGAGGAAGAATCTAATGATGAGGATTCCTATCCTCATCCTATTCCTCATGACCTTGCTAAATTCTTTGTTGAGCCAGATGAGTTTGTCCCACGTGTTAGCATTGTGGATGATACTAGTGACTCTTCTAAGGATAATGTTGAGCAACTCAAATATCATTTAGAAAAGGGAGAATCTAGTCAGTCATTTCGTATTGAGTATTTGTGTAAGAACCTAGAGGATGAAGGTGAGTATGTCCCTATCACTATTGGGGAGTTCTATAGTCTCTCTCCATGTAGCACTAACTCTAAAGAATATGAGTTTGACTCCCTTTCAGAAGAAACTATTGATAAAGATATTGATCAAGTAAATGTCTATGAAAACAAAATCTAAGTGGGTGAAACGTCTAGGGTTAGGTCACATGGGTCTGATCCAACTAATGTCCTAGAGTCACCAATTGCTGACATTCATACTCCGAGGTGCTTGAACACATTTTTCGATGAAGTTGCCGTAGGTCTCAAATTGCTAGTGCAAGCACTTAATGACTATACTGTGAACACAATTGAACCAGCCACTACTCTCTCACTCACACATCCTGAACTTATAGACTGGAACCCTAATGCATCTAGTGAAGTCCCCATGTTCAAAAATGACTATGCTCTTGCGTGTTACCTAAACACTATTGAACCTGTAACATCTTCGACCAATGATCAGAGTGTCAACATGACTAAAGTTGACATCAAATATCTTAGTCATACAATTAAAAAGAAAAAATGCAAAAGGTTCGATGGTGAAAACCACATTGTGGCAGTGTCGAAATCCAAAAAAGTAAAAACAAAAGACATATCCAAGGGTGAAAACCTCTCTAAGGCACCCACAAATGAGATATTTGATACACTTCCCAGTCACTTGTAGGAGAGATCATCAATGTTGATAGAGCCAACAAAGCCCTTTAACCTAGGCATAGAAGAACATCCTCATATGATACATCTAGCACAGTCACTATCACTTGAGGAAAAGGAAGAATTCATTACCTTTTTCAAAGAAAAGAAAATAAATTTTTCTTGGAAATACTCTAACATGCCAGGATTGGATCCTAATCTTATCATGCATCACTTGTCCATAGTACCAGGCATCAAACTAGTTAAATAGAAGCTTTCAAAAATGCATCCTCATGTTGCATTGCTCATCAAAGTAGAATTGGAATAACTTCTAAAAGCTAGTTTCATCTGTGCAATTGATTATGCTAAATGGATATCCAATATTGTTCCAGTTTCCAAGCACGATAAATCTATTAGGATTTGTATAGACTTCCATGATCTTAACTTGGCATGTCCTAAAGATGACTTTCCACTCCCTAATATTAATATGATCATGGACATGATGGATGGCTATGAGATGTACTCACTTATGGATAGTTTCTCTGGATATAATGAGATAAAAATTGTGCTGTAAGACAAGGAGAAAATGGCTTTCACATGTGCATGGGGAACATTTTGTTGGAATGTGATGCCATTTGGCTTGAAGAACACTGGTGCTACATACCAGTGGGTTGTTACTACAATTTTCCATGATATGATGCATAAGACCATGGAAGACTACATTGATGATACCTTGGTCAAAAGTGCTAAATGCAATACTCATCTACAAGATCTGGGACCCATCCTAGATTGTATGGAAAAATTCAATCTTCAGCTCAATCCTAAGAAATGCACATTTTGTGTCACATCAGGAAAGTTGCTAGGATACATCATCTCTACAAAAGGAATTGAGGTAGATCCAAAGAAAGTACAAGCAATAATGGACATGCCACCACCTCAGAATGTCAGCTAGATGAGTGGACTATAGGGAAGGCTCCAATCTATTTGTAGGTTTATATCACAATTGGTAGATAGATCACAACCCTTGACAATGACCTTACATAAGGGTGTAAAATTTAATTGGAGCCAGGATTGTGAGCAAAGCTTAACACAAATCAAACAATATCTTGTTAATCGACCGATCCTGATGCCTCCTATTCATGGGAAGCCTTTGCTTATATATATTTCAGCCACTGAAACATCTTTGGGCATCCTGTTGGCTTAGGAAGATAATGACAACAAAGAAAGAGCTATTTATTACTTGAGTCAGACACTGATTTCTTATGAGAAAAACTATAGCATTGTTAAGAAAGTTTGCTTGACAGTTGTTTTTGCTTCCCAGAAGTTGAGACACTACATGCTTTCCCACACTATGAGGCTCGTGGCTAAAATAGACCCACTAAAGCACTTGTAAGGCATCTCTCACAGGAAGATTGGCTAAATGGGTTATGATACTCAATTAGTTTGACATTCAATACATTGAACACAAGGATATAAAGGGAGAAGCAATTGTAGACCAGCTGGCTGATGCACCCATACAGAGTCTTCTGTCAATGAACATTGATTTCCTAGATGAGTCAATTTTGACATTAACACACCAAACATGGGTTATGTTCTTTGATGGGTCCTTCACACAACAAGGATCAAGTGTTGGATTATTCTTTATTACACCATAGAGATACTCATTGCCTAAAGCATATAAGATTTTGTTTCCTTGTACAAACAACATTGTTGAATTCGAGGCTTTGATCAATGGCATGAAAATTGCAGCTGAATGGAGAGTGGATTAGTTAGACATCTTTGGTGACTCTCAGCTTGTCATCAACCAGGTTAATGATGTGTATCAAACAAAGGATGAGAAAATAATTCCTTACAAGCACATGGTTGATGACCTAAAGAAGTATTTTGCACACATCACCTTCTAGCAAGTTCCACGAGCAGATAATAAAGTGACTGATGCCATGGCCACTCTGGCCTTCCTGCTACAAATGCCTGAAAATGATCTTCGACATAAGTTCTTGGTGGAAGCATTACACTACCTAGCCTATGAAACCCCTGATTCTAAGATGATCTATTCTATTATAGGACAAGAATCATCCTACTACCATCACATTTATTCCTACCTTTACAATCAAACCATTTTAGAAGGTCTGATCCAGAATGAGAAACATTACCTAATCTACAATGCTTCATACTATGTCATTATTACTAACGATTTGTATAGGAGAGGTCTCGATGGAACACTTCTTAGGTGTTTAGAACCTAAAGAGTCCAAACACGCAATAATTGATGTTCACAAGGGCATTTGCGGATCTCATTCCAATGGCCTAACACTAGCTCGCAAACTCCTTCGTGCTAGTTACTATTGGTGCAAAATGGAGCAAGAAGATCTCGAGTATGCTAAGTCCTTCAAGTAGTGTTAGCTACATCAGAATTTAATTCATGCTCCAGCCAAAGAGCAGATTCCCTCTACTACAACATGGCCATTTCAACAATGGGCCTTCAACTTGGTGGGACAGATCCACCCAACCTCCTCTAATGGACATAAGTTCATTATCATGACTATAGATTATTTCACGACGTGGGTAGAGGTAGTACCTCTCGTAGTTGATGATAGAAAAACTATAGCACTTTTTATCACAAATTGCATCATCTATAGATATGGTGTACCATCCTCAATCATTACTAACAATGGAGAATAATTCAAGAAAAAGGATCTCAAGGAACTATGCAAGAAATTCAAAATCACACAACATTGGTCTTCCATTTATTATTTCTAGGGTAACGGCCAAGATAAAGCATCCAATAAGATGATCCTTAAAATTCTTCATCACACAATCAGAAAATCAAGGAGAGATTGGCATCTCCAAATTAGTCTAGCCTTGTGGGTGTATACGACAAGTATCAGGACCCTGATGGAAATGACTCCCTTTTCTTTGGTGTATGGCGTGGATGTTGTGCTTCCAATAGAGGTCAAGATTCCTAACTTGAGAATCTCTATGAAGGGCCTTATCACTCATGATGACTACAAGATAGCTCAGCTTCAAGAACTTGTGTTACTGGATGAACATCGACAAGTGGCATGTGATCATCTGCGAGCATATCAACAACGAATGGCAAGAAGCTACAATCGGAGGGTCAAGCCACGTGATTTCTAGTTGGGTGATCTCATCCTGTGAGAGAACCCTAAGAATCAACAACAATGAGTCCAAAAAGGAATGTTTGAACCAAACTGGCTCAATCCTTACATCATTACTACAGTATATGGATCTAGTGCCTATCATCTTTCCACAACTAAAGGAGAAGTGCTTAAAGAACTTGTCAACACTCTCCACCTGAAGTAGTTTTATAGTTGATCTAATATCAGTAAGCCCTTTGTACATATCTATATGTCCTTAAAAAAAATCTTTAAAATTAGAAAAAGTCTTGAAAAAAATTGTTACCCTAGTGAAAACCTAGCAATAGGCACCTTGGTAACACCAAAAAAGATGAAAAATCTCAAAATTACAAAAAGAAAAATTTTTTTAAAAAATTTGGAAAAACAAAAAAAGGTACCATTGGTAAAAAAAACTTGGAAATAGGCATCATGTTAGCAAAAAAAGAGATTCCTACCAAGAAGGTGAAAACCTGGTAAATAGGCGCCTCTTGTTCCCAATGCTCCATCTTGCAGCTCATCTTCTGGCTATTCTGTACAGTTGATTTCATGCTTTTTCTTTCCTATTTTTCCTGCTTTCCACTCATGTATCCATGGATTGAGTCTTCTCATAGCTCGGGTGCATTCCCCTTCAGTGTCACTCCTTTTGAGATTCTCCTCATAGAATCTCTTTCATGACAATCACCAGTGGTCCTCACTATGTCTGCCTACTATCACTAGTGTCACTCCTTTCGAGATTCTCCTCATAGAATCTCCTTCATGACAGTCACTAGTGGTCCTCACTACATCTGCCTATTGTCGCTAGTGTCACTCCTTTCAAGATTCTCCTTATAGAATCTCTTTCATGACAGTCACCAGTGGTTCTCACTACGTCTGCCTACTATCGCCAGTGTCACTCTTTTCAAGATTCTCCTCATAGAATCTCTTTCGCAACAATCACTAGTTGTTTGAGCTATGTCTGCCTACTACTGCTTGAGTCACATCTCGAAATTCCTTTATGGAAGATCTCTCTTGCATTAGTCACCAATCATTCTAGTTGTGTCCGTCTACTATCGTTTAGTCCTCTTTTGGTTCTTCATCATGAAGATTCCCTTTTGACCTTAGTCACTAGTCATTCTGATTGTGTCTACCTACTTTTGTCACCCTACTGAAGAGATTCCTTTCAAACATGTTCTAGACACTAACACTTAACATCAATCCCAAAAATATTGAACTCAAAAATGATATACTCATTTGGATATGCTGAGCTTTTTCTTTGTTTGCTTTTTTTTTCTTTATCATATCTCCTCAAGCAACTCAATGATGTCATCTTCAACTAGAGAAGTAATGACTGGGGGCATGATCTTTTCTTTACTTTCTATTTGTGGTTTAGTTCTAATAAGTAGATCTACTCCTTTTATATGAATACGTCAATAACATTGGTTCTTCTCCTTGTTTGTTGGAGTGAACTCTTCATGCTATAGTAAATATTGATACTCATCCTGCTAAGTGAACATATGGGTCACTGCAAGTATATCTAGCACACTTCTGTCTTAGGTTATGAACGCAAGGGTTGTTGTGGACAGAATAAGTATGGAATACTTAGCATAAGTTGGATCTCTCATGTTTTTGGTGTGTCTATTATTCAAGCAACATTCTGGTCATCCTAGCATTTATGCTTTGATGCTTATGTTAACTTGCTATATTAAAAGGGACAAATGTTCTAGTCATTTAGCTTCTTGTGCCTCGAATGCTTACATTTAATCCCAACAAACCTATAACATATGGTCTATTTATATTCTCATGATTGCAATATTAGTGGGAGTTATATAACATATGAGCTTTGTTCTATATCTAGTGATGATAAAATATCAAGGCTTGGTAACTAGACCTAGGGTTGCAGTTAATATAGTCTTGCATTACATAATTCACTTTCATACACACAATTTGGTTGTGATATTATTTCTCCCCTGCGTGAGGAAGGATTGGGGGCATCTTCATACATATAAGGTTTCTCCATGATTGCACAAGAATTTGGTTTGTCAATTCATGCTTCTCAATGGAATACTTGTCACTATCAAGAAAAACACACAACACTATATGAGATGTTAGTCAATTTCCATATGCATTGCATCCATATACTCATAATATCTACTCTACATGCTCATAATCACATCACATCATATTAAAATACATATGCATTCATATCAAAGTAAAACATACATCTCATAATCATCATATTGATATCTTATGTACATCAAAGTGAGCCAGACACAAACAATGACATGTATACCATAATACTTGGCTCAAAATCTTGTATATATATCTATCAAAAAAATGGGCCAATACAAAAATGGGCACTACTCGAGTGCTATCGATCTAAATGATACAAAATGGTGATGAAACACCAACCAATACATAGCTAGAGATCAAAAATCAAGAGTCAGGTATACAACATCTAACTTTGTCCTATACTCTAATCTCCAGGAGGAGCAGGAGCAGAAGCCATAGGTGGAGGAGGAGGTGGTGGCATGTTAGGTCTAGCAAGAGGTCATGCACCTCCCGACTCTCGAGAATACTATGAAAAGCATGAAACCTGCAGTGCTACATCAGGCATCACTATCAAATATGCAACAAAGTAGTAGGCTACCAGGGCTGACTGTAATTAAACCTCGTCCTACAACATCACTGACCTCTACTCAGCAGTCTCGATGTGCTCTCTCCATCAATTGATCTCATACTGTCACTCAACCAACTATGCATTGCAAACTGAAAGCTATATCTATAACTCTCCCAACTGATGGGAGGTGACACAAATTCTCTCTCTGTATCATCGCATGATGTCCTGCACCCCAGCCGTAGGCTAATCTATCATATCCTCATCAAGCAGCTCAGGTGCCTACTACTATGGTGCCTGTTGCTAAGGTGCCTACTATTGTGGCACATGCTACTGTGGAGCCTTCTATTGTGGGGCTTGCTCCTTTGTCCTCTGCCTTTGATACCAACCCTGTCCTATCCCACTACCCCCAACACCTGGGTCTGATCCCATCTACCATGGAAAAATCTACACCTATTGTACCCAATGCCAGACTTGTGACTATGTCTATGGTTGCTACTATGGCTGCACCTATGGCTGTGGTTGTGCCTACTGCTACTGAGGCACCTATCTTTGTGCTTGACCTACTATCCCCAGTGGATCAGTAAATCACGGGAATGGATGGCTAATCAAATAAGCCTGATTGGTAGGCCTCATCCCTGCATCTTCTACCTCTGAAAGGTAGTCCCACTGAACCACAGCTAGACTATGCACGTCTATCATTAAATTGACTTGGATCCATACATGGAGGCCACCCCTACTCTACATCCCTCTGTAGTCGAGCGTAGGTGCAGTACTCCTGTGAGATATCTTGTGGTTGACCATACTATTGCCACATCCATGAAATTGCAAATTTCTTTGTGGTCTACGTGGTCTTGCCCAATAGTGGTCACAAGCTGAACATCCAGGGAAACTCTCTTTGGGTGTCATCCCAATCCTCTATCTCTCGTCAGGGCCACCATACGACAGAGACTAGGTCATCGAGATGTATCCTCCAATGCTCTGTCTTACCCAGGAAGACCTAGGTAATATGCCCCTGATATCTACAAATATATGGCTCCATTGGCTCTTGGGCATCCTCGTGAATGGGCCTACATATGGGAAGATGCTCCCATGCCCAAATCTACAATACATAAACACCGTCAGCCATAGTCTTCTTCTCATGGAAGACTGTCTCATGCATCTCATGAAATATGTGAGCTAGCATACACTCACCTCACCCAAAAATCTTAGGTGCCTCTACCATCCAGTGAAGCATAACTCCCCACCCACACTCTAGCCCGTGCTATCCTCTGTCAAGCATTAGAAAACAACTCAAAAAGATCGCTAGCACATATGCCAGTCTATGCATCTATCCATATGTGGGCAATAGCTCATCCCAATTGATGGCTCAACCTCTCTGTAGCTCCCTCCCAAACACAATAGAAAGTTCCTCTATACCTGCTTGGGGCACCGTATCATAAACAACTCATGTGTCATGAAAAGGGATCCGCAATATCCTCCAAATGTCCTCTAGGGTGATCATCATCTCCCCCATTGGTAGATGGAAGGTGTTTGTCTTTGAATGGAAATGCTCCACCAAAGTTGCGAGTAGGCCATGATTTACCATCATAGCTGGGATTCGGCATAGAGAGGATAGGCCCAATCGCTCGATGTGTGCCAGGTCAGTGGCATCAAGACTCTGAAGTAAAGTGTCGTAAGGTGGGTAGTGTGACCTGAACGATATGTCACCAAAGACCTATGCACATAACCAACAACGAAAAGAAAACGATTAGTATTGGAATGAAATGGCAAAACAAAGCTAATAAAAATGCAAATTTTACATACAAAATTGAAAATTTTTAACTCCACTATCACAAGTTGTTCTCATGAAAAGAATCTCTTCATTGCACAAGAAAAAAAGTTTTCACGCATGAAGAATCTCATTCTTTGCATGAGAGGAGGGTATCTCCTGCGTGAGAAACCTCACTGATGCGCATGAAGAAATAGTGCACCCTATTTCTTCACATAAGGAGAGAACATCTTCGCACAAGAAAGGACAGTCTCATGCAAAGATCGATTGGACAACCCTAAAATGTGCTAAAAAATGCAATAAATGACCTCAAACTAAGTATAAGAAAAAGTACAAAGGTGGGAAATCGATGACTCACCAGTGGTCCGTAGTCTGCTAGGCGGCTGTGTCATCTGGAGTGTTCAAAACAATGATATCTCATGTTCACTGTCATGTCTTTCTTAGAGATCAATTCACTAAAGTAAAAAATGCACAAATAATTTGAAAATGACCCCTTGGGCCCTTATATAGCTATTGACCTCTTTTTTCAAAGTGCTCCGATTTGCGCAAAAATCACCCCTGGCTAATTTGACTGTTTTGAATCCATTTTTTGGATTGAATTTGAAATTTGACACACTTAAGTGCCTCAAAAATACATTTTAAAATTTTGGGATGCATGTGATTGAATGCTTGTGCAGTCCAAATTTTTCTGATACTTTGCAATTCTTGGAATCCTTTCAACTCTACATTCTTCATGTTTTCAAAACTCATTTTAGAAATAGTCAACTCAAGTCAACTATGCTCAATTCTAGTCAACTCCTTGGTCAAAATTTTTCCTTTGGACCTTGAAATCCCTTTGGATCGACTTCCAATTTTCTTAAGATCATTTTGATCTCTTCATCTTTTCTACTGATCCTTCTGATCTGTTCTCCATTCTCCACATTCATAGATTTCTTTTCTATATCTTATTTCTGGTGTCTCATATTTTGATTTCGCTCTCAAGGGGGTAGGATGATTACAAAATTGAATTCTTATTGCTCGAGGTATCTCATTCCCATCTTATGTCCTCATCATTCAGGGCATCTCACCACTAGGGGCATCTTGCTTCCCTCTTTCTGGCATCTTTTTCATCTTGTCATCATTTGATTATAGGTATCAGAACAATCTAAACCCCGACTCCTGAGGATCAAGCCTCATTTTGGGGATGATTCTATGACTCATAATTTGATCTTGCTATATCTTATCAATCTCAGCTATCTAGACATTATGTCTGGATCCTTAAAGGTTAAGCTCCATTCTGGAGATAATCTTTCAAATGCTTTCAAATCAGTTATCTAGGTGTTCTATCTAGATCCTTAAAGATTAAGCTTCATTTTGGAGATAATCTTTTAAATTATTTCAAATTAGGTATCTAGGTGTTCTATCTAGATCCTTAAAGGTTAAGCTCTATTCTGGAGATAGTCTTTTAAATGCTTTCAATTCAGGTATCTAGGTGTTCTATCTGGATCCTTAAAGATTAAGCTCCATTCTAGAGATAATCTTTTAAATGCTTTCAAATCAGGTATCTAGGTGTTCTATCTAGATCCTTAAAGATTAAGTTTCATTTTGAAGATAATCTTTTAAATGCTTTCAAATCAGGTATCTAGGTGTTCTATCTAGAACCTTAAAGGTTAAGCTCTATTTTGGAGATAGTCTTTTAAATGCTTTCAATTCAGGTATCTAGGTGTTCCATCTGGATCCTTAAAGATTAAGCTCCATTCTGGAGATAATCTTTTAAATTCTTTCAAATCAGGTATCTAGGTGTTCTATTTGGATCCTTAAAGGTTATGCTCTATTCTGGAGATAGTCTTTTAAATGCTTTCAATTCAGGTATCTAGGTGTTCTATCTGGATCTTTAAAGATTAAGCTCCGTTTTAGGGAAAATCTTTTAAATGCTTATCAATTTGGGTATTTAGACATTCTATTTGGATCCTTAAAGGTTAAACTTTGTTCCAAAGGAAACTTTTAAAATACTTATCAATTTTGGGTATCTAGGTATTCTGCCTGGATTCCTTGGGATTAAGCTCTATTCTAGAGATGGTCCTTAAAAGCTTATCAATTGGTCTCCATATCATGAACTTCGGAACCAATCTTATCTCTTGATCTTTGCATCACGCTTTTTGATTTTCTTTGAATCGAACACGCTACTCACACATTCATTCAAAGAGGGGCAAAATGTAATACCCCAAAATTAGCTCATTTTCCATGATACCAATTCTGGTCTATTTTGATCAATCCTAAGACCTATTCTAATAGGAAATTCTTATTTTGCTACTCACTACTTCACTTAATTGTGAGATGCAGAAAACCCTAATCTACATTCATCATGCTTATTATCTAATTCCTATAGGATTTACCCATATTAGTCGCATTAAAAACCTATTGATTAATATTTTATTTAATTATTAAGTATTTATACTTTAATTAAATTAAATTATACCTTAAGCCTAATGTACTAAGGGATTAAATTTATTAAATTAAAAAATATGCCTATTCTAATTAATTGAATGGAATTATTTAATTAAATAAGAAAAGGTATTTACAAGGTCATATCTCATTTTATTAAATTAAATATCTTTCTTGATTCTACTCTTTAGTTCTAAATGGAAACTCTAAGTGAACACTCTCTTGAATCGGAAACAATCTAGTTAACTTGCTTTCACACTTATGATAAGTTTAGTTAACTGCTCATCACACTCAGATTAGAAACAATCTACTTCACCCGCACAAGGAAGTTTCCATCTTAACTAAATCTTTGCTTCAATCCTGACCGTCGATCTGAGTTGATCTCACTCATTGATGGATTCCAAGAATTCTATTTAAGAAACTCATAATTCCTCATTAGGGGGGGAATTTTTGATTTTCTATCGAATTGTTGTCGCATTTTGCACTCACTTAGCTCAATACATTCTCACATATTTTCATCATTTAGCTTAATTTCATTTAGCATTTAAAATGTATGCATCTAGTATAATTTATTTTACAAGTTCTTAAGCTAGTTTGCATTATACATTTAGAGTAAATTTGCACATTTATCTAGCTTAATTGCATCTCTCAAATCCTTCATTCTTAGAGGGTCTAGTTGCCTATGCCTCGAATCTAAGGACATTGAATAAGAAAAATCCCTTTAAAAAATGTGTTACATAAAAATGTAACTAAGGAAAAAACATTAAGCAACTAATGCACATTCCTACATTATCATGCAAAACATCAAAATATGAAAGAAGACATGTAACACAAAGACAACATGAAATTACAATGACTCACACTACTAATGCAAACCTCATGAAATCATCAAGTGTAGATGATTTCATTGTTGTGGGATGTGGTTGCTCACAAATTTAGTAGCATAACAATGAGGTAGATGGTGCTTTTTTTTGAAAATGAGGAGAGGGCTCTCCTTTTATAGGAAAATGGATGGCTGAGATTGAATACAAGATGAAGGGCTAGGATCTCTTAGGATCGATGAGGTGTCAATGAGGTGGAGGCCAAGTAGAGTCCACATGGTTTAGGGTTTTGACCATTTAAAGTGGGCAATATGCTCACACATGTGTGAGCAACCTTTGATGGTGACATGATCAATGAGGTGTGAGAAGCATGGCTTCTCAGACATGTGTGAGACAACTTGATTCTCATGCAAGAGGACAAGTGTGCAAGAGACATGCAAGACATGAGGGATGGGGAAAGTGTGAACATCTTTCACACATGTGTGAGAACACACTTAGGATTAAAAGGTGATTAGCTGGAATGATTAGGTAAAGAAAGCATGATTAGGAAGTGGGTAGGTTTAGCATGATGGGTTAGGTATGATAGTGAGGTTATGTGAGGGTTAAATGTAGGAGCCATGTGCTCAAATAGGATTAAATGCAATATTTAATTCCTAGTGTGATTAGGAGGGATTTTAATTAAGTAAATGACATACTTAATTAAAGTGAAAGGGGTTAGATGCAAGTGGGAATAGGTTAAGATTTAAATAAACCTTAGTTTATTTAAATCAAGGAAAGAGGAAACATAATTAAATAAATGTAAAATTTATTTAATTAAGGTAGGGGAATTAAATAAATAATAAATATTTATTTAATTGGTCACGAAATGGGTTTTGGACAAATTTAAGTGTCTACATTTTGCCCCTCTTTGATATAGCATTAGTAATGTTATATCAAAGAAGAATAAAATATAGTGGCTAGGAGGATAAGACTAGTAGCATGATGCCCCAGTCATGGAAGGATGAGGAAGGATTACGAGGGTGGAAAGGTATGCCCCCTCGAGAGGACATGCAGGTTAGGAGAGCACAGATGTTCTCTCGAAATGCAAGGAAGATGGAAGCGAGTTACAGTGCAATGGTGTGAACAACCTAAGTTTGATATTGTACTTAACACTATGCACCAAGGTATGAGGAACCAAGATGACAATGTGTCTAGTAGATGATAAAAGGGGTCTAATACAACCATATGCCCTATGAAACCATGATATGGAAGATTATGATTCCTGGGACAATAGGATGCAAAGACCATGTTACATGCAAAAAATGCTAATGCATACAAGTAATCAAGAAACCATGCCCAAAAGACCAAAGGAAAACCACCATTTTGCCCCTAGTCAAGCTGAAAACCCATTAATGGATCGATTGATGATGATTGATTAAGGATGGCAAAGCTAATGCTAAGCGTAATGCACATCCAAGGATTGGGAAGGATTCATCCCATGATAATGATGTTTGAATATGGTTAATGGATTATCAGCTGATTGGGTCAAATTGATGAATTGATTAAGGATTGATGTTCAAGATTGCAAGATTAGATTGATTGGATTAGTATTGATTGCATAGTTGATATTTTTTTTGATTTTTTGATTTTATGGCAGATAGAAGAATGAACGTAGATGAGAGTGGAAAAAGGATGTTGATAGGATGAAGAATGATGATAGTAGGATCGATATCATTGGAAATGATTAGAAGAATTGAAAATTAATTGAATTATGAATTTGATTGAAGTGATCGGAAGAATTAGATTGAATGAATGTGAGATAGAATGAATAGAATGGAACCAATGAAAAGGGAGGGTCAAGGTATGGTAAATGAAGGAGAAGCAACGTGATGTGGGTCAATGCAAGGAATAATGAAAGGAGATGAGAGGCCAAATGATATGGTGGCGAAAAAATGAGGGATCCAAGATCATGTTTCGAAGGAGTCCAAAATGATGCCCCATACCGAGGGTATGAAGATGGAAAGAAGTATGGTGGGAAAGGATGTGCGAAAATGGAAGGATAGTGTGAAGGCTAGCATATGGAGGAAGAGAAGGCATGTGCTCTTCCAAAGAATGTATGAAAATTTTGTTATTGTGCCTCTAGTATGGATCATGAGCATGGGGATGAAAGTGACTGAATAAGGGATATGGGAGGGAGGGTATGAAAAAGGGATGGGTAATGATATGAAGGATATGGATGCAATGTGAGATACGAAGTGGAGGAGAATGGATGGGATAACCAATACCAAGGAAATATGAAAGGGGGATGGAAATATGTAGGAGTATGGATGGAAAATGGATGAATGAACATGACAAGAACTATGGAAGGAAAGATATGGATGGGATGTCAAGATCAAATGCATGAAAGGATGATGGAAGCATGTAGGAAAATGTATGGATAATGAGAAAGGGACATGGAAAGTGCATAGATGGATGGAAGGAAAGTGAAAGTCAAGATCAAAGATGGAAAAGGATAATGAATGGTGGATGGAAGCATGGAAGGTATGTATGTAAGTGTAGTATGGATGGAGCTTGCCCCCAGTATAGAGTGCAAGTGGAAGAGGAAAAGTGAATGGATGGATAAGTGGAAGTGGAAGGCAATGGAAACATGATAGGAAAATGAAGGGAGGACTCAAGCATCTATTTACATGGATGGTATCCCTTGATATTGTTCTTTTGTTAATTTTCAAGGAATTTTTACTGTTTGCTCATAGATGTTGATAGGATATGGAAAAGAAGGATGAGGTGGATGGGGGAATGGAGGACAATGACCTATGAAAAAGTTTGGATTAAGGAGGTGAAATGGGTAGGAGGAAGACATGGTTGATGGATGCTAGGTTGGAAGGCTCGTGAATGGGTGGGTGAAGGAGGCGAAAAGATCATCATTGGCACACACCTTGAAGGGTGGTGGAAAGGAGGAAATTGTGGAGGATATGTAGGGGAGAGTGTGGATTTTGGGATATAGGCACCCAAAATGGAGGAAGGAGACAATGGATTTGGGATGGTGGATTTTTGTATATAAGGACCCAAAACATATGTGGAAGCCTTTGGAGTAGCCAAATTGGATGCTATTTTGAATCTTTCTTTGAGATTCATTGCTACATTAAGTAGCTTTGGTATCCGCATAATTTTTGTATTTTTGATTTTCAGCCTTTGTGGCCTTTTGATTGTGCTTTGGATCAGATTTTTCTTTTCTTGGACATGTCGTTTAGAGGGGACATGTTGATCCTTTGATTTTTGTGGATTTTTAGTCTTATTCTTTGTCTTTAGCATCCAATTTGATTCCATTGGCTATGGTATGGGTGCATGAAGGTAAATGAGATGGAGAGCTTATGGATTGTGAATGTTGGAAGGAATTCAAGGATGTGTGCCATTGTTGATCTTTAGTAGGAGCATGAGAAGATGAGGGGGAAAACATGGGTATGGTGGATGGGTGTATGTAAGGACCTAAAATGGAAGGAAGGGATGAAGGGTTTGAATGTGGAACATAAGGACCTAGAATGGATGGAAGATAAGGACCTAGAATGGACTTGGAATATGAATGGTGGGAAGCTATAGGTTTGGATGGAGGAACTTTGGATTTGGAAGGAGTGGAAGGTGTACCAACATCTTGAGACATTATTTCTTTAATGGAATACTTAGCACTTTCAAAACAAGATGTGAGTCTAGGTATATGGGGTTTATGAGTGGATTGGATAGGTATGATAGGATCATGTGGAGGATTAGGAGGGAGAATAGGATCATGAAGGATAATAGGATCTTGAGATGGAATGGGATCATGAAAGGCATATGAAAGGGTGCTTTGATCTTGACATAGAAGAGGATCATGTAGTGGAATGAGTGGATCATGATCTAATGGAATAGGATCACATAATGGAGGGGAGGGAATGAGATTATGTAATGGAACATTTTGATCTTGATGTGGAGGAGTATTAATGGATGGAGTGGAAGGAACTTCTGCATGATAGGGAAGATCTATGGAGGCTAACTCTTGGGATGGAATGGAATTTATCGTACATGAGATGCCTTGATCTTGATTAGGAAGGGAATCATGAGATGGACGAGGAGGGATAAATGAATCTTGAGGGATAGGGGAAGGATGGGATGGAGAAATGCTCAGATCTAGAGGAGAAGAGGAACCTATAGTGACATGTGTTGGAGGAAGAACTTTGGGTGCTTGGCTCACTTTATCTTGTTCTTTACATTTAGCCAAGAGTGATGTGAAAAACCCCTTTCAAGGTGGGGATGATGTGGATTTTGGAGGATGAGGATCATGTGACGATTGAACTATGGGGAGGGGATTACATGGAGGGTTGGTGGTGGATGAGACATGAGGACTAGGATCTTCAAAACATGGGGGAAGAGGACACATGGCATGGAAGTTTGACTCTTTTTGTTGACTTGCTAGGAGATAATTCTTTAATTGTTGCATTTCCATGGCAAGGTCATTTGTTTTGGAGGAAGTGTGTGAGCTAGGAATGGAATTGTATGGAGTTGAAGGATAATGAGGTGGATTTCCCTTGTCAAAGGTAGAAGAATAATGAACGTGAGATGGATTAGAGTTGGATATGAAGTTTGAAGGATGGATTTGATATGATGGTTGAATGGGAGGTATAAATCCATATTGTCTTTGAAGATTGTCAACCATTTGATTAAGAAAATTCAAATCCATAGATGTTAGAAGAAGAAAGATGGATGAAAGATTTGAGGATGGATGAAATATGAACTTAGGACTAGGAGCGAATGTTGGACTTTGACTTGATTCAAATTGGATTTGATATTGATATGATTGAGTTTGATTGGATTTGATTTGATATTGAATTTGATTTGATTTTGATTTGATGTTGATTGGATTAGAGGAGGGTTTGATTTGATTTGATAAAAAAAACACTAACCAAGTGAATGTGAGATTTGAATGAAAGTCCAATGTTTATGAAAATGCTCCTATGACCAAAGTAGAATATTTGATGAAAAGTTGAATTAGAGAAAGACAAATGAAATTAGGAAGATTGATTGTGGAGGAATGTGTAAATGGATTAAATTAGAAATTGATTAGAAATGAATGAATTTGACAAGGGATTGGATTAGAAGAATGATGATGTGGAGGATTGAATTAAGAATGCATCATGGGATTGACAGAGGAAATTGAATCTAGATGATGATGAATCTTGACTAGGATGAAGAATATGAATTAGATTGACTAACAAGGAAATGATGTGGAGAAATGGAGATGATTAAGACGTGTTTTTGTTGTTTTTGAAATTGTTTTTTGATTTTTTTGCATTTTTGAAGTTTTATGATTTTTTGGATTTTTATGTTTTATGATGTTTTTGGATTTTTAGGTTTTAAAATGCAAAAGCAAACAAGAAAATATGTACAAGGCAAGTGTGTTTCAAACACTCAAGAATTTCAAACACACCAACAATCCTATAAGGTTTTGACTAGGATGTACAAGGATCAACTAAAGGGCGTCCTCGATATACGCAAGGTACGTGAGGCCCAAATTTGTAGATGGAAGAAAATACTGCCACACAGCCGAGGGGAGATGGTAACCAAATCTCCTCCTTCGCTTCCCAAAGGTATAATGTTCTTTGGGGCTCAGCCAAGAGTGACAATATTTTACTTCCAAGAGAGGTGTCTTTCGATTCACCTCCCAATTTTTATACTCCGCCAGAACACTGGAGTCGAGGTCGTCCCAAGGGGTGATGAAATCGCCAAGCAGGCTGGCTAAAAGGAAAAACAAGACCACTTATTTCTTGTGCACCCAAGATCACCTGAAGGTACGAGGGGAGAGAATACGTAAGTGGCCTTGGGGTTCAAAAAGACATGCGTTTGTTACCAATGAAACTTTAGGTTATGTAATCTATTTGAAGACATAGGTGTTTAAAGCATATAATGTTATTTCCAACTTGAAATGTCATGAACATAAATGAAATACAAATTCATCAACAAGAAAGCAAATCGAGCGTATGCATAAGCAAAATGGTGAAAATGAAATTAATTTCCCTTAAGGCATTCAAGATTGTGTGAGTTCGTTTTAAGCACCAATTCGAAATGTTTTCTAACCTAAGCATACATGTCCATTCCCTTAAGACATTCAAGATTGAATTTGATTGTTTTAGCATTTAACCATGCATTCAAAGATGAATGCTTATGCATACAAGCTCATTTTCAAAATAAAATTAAGGCAAAATCTGCAAGAAATATGATTAGTGACAAAATATTACTGCAAACAACAAGTTAGGGCAGCGAAAATGTAGGACAAACGCAAAACAACCCTGCAATGAAAAGGTTAGCACAAAGTTTGGTCTTTGATAGAAAAAACAAAGATATAAATAGCATCAAAATCTCATGAAACTACAACCATGACGACAGGCTCGAAATCAGCTTTTCGACGATATTTCATTTTTCAAAAACGGAGCTCGTATGCTCAAGTTATAAGTAAAAATGTGAAGGTTGCTCCTCATGGTTTAGAAACACATGTGGATTGCTGGTGCAGTGCTGACATCAGCAACCTGTGAGCAAAAATTTGACACTTAGGAGAAAGTCAAGAAATTTTTTTTTTGTTTTTTGAACTTTTTTGAAAAAGAGAAATCTAGTTGATGCATTAAAAAGATGAAAATTTTAAAAAAAGGAAAGAAGAAAATGAAAAGACAATGATTGTCTTTGTTTGTTTTTTCATTTTATTATTATTTTTATTTTTTTAAAATCTTTGTGTGAGCACAGGGTTTGAAGCAGCAGAGGTTTTTGGCGGAGCTATTCATGCAAATGGGCGGAGTGAGGTTGCAAGGTCAGGCAGAGGGTTTAAAATAGGCTGCGGCCACTGTAGTGGAGAACCGCTGGGGAGATAGCGACGACAGATGGGCGGAGGAGTTACAGTGGAGGCGACGACAAGGGTTTCGGCAGAAGCGGCCGCCACAGGTGGAGGCGCCAGGTGAAGGGAGGAGGTGGCTCGGCCACAGGCGGTGATGCAGGGAGCCGTAGGGTTTGAACAGGGGGGCAAGAAGCTCATAATTCCTCATTAGCAGGGAAATTTTTGATTTTCTATCGAATTGCTATCACATTTTGCACTCACTTAGCTCAATACATTCTCACATATTTTCATCATTTAGCTTAATTTCATTTAGCATTTAAAATGTATGCATCTAGTATAATTTCTTTTAAAAGTTCATAAGCTAGTTTACATTATACATTTAGAGTAAATTTGCACATTTATCTAGCTTAATTGCATCTCTCAAATCCTTCATTCTTAGAGGGTCTAGTTGCCTATGCCTCGAATCTAAGGACATTGAATAAGAAAAATCCCTTTAGATAGAAGGCAATAGGTCACCTTGTAGGGTTAATCTTGGGTGAACAATCTCATGTTCATTCCAGGATGAATCCACAAATAAGGACCGTGTTCAAGTGTCTGTGAGGTTTAGAGGCCCACAATTCATAGGTATAGGAATAGATTTTGAAATTCTTTGAGGAATTTCAAAACTACATAATTTTTAATTTTGAAATGCTTTGAGGAATTACAAAACTACATAATTATTAGGTCGCCACTTTTTGGCACAACATGATCCTGCACATAACCCACAATATTGACCTTAGTCCTCTACAAGTAACTAGATAGCACCAATAGGTAACTGATCAAAAACCTCATAGGTTACACCAAGAAAATTGCAATACATGAGCTTACCAAAAAGAACTCAATGTCATCACACAAACACATGGATATAAGACATTGGTTGGGAAGGACTAAAAAACACCATGTAATAGAATCACAAACACAACCACTTCCCAAGCCTATGGTAAATGTGACTATCTAGTCATATTACTAGGTTCTCCCCTAAGCCAACATAAAATAAAACATGACATCTTGACATGCATTAAAAACACTGACTCTTCTTAATTAATTTAAATCCATTTAATGAAATGTTATTACTTATCAATACAACTTACAATGGGTTACCCAGGAAACCTCTTTAAGGCTTTGGCCTCCATTGCAAGACACTTCTCAACATACACATAGATAACCTACCCTAATGTCATAAAAAGTATATCTCATTAAACCACAATATTGACTGCAATCCTATACAAACAACTAGAAAACACGAATATAAAACTCATAATATTCACCTCAATCCTATACAAGCAACTTGAAAGCACCAATAGATAAATCACAATACTCACCTCAATCCTATACAAGCAAGTAAAAAGCACCAATATAGAATTGATCAAAAACCTCATAGGTTACAACAAGAAAATTTTAATATATTAGCTTACAAAAAAGAACTTGATCTCGTCACACAAACATGCAAAGACAACACATGGGTTGGGAATAAAATAATTGAGGCTAAATAGCATCACAAAAACAACCACTTCCCAAGCCTCTATAAACATGCCTATCTAGTCAAATTACTATGTTTTCCTCAAACCCACCAGAAAATAAAACATGACATCTCAACATGTATTTAAAACAAGTGTAGTTACTTACTCTTTTTTTAGTTTTTAATTTTTAAAAGAAAAAAATTATTTAGAATATATATATAATTCCATAAAAATTGATTTGTGTCAAATTCAAGTTTACATTTCATAATTATATGACAATTGGATAAAGGTTATCAATCATGCAATATTATCATGTTATTAATTTAAATAATCTTAATTCATGAATGATTTAATTAATAACATAAATGTATATTATTACATTAAATCTTAATATCCATTTCATCTCTAAAATATTAATTTGACTTCTATTTAATTATAATATTAATATTTACTTTGTCTTTAATTCATAATGCAACTTGAGATAACTCAAACCTAAAACTATATTTATAAATAAGCTGTCTAAAATTTCTCTCATAATATTAAAAATTCATAACTAGATGATTATATAGTGAACTCCACTATAACTTCTCTTAAAATATAACTAAACTACAATTATTTATTTATTAACTTTTCACTTGCATTAATAAATATAAAATCATTTATATGCGACTAATAGTTTAACTAATCTTAAAGATTCTTTAATACCAACATCCACTTTATAACTAAATGAGCAGTATTCATTTAAATTTTGAAATTAAAAAATAATAATGAATTATTTTTAAAATAACAATAATAATTTTTTTAAATTTTCTTTAAAAAAATTTAGAATAATAAATAATTCTACTTTTTTAATTAGATAAATCTAAAAACTATATTATATTTTCATAAAATAAAAATAATTATACAATTAGTATTTCCACGTGCATTCAATCTCTCAAATTATGCAAGCATACTATACTTAGTTTTCTATTTTTAGCATATTTGTTTTTGCATGCATGTATATGCTTTCCTCTCAATCAATCTTTTACTTTCCCAATAAATATTGCTATTAAAATTATTTTAGATGTAAGTAGAATATTCATCTATATTTAAAAAATTCATGATAATCACATGGTTCTAATGATGAATTCAAAGTCAAAAACCTAATTGTTCAATTTGTTATTTTCTTCCAGTTTTCTAATTTGAATTTTTTCTATAGTAGAAAGGGTTTTAAAAGAATACAGTCATAATAATTTTCTACATATTTTCCTTAGTCAAGTTTACTTGATCACTAAGTTTTCCTTTTAAAATCTACAACATAATTCCTTATCCAAAATCAATACAATAAATTAATAAACATTATGCAAGCACCTACGAAGAGATGAAGTAGACAGATCTTTAAATAAAAGTCTACAATAGGTTTTCAAACCCTACCTCAAAACCACAACTAAGATCTGAGACAATTTGCGAACTCATGCAAATCCAAACCCTCTAAAACTTTCAACAATTCTTATGATCCAATTTCAAAAAAATTCTCCCAAAACCTGTGTGTCTAAAAATGAGCTCGAATCCTTTAATAAAGAGTTTAACTCTACCTAGGGTTTCCAATTTTTGAACTTGTAAATGCTTCTCCCTAAAATAAAAATTTATTGTTTAATCCTTTCATGCACACTTAAAAAACTTTTTATTTAAAATATTCTTTTATATTTTCTATAAAGCTTTTTATTTAAAGTGCAATCTATTATTTAAATTAATAATAATAATTAAAGCTTGTTATTCAAATGCAACTCTAAGTTAGTTATTATTAATTAAATAATTATAATAAAATAATATTAAATCTTTGATATTCTAATTCTCATTTTATCAAACTTCTTAAATTAGACTTTTAAATTAAGTCTTTTAAATTAAACCATGTATTTAATTAGGTTTTAATAAAATAAATGTTCTCATATTTTTATATTTTCTTTTTAATCAAATAATATTTATTAATTCTCAATATTATATGATTAACCCAAATATTGTACTTAAATCATTTACAAAATAGATCACTTAGTCAAATTCACATAAGAGAAACATTATCAAAATTGACCAAAACTTAAAAGTAAACAACACAGAAAAAGATAAACTCATGGGTTTAAAAAGGGTGGAAAGGAGTCCTCCTTGTAGGACAAGTATTTAGGCTATGGCTAGGATTGGACCTAGATATTATATCTCCATTCTTACCATTGAGTTATTGCAATAGGGCACTCTCGTCCTAGCAATTTAGGGAAGTTGATGCCTAATACCTACAAACCTGTATAAAAGATCAGCATGTACATGTGCATATATATCTAAGTTAAATAGATAATGGAGGGGAGTGGTACATCATGTAGATCTCGCCTAGTAGGTAAGTACAACTCCCTCCCTTAACCACATTAGACACGTCAGATAGAAAAGTAAAACAAACACACACACCATACACATACAAGTATGGGGTAAGTAAGTTATAATAAGTCTTGAGTACAAATCATCACATATTCAAACATGGAAAACTCATCATTGTGAATATAAAATATTCAACATTTGATATCATCATGAGAGCAACCACATTTACTAACTAAGAGCCATTAAAGCATCATTAATGCACTAGTAATCATAATCATAAATAAACATGTGAAATATAATGAGCTAAGTAATTCTTTATTGATGTACATGTAATCCAAGTCATGAAATAATATTTTAATTATAAATCTAATATCCTTGAGACTAACACATACATGAAATAGGCATAAAAGAGTTTGGTAAATATAAGGAAAAAAAAAACTATGGGTGGACATTACATATGGCATGTATATATTCTCTAGTCTAGGTGGATTATGATTTTCTCCTAAAAAGAAATTAGATGTGTTTTTATACTAGATAATCTTAAATATTAGAATATGTTTTAGTTAAACTATAATTTGTATTTCAATGAGGTGAAATAGTTATATCAATAGTAACTATCAATAGTAAATAAAATTTTGATGCTAATATGAAAACATTTGTAGTAATAATTCTCTTGTGTAGGACATATTCATTGAGCTTCCCTTTCTCCCTCCACACACCCCCCCTACCTCCTCTCCTTCTCCTCATTCATCTTCATCTTCTCCTTCTTATTATTAACTACAACTAAGATTGTAAATTTTTATCAAGAAGTATATGGGAACCTCCATATTCTTGTGGGTTGGTTTGTAAAATTTATCTAGCAACGATCCAAAAGTTAGTACGAATGGCCTCATTGGTGTACCATTTTATTGGCAATTTGAATTTCTTAGGGTCAACTATTATACCAATATTAAAGTTGGCAAATAGGTTGGATATTTCCCTTTTGGTGATTCTAAGGGCCAAAATTTTATCATAATCTAACATATCATCAAATTGAGGATGTGTTTACTTACACCAATAAAGAGAACCATTATGTTGCTTGGTAAGTATTCAGCAATATTACCTACAATATGTATTATTTAGGGTGGAAAGAATGGGAGAAAATGAAAGGATATTATTATATGACAATTTGAAGAGCCCAAATTGGTTTCAATTTTCTTTAATCATATCATCAATATGAGGGGCATTTGAGGGGGTAGTGGCTCATCTAGAGGTGGTTGTGGATCATTTGGAGGTGGTTATGGAATTTTTTTGGGATCATTGTTTTGTGGTGCAATATTTTTTCGTTGGATGGTGTTAACCATGCCTATTTATATTGCAAATAAACATAAAATTTCAATTTTAATTGATAAATGATAAATTAAAAAACTTATAAAACATATATTGTCAATAAAATTGAATGAAATCAAGTAAAAACCAAAAAATTCAACTTACTAGTAATAAAATGCTTAAAATATAAAGGCTCCCAATCATATATCTTAAATAGCTCAAATACCTAATTTTTTGCCTAAGAATCAGTGCATCAGAATGATAAATGAGGGATAAAACTGTCTTCACCTTTTTAGATCTATGCAGAAGTTTGGGGCACCTGATCTATCAAGTAGTCAAAATATTAGGTAT